>OX637396.1:4087500-4670000 GCA_951799425.1 Ilex aquifolium
TCATACCTTAGTCACGGATTATTAAGCTTAATTACAACCTACAAGGTTTTTTGTCATGGACTTAGAAGGTTCAAACATAGGATTAAATGTGTCCAGGGTGAATGTATATGAAAACCCCCACCCACTCCACCACCCACCCCTTATATATATGTGTATTTATATACACAATAACATAGATGGTTTTTTTGTCACAACTTAAATTGCTTCCCATGTGTCACCCACCACTCACCCCGCAGACATGGGAGAAATAGACGCAGCCTTCATCCAAGCCACCGAGCATCGCCCAAAACTCGCCGTTATCGAAGTAGAAGGCATTCCACTAGTCGATCTCTCCATTCTAAACTCCCCAACTCGCCGGAGCCCAACGTCGCAGCCATAAGACCTCTTATAGCCCAGATAGGTGAGGCCTGCAAGAACTGGGGTTTCTTCCAGGTGATCAACCATGGGGTGCCATTAGAATGCCGGAAAAACCTTGAGTTCACGGCGAGGAAGTTCTTCGCTTTGTCGAAGCAGGAGAAGAAGAAGGTGAGGAGAGATGACGTGAACCCGTTGGGATATTATGATACTTAGCATACCAAGAATGTTAGAGACTAGAAAAAGGTGTTTGATCTTACCATACATAATCCAACACTGTTTCCTGCTTCTCATGAGCCTGATGATAAGGAGCTAAGAAAGTATTTTAATCAGTGGCCCGACAATCCACCAGAATTGAGGTAATTTTTTGAATTATTTTTGTTCGAGCGATAAAAGAAATACTTTTTTTTTTCAAATTCCCTTCTTGACAAATCATTAATCATTAGCCAGTGAGAGGCTCAGATATGTAAAATGAATCTCACTTGAACGCGCAAGATAGGAAGTGTAAAATGAATCTCGCTTGAACGAAAGATAGGCCGGCGTCCTCGCGAAAGCGTGTGTGTAGATATTCTAACTTGGTGACCTCTTTCACGAGGCTTCGCTGCTCTTGGGCCACCTCCCTCCTTCCTCGATCTTCATTTTTGGGAAGGTTTGCCACATTTTCGTATTTCTTCAATAGAGAGAGAAAATAAGGGGGAGAGAGAAAGAAAAAATATAGATAGAGAGAGTAATGTTGCCTTGATTACATAGGGGAGAGAGAATTTGAGAGAGAAAATAGAGGGAGAGAGTGTGAGAGAGTAATCGTCAGAGAAAATAGGGAGAGAGAGTTAGAGAGAAACGTCAGAGAAAATAGGGAGAGAAAGAAAGAGAGATAGTGACCGAATGGCGATACCACATGGTAATGCTGACGTGATATTACCAACTAATAATATCAAACCAAATAAGCAAATGGATCCCATTAAAATTAATAATCAACCCTCCATGTAAGTAAATAATTATTCACTCTTCTTCCATGTAAACAAATAATTATTCAAGTGAGGTTCACCACCGCGGTCACCCATGACTTTGCTACTATCATCATCGTCACCCAACACCTACCACCACCATCACCGTTGCCACCCACGGCTGCCACCACTACCACAATCGTTGTAGCCACCCACCACAATAGCCACCCACCACAACAATCACCGTCTCCCATCACCACCGCTCAACCACATTACAATCGGTTCTTAAATTCCTTTCTCTCTTCTCTATATTTGTGATTTGATTGAATATGAATACAAATATGTTTACAATTGATATTTTTTTTTATTATTTCGTGCATAATAAAAAATTGCTCAAGAAAAAATAATCTAAGCCACGAAAATCTCATGACAAAATAAGAATTTGAAAGTCGAATAAATATTCTTCTCAAATGATCTGAACTACAAAAAATTCAAGACAAACAATCTAGCTACTTTATTATATATAATGCACTCTCTTACTACTGTGCATTGGATCTACTATCAAACGTATTTGACGCAATCTCAAGAGTATTTGTTATCATGGTCACTTATTTTTTAATCTAGTTCTCTTCATCTTATGGTCTATTCTTTTCTCTCTCTTTTTTTTTTTTTGTTACAGGGTGTTCAGACTTGTGCCGATCACTTTTTTGAGCTCAGTGGCTGACCACCATAACTTGAACTAGTCTAGAGCATGTCCCCAAAGGAACAATGGTAACTAGCCATTAGAGAGTGTAAGAATGGATTCGACCTGAGATATCTAAAATATCAAAAGACAAGTCCAACTATTAAACCACCCCTTAGAATTTCTTGCAACTTATTCAGATGCTAACTATGCTGGTAGATTTGAAGATAGGCGACATAGTAGTTTCTTAGAGGTTCCCTTTCCCTTGTTGTCTATAGAGTGAGTTCGTTGATGGCAATGAGCCTCATCCTGCTGCACTTAACATTTAAAGCTTCAAATGGCGAAATCATATTATGCCTCCTGCACTTTAATCTCTGTCTTTAATGAGGAAAAATATGGAAAAAAAAAACCATATAATAGAAATAATATTTTCTTAATTTAAAAGATTAAGTAATTAATCGAGTAATTAATCAGTTAAAAAAGTGAACATGCAGATCACATGGGTGATTGGTTGGTGGTATAGAACAAGTTTATGCTATGATGATGTACTAATGTACAAAGAGAAGTGGACCATTTATGCCAATGTACTCTTGTTTCTTGGAAGCATGAACCGGTTCAAAAATCCTTGATGCGGGATCCGATCCAGTAGCAGGGGACCTTTCGATGAAGCCGTTGCTGCAGCAGAAGTGGACTCTTTTTTTTATGTCGATTCAGCAGCCTATGTTTATGATATACTACTAGAGGAGCACCTACTAGCTAGAGCTAGGCTAAGGGATAACCTACTCAACCTACGTTGGAAGGACTTATGGGAGAACTAGGAAGACTTGGAAATTCCGTCGAACCCTCAAGCACTTTCAATAAATTAAGGAAATTGAGAAGATGAAGCGAACGACCGCACGGCAAATCATTTTATATATATATCCCTAAAGGGTTAGCACTTTTCTAACTATTTTTTAAAATTAATTATAGAAGTTGATCTAAAGCGATGACAAATGTTTATCTTTATAAATGATACGTGAAAAGGTCACGTAATGGGATTGAACTCTCAAACTAGGAGCTCTATATACTCGTAATGATGACCTTTGTCTTAAAAAATTAATGTACTGCAGATGTAAACAGAAGATGGAGTGGAATCTTTCCAATCCAAGGGAAAAATCCAAACACTTACTAATTTATTCTTTGGACAAAAATAAAAATGATGAGAAATTTGAAGGGTAAAGGTGGCTTCTAATGTTTCTCTACATGATATTGCTGGGTTATGTGGCTCTCTTGTTCTTCTTTTCTTTTTTTGGTCTAGTCAAAGACAGGTTATCGACGCCAGAAATAGAGTATTTCTGGAAGATAAATCTCTCATGACCTGACCTCAAAGAATTGTCAAAATTCAAACTCAAAACGTCTGAGTTGACCGCTCGTCTCTTATATATTGTTCATTTTATAATCTCATTGAATTTTTCAGCTTTGACATACTAACCCAATAGAAGCAGAGCACCAACCAAAACTCTAGGAGCCATTATTTGTAAAAACTTGCTCTTAGAAGAGTCTGTGTGCAAGGAAGAGAGTATCTCAAAGAATTTCACTGTATATATGCTTACAGACGAAAACAGAAGAGGCAAATAAAATAAGTCACAATGTAAATTGATATTCACTTTTGTTCTTTTTTTGGTCAGACCATCCGGTATCCGAAAGTCATATTGGGCTCCGACTAATCCGGATTCGAGCCAGGTGGGACCACAAGGGCGGCAAAGCTCTCCCTACCGAACGCAGCTGCATTCCCAAAACTCGAACCCGAGACCTTGGTTAATCTAGAACAGTCCCTCACCAACTGATCTAACGCTCGGTGGTCATTGTTGTTCTTCAACAACACTTGTTATGTTATGAACAAAGGCCAAAAACAACCAAAATGTACGAAATAGAAAAATTCATAACACAATTTTTCGTGGATCGATTCAAAAACTTATATTCACGGGCGAAGTACAGCAGTAAAGTTTTACTATTAACAAAGGGAGAGGAGATTACACAAAATTTTGTAATCCAGATAATAGAACCAAACATGGATGTCCAAAATTGGAGGCCAAAATTCCCAAAAGAAACTGAATGGTTTATAATCTATTTATAGACCTAAAATACTTTATTTCCTAATACAATAGGGTTTCTAATTGATCTTTTGCTTGAAATGCAATTCTAAGGCATCCACTTTTCTAAATTCCTAAGGATAATAAAGTCTAAATTAATTTCCTACTGGAAATGGAATAAATGACACCCACAATATATTTTGTATCAATTATCAAGCAAAGCAAGCAACATAGAGTTATTCCAAAGGGTAAGTAAAAACTTTGTACGCCTGAGTTTGAGTTTCAATAAAATTTATAATTAACAAATCTGCAAGATTTATGGATAATTACATACATTCACAATTCGACTTGTAACAAAAAAATCAAATGGGACGGGGTTGGAATGATTTTCTCCGACAAAAATACATGGTGTTTTGATTGTGTGGACTATTATCATTTATATATTGTGACAATTAAGAAAAAACTGGTGTCCTATACAATCAAACTATAAATACATAGAAATATCCAGAAAGCTATTTCACTCAGTATTATTAAGAAGACTTGAAAAGGGCGTATTCAGTGCACGAGACTCTCGTTATTATGGGGTCTAGAGATGATTAAATATACGCAATCTTACCTCTGTAAGTAGGTTATTTCCATGACTAACAAGACTTAAAAGACATAATGAAAAATTATCACCAAACAATATAAGCACAAGTCACACAGAAGGGCATAATTAAGCCATGGGAATGGGCTTTGGCTCTCACATATAGAAGAAGTGACGAATGAATCAAGGAAGAATGTCGATATAAGGGGCAGGAACAACGTAGTAAGCTGAATGAATGTTTGTAGCAACTGCTTCAACAAAGAAGAAGAGAAACGCAATGGCCAACTTCAGAATTTTCATGCACATTTCCAATTTCTTGATCACCATTACTGCAAAAATATATGCTTCTTTTGTAGCTCTCTCTCTCTCTCTCTCTCTCTCTCTCTCTCTCTCTCTCTCTCTCTCTCTCTCTCTCTCTCTCTCTCTCAATTATACGGTAATGATGACTGAATGACCAAAAGGTAGGTTCAAAACAAGTGGCGATGTTGGCTTAAGTAAAAAAAAACTTCTTTTTTTTTTTATAACTCTAAACCCCAACCAACCGAGCCCATTTAGACCTATTGCCGATAGTCAATTTGAGCCGATGCGCAAAGTCTCATCTCCACACATAACGGTTAATTCTAGAGTAATGTTACACAACCTAAAAAATTTTTACCCAAGTTCATATCTTCTCTTTAATGAGTAGGTCTCATTAATTTTTTCAGTGGAACTCACTCATCCAAAAAATGATATGCATTTGGATTACAGTTTTTGGGTTTTATTTGGACTGTGTAACATTTTCCTTAAATAAAATAGAGGTAGCCCTAAGAAACATTTTCACTCTGTGAAATATCGAATCTTTAATCAATGTCAACTTAGGACATTTATCAAGTGGCCGACTACCACTTAAGCTAACCTAAGGTTAAAATTTTGAATCTTGTTGTAAAGTCGAGGGTGAATAACCACCCAACTAAAAAGGCGGTGGCGATTCAATTCCTTGTCTCCAGCCATTCAATCCTTGTCTCCGGCCACCCTCCCTTTGTCTGATAGCCCTACAATCACTTGTAGCTTTGCTTATAAAAGGCATCACATTGTTGTATCAAGACGCACAGGAAAACAAAGAATAAAAGAGAAAGAAAAGAACAATGTGATCCTGAATATCAACACATGGATATATTAAGTTCTTGAATAATTTTTTTTAAATATATTTTGTGCGTTGTTCTCTATAAATTTTGTTAATATTCTGTTGATTTTGCAAAAGCTCATCTTAAATTCCGAGAAATCGATATGCTAAAAGTTTCAAATTAATGCTACGTTATTTTGTCTCATTTTTTTGTTCAGCCTACCATTGCCCTATGTTTTAAAACATCTTATGATTAGATACAAAATTCAAATAACATTTGAATTTTTTTATTTACTTACCCCTTCTTTAAATTATGCATAATTCTTTTTTTTTCACTTTCTCTCTCCCCTATTTTCTCTCAATTTCTCTCTCCGTTACTCTCTCTATCTCTCCCCTATTTTCTCTCTCTTTCTCCCATTAATAATTTATTTTCTTTTCAAATATATAAAAATTTGATTTAATTTTTTCATCTCCCTCCCCTATTTTCTCTCTCTCCCCCTATTTTCTCTCACCCTTATCTCTCCTTATTTTCTCTCTCTCTTTATATCAACATTACAACAACACAATTACACCAATCAGTTACAATTGTCCTATAATACACCAAACAGTTATACCAATCAGTTACAATTACCCTATAATATATCAAACAGTTACTCATGTGTTCTAATAAACCAAACAATTACATCAAATAATTACACAAAATTATGACACTAACTCAATTTGTCATTCAATTGTTTACATAAAACAAAGAGTTGTACCATTTAGTATCACGACATGGTTACATAAATTATATATACCAAATTTGGTATAATGGTAAACCCTTTTGTGTAATGATAAACGCAATTTAGTGTACCAATGTCGTAATATTAAATGTTATAACTCTTTAATTTATGTAAACGCTAAATAACCAATTAGGTTGGTATTGTAATTTTGTGTAATTATTTAGTGTAACTATTTGATTTATTAGAACACATGAGTAACTGTTTTGTATATTATAGGATAATTGTAACTAAATAGTTTAATAATTGTGTTGTTGTAACGTTGATATAAGGAGAAAAAGAGTAATATTGAAAGAAAATAGGACAGAGAGAGAGTGAGAGAGAAAGAAAAAACAGGCGTATTTGAAAAAAAAATATCAATGAGAGAGAGGGAGAAAGAGAAAATAAGGAATAAATAGAGAAAGTAACAGGAGAGAGAGAGAGAGAGAGAGAGAGATAGGTAAAGAGAAAATAGAAAAGAGAGAGTGAAAGAGTAATGGAGAGAGAGAAAGAGCAATGAAGTAATAAATATTCTTTTAGACTTTTTTTTTTTTTAAAATGCACTTATGACGAAATAAGTTTCCATAATATAGTTTAACTCAATTAAGTCCAAATTTTTTAGAGATCTAATACCAAAAGAAAATGTTGGGTACCATATTGCTGTCCATCACAGTGCTTTAATATTGGTTTGTTCATTATACTATCTCATATAATTATTTATTTGAATTAAATATGGCAATTCTATATTTTATCACAACGGAGGTGGGTGACAAAAAATAAGGACAAAATTTGAAGAATCTAATCAAATTATGAGGTTAACCGTACCAAAATATTGTCTCCTCCACCCCAATAATGCCTCTTCCCATAATTAATTCACCTACCACCCTCGAATTGTACCTTTTTTTATTAAAATATTATAATTTTCAAATTTATTTAACATACAATCTTTCTTTTCAATGAAAACATATACTTAAAACACGACTTTTAGTGTGAAATCGCGTTTCGGAAACACACTTTTAAGGTTTCACACTTTTGCGAGTGTCTGAAACATTGCTTTACATTAAAAGTCGAAGTTCAGAAACATGCTTTCACCTGAAAAAATATAGTTTAGTAAATAAGTTTGAAATTATGATATTTGGGTAAAAAAATTAACAAAACTATCGTAAATTGGTAAAATAAAATAAAATAAAACTCCATCTTCCCATGATGTGGTAGAATTGAGCTAGTTCACGGTGACCCTGAAATTCTACTGATTCTACTCTTGAGTCTGACTCAACCAATCTGACACAAGGCTTGAAGAGCTTTTCTACTTCCCAATCCAAAGTAGCAAATTTCTACTTTTTGTTAGTCAAGAGAGATGGAGACGAACAATGTTAAAATGGTGCTTCCTCAAATTAATTGCCTATTTGAAGCATTTCCTGCGAAGTGGGCTATACTTGCAAGTTCTTGATGGACTAGGATAATATGCAATTACAACAAGATTCGTGGTGCCTTCATCCATGAGGTCTGCTGGAAGATTCTTGAGAAACCACTCATGGTTTCTAATCTCAGGCATGGTTATCCTCTGTTCCAATATGATGACTCAGCGAATGAAATCAAAAACAGAAACTCGGGGAATCACGGGTTGACACTGCCCCAACGAGAATGCCCACACAAACCCAATCCACCCATGGAAAAAGAAAAAGAAATGAGAAGAGCACCAAAAAGAAAATCTGAAGGTGTCACATATTGCAGAAAATTTGAAGATCTGCTTCGTATCACGAAACTGTAACGGACCTTGGCAGGATCGGCTACAAAAATCCTGGAGATCAAATGCCAGCACTCTGCAGATACATGAACATAATCTGTAATAGAGTACTGCACATTCAGAATTCGCTGCATGAAACAAGCAAATATTTGAGCAAAAGTAGTTCAGTTGTGATGTCATATAAGTAACTAGTAATTACCCGTGCCTGAAGGCACGGCGTAACGAAAAATTAAATTAAAACTCGAAAAATCTTACGTTACCTAAATACTCTTTACAACCTAAAACAACCTGTCAATTTGAAAACAATGTAGTATATACTATTATCCAGAAATTTCGGCATAATTTTCTTTAAAAATAGGAACTCATAAAAATCTAAACCTGCCGACAGAACTTACAATCATACATAACAATCATCATAATTCACTATACCACCACAATAATCAATACATACCCAATCATCAACACATATCCAACCACCAAAACAGAAAGCTAGTCCCTATTAATTTCAAGAAATTTGGGCAGAGTTTCCTCAAAAAATGGAGGCCAAAAAAAATCTAAATCTGTCAATAAAACTTACAATTATACATATCACCACAATCATCATAACCATGTTTATCCAAACCACCAAAACAAAACCATCATAACCATGTATAATTAGTTAACTGTACAAAAGACGGAACACCAAAAATACACACATGCACAAATAGAGAAACACATTCAACTTCATCTTCATATCCTTCCACGTATACCTGAAAATATTTGAAATATAACCAATTATCGAAATATGTTAGGCAAAATAAAACAATTGTAAATCCAAAACATAAGACCCTTTACTGTTATCGTTAGTTGGATTCAACATAAAATTGATAATTATAGCATTGTCCCAAATTTTGCCGCAAGTGCCACAAACACATTTTAGAGAAATCAGCAAGTATGTTTCCTAGAATATGAGATGAAAAATGCGAGTAATCTTGGTTAGTGGAAAACCATCTCACTCAGCAAGACTTTGGAACCAAATATGACCCAATAAACCCACAATCTCTTTCCCAACTGTCAAACAAAAACCAAATATTTTTTAATGAATCACCGACAAACTTGGGGCTTTAAGGGAAAAGAAATGAAATGAGAGGAAAAATTGTCTTACTTGTGTAGTGGTGTCATGTGAAATTGTTAGCGGCATTTTTGTTGGTAATGAGTTCTTCGGCAACAATCGGTGATTTTCAATATGCAGTTTCGAGCTTACTAAAAAATTACTATCGGCTTGGTGCAATTACTCAGTGAAAAATCATTAGACAAATTCAATGCAAAACAGAGAATTAGAATGCCAAGCTTATTATCCTGATAGCTTCCAACACTTTATAAAATAAACCAACAGCATTCCCACGACAATATAGGTTGCTCAGAAGATAAAATCCAAAAGAGATAAAATGTATACACCTGGCCTAACCTTGTCAAGTCCAATGTCAAAACAAAATCCCAAATCCTAAAGGCACGGTGCAATTAAAAAAAAATCGAGCACTGAACTCAAACGCGTACTAAGCTGAAAGACTAAATTGCCCCTATAACCCGTATTTGAAGGCACTGTGCAATTCAAAAAAAAACATAATTCTTGAACACGAAACAATAAAACTCTAAACATAGACATGCATTAAACTGAAAGTCTAAATTGTATTTTTACACTATAAAGTACAAACCCCACATGACATTCCGTAAGTTTAATTGGATCAATCAAATAAATTTGTGCCTATACAAAAGACCAAATAAAATGGGTGAGGTTGAAAAATAAAAATGCTCTTTTTATGCATCTAAAGCTAACTTAAAACTATTCTTTCATACATGAATCACAACAAATGCACCGTATGAATACTTGAAAAAGTGACATGCCAAACATAAAATTGTGTGATAGGGATAACCCGTGCCTGAAGGCACGGTGCAATTCAAAAAACATCAAGCACTAAACTCAAATGTATACTAAGCTGAAAGCCTAAACTGTCCCCATAATCCGTGCCTGAAATTGTGAAATTCAAAAAAAAAAAAAAAAACTTACATTATTCTTGAAAACGAAACAATCAAACACTTAACATAGACACGTTAGAAATAAAAAAACACGGAATATTAATGTGCGTAAAGGGCCTTAAGAGAATAGCTAAAATTAGAACTCATTGTCTTTTAACAAAAAATATTATGCTAGCCTTATACCACCACGAAAAGGTCTCAGAATCCGAGTCTCACGTCCATTCCGTTCAAGCTGAAAGCTATTAAAAAATCCAACTCACCCATTCCAATATAAATTCCTCCATTCCATCCATGCTAGTAGTGGAAATGATCGCCCCTAGACAGCAAAAACCATTGACTCTCTCTCTCTCTCTCTCTCTCTCTCTCTCTCTCTCTCTCTCTCTCTCTCTCTCTCTCTCTCTCTTTTCTAAATGCACTCTGAAGGGCATCAATGCCTCCTCAAGCATAAGACCATTGGAATGCTCAAGTACACATACCCCCAGAAAGGAAGTCAACTACTTAGAATTTATATGGAGAACATGTATTTCGTCAATCACTTAACCTCAAGATTTGATTTCAGGGAACACCAAAGGCCCAAAGGGGGGATCATGAGTCGTTCAGACAAAATGTGAAATTGTAAACTCAACAAACATGCTTTTTTTTTTTCCAATTCGGCAGCCTTTTCACTTCTAAAAACTTCAATTTGTAGTTTGCCAAGGATTATTTTGACTAAAATCCAAAATCATGCAAACTGTTTTATTTGTTAAAGTCCAGGGACATAAAAAAATGAAGGCTAAAAAAACCTCGTCCATTAAGATTGCTTTAAGATAGCTACTTATAGAGAATAGTCATGATGTGTGCAGTTATAAGTTATGGGGAGGAGGGAAGAAGTAAGGTTTAGACACACCTCTGCTTCAGGCAATCCTCCCAATACCAGAAGAGTAGAAGAGAGTAATCATCTTTAGACTCAGGAAGATGATTTAGAGGCCGCTGAAATAGAGTCTTCAGCTTATGATCAGATAAACAGACTGGGAAGAGAACACATAATCAGTCAAATAGAGCATGAAACCTACGACTATGTGCATGCATGGGTGCAAGCAAGAACAAAGATATACAGAGCATAATAAAGAAAACAAAATTCAATATGAGAGAGTAAGAGAGAGAGAGAACCTCGAAATAAAAAGTTCTTTTAGCACTTCAAAACCTGTCGATGCATGGCGCTTTCCTACTTTTGATGTAATCATTCCTGCAGTTTAATGCCATTAGTAGAAAACTCAAGTTACGTGGTCATAATGCTGTCCAGAATATCAACAGAATTTGCAGTAATTAAAGCTTATAATTAAACAGAAGGTTTTTACCCTCCATAATCTCTATAATAATCTCTGATAGACCTGAATCTGCGCAACATTAATCGAATTAGTAATTAACTCAATGTTAATTGTTCCAAAAAAAAAATGTCAATCCCAAATCTCAAAATGCAAGGAGGAGATGTAATTCATGAAATTTTCTGACAAATTAATTTGGGGGAATGAATGGAGGTTATTATTTGGGTGCAATTACCAAACCCAATTACTTCAAATATTAACCAAATGAAGTATCAAAACTATGCACAATTACTTCAAGATTTGTCTCTAGCACGTTGTTTTCTAAAGAAACGTAGTAAGAGAGAAAGAATATATTCCAAAGCAATGTTAATTAAAAAAGTAATTGAATAATTCATATCTTCAAGGTTTGATTGAATATATAAAACTTAAACCCTAAACCTAAATTTTTGTAGAAAAATAAATAGCATCTAAGCAAGACAAAAAGTTATACATAAGAAAAAAAAAATCGGGGGACATATTTTCTAGCAATCATAGAGAGCATGAAACAATAAAAACAAAACAAAACCATGATTCGAGTACAGAAACTCAAGATCGGCCGTAGGCAAACTCATATATATAACCCCCCCCCCCCCCCCCCCCAAAAAAAAAAAAACCGTGGCAAATGACCTGACACTTACAAATATTTTAACTTGAATGCAACCTACGTTACACGATCTTTTACTACTTTCAGCTGATTTAACTCAAATGATTTCCTATTTTCAATACAAACCATCCATTCACATCTATGAAAAATGACTAAATAAAAAGTAAAACATGGGATCAAAACCATTCACATTCCATAATCCTACGTATATTTCTTACTGCAACAAACCTAAGTCCTCAAACAAAGACCCAAATGCCCAAAGCCTTGCAATCACGCAATTCATCAAACACCTAAATGGATAAAACAATTCCAAAAAAAGAAACAACAATTCAATGGATTGAGAATGATTAATATCATTAGCTGTAATTACCACTTGATAGTAAGCAAAACATAACACCACCCAAGAAAACAAAGAATGGCCACTGTGTGCTTGGCCTCCAATCAATGGAGCAATTAATTTTGTCGGATCCTCTGCATATGAGCATGGAAAAAAAATATTAGTCATTGAAAGATTGATTACAGGAAAATGTATTATAAAATGGAGAAACAAATGAGAGAAAAAGTAAAAAAATGACGTCATATCTGTTTCGAAACCCAATCCTCAATGAAAGCAACATTTTAAGGTTTAGACAAAACTACATGAGACAACCTACAAAACACTAAAAGAGATTCTTACTGATGAATTTGACGGTGGCATGACGTTGAAAGTGATTTAACTTTGCCCCGTATACTATAAAGTCTAATTTTGATTCTGTTTTATCACTCTCTATTAGTTTTTCTATCAAACACCTCTCATGCACCATCTTTTCATTAAACAGATCAACCAATTATGCTTCCACAATGCTAATCACCTGCCCATTCGAAAGTGATTTATCGGTGAGAAGATGAGCCTATTCGAAAGTGATTTCTCTTAGTGAGAAACAACTTATGGGAAACAACAAACACTTTATGTGAAAGGAAAGGGGGTGGAACTATGGTTGGCGACGACGTGTGACTGTGTGAGAGAAAGAGAGAGGAAGAGAGGAGAAAAGAGCAGGCATGTGGAAAGATGGATGTTCCAACTCGAGCGGGGAAAATTGTTGGTTGAGGCATTTCAACAAACACTTTATGTGCTGGACAGGGAGGGGGGACTATGGTTGGCGACAGTAGAGGCGTATGACTGTGTGAGAGAAAGAGAGGGGAGGAGATGAGAAAAGAAAAGAAAAGGGTAGAGAAAGATAATTGTGGTGGAGAGAAGCAGAGGACATGGAGAGAAATTGTGGGTGTGTGGTGTTTTGCGTGGGTCCTCAGAGAGTGAGTGAAGAGTATTTAGGAGATTTGGGGCAGTGAAATGTTGGTATCAACGACAAATACATATAGTACGAAATACAAATTACTTTAAGAAAAGATCAACAAAATAGCCCAATTATTTTACAGTTAACACGATAAATAATGCAAAAAAATCAAGTACTAACTACTAAGAATGTGAAAAGTTATACATCCAACCCAGCAGCCATTCAGCTTCTAATGTGGTTGCATTTACTAATAACATCACATTTCAAGAAATTAAAACCTTCTCAGACATTTTTTCAAACATCTTGTGAGCAAGCTTGTTAACAATACATACATATAGAGAGAAATCCAATTTAACAATAAAAAAAGAAGACAGAAACTTTATAGTCACTTACCATAAACCAATTTCTTGTCCAATGTATTCTCAATTTTTTTTTTTTTACCTGTGCTTGAAGGCCATATACAATAAAAAAAAATCGATAATTACAAACATTGAGAATACATTGGAAAATTTGTTCATTTCATATCCATGCATCAATCTTACCAAAAAAAATTCATCAATCGAATGAGAACCACGCCTCTATGGATAAGTTCATGCCAAAACTTAACACCAAACTTAAATGGAATTCAAACTTAAATGGAACATATTATTCAACTTTCTTAAGAATCATTTACCATAGCATATACTACCGAAGACAAATTTATGCCAGCTCAACCATTATGTGAACTGTCATAAATTTATTGCCTTTTCTCTTCCTTGACAAAACTCATAAATAGTCAAGAAAAACCGTGGATATATTCTCTTGGATTCCAATTTAATGTTTTATCTAACACGCTCCTTTGATTAAGGTTGGTATGCCTAAGAACATCAAATTATTGTAAAAATGACATATTCAATGATCAAGATTAGTGTGCTAAGTTGCGATATACCTGCATACACTTCTGCAAAACTACAGACCTTTCCTCCTCTATACGTCTAAAGCTGCAAAAAAATTGGAGAGAACAAAGTACTGAAACACTCATAAAAGGAACTTTGTAATCCCACTTTTAAATGAGCTTAGCCAGATTATAAATTTCCTTTGGTGCATTTCCAAGAAAAAGAGATTAAGAATCATCACTGCATCAAAAATAATTGATTTGGCACATTTTAAGTTCAATATCACAGAATCTCAGCCCATCACCAGAAAACAAAATTAAAGGCAACAAAAATAATAAATTCCACATCCACCCACATATACACACGCAGATAGAGAACCTCGTTATGGGTCGAGAACACGTTGATTTCTTTCCCCTGCTTTCCAATTCTTCTCTTTTCATCCTCTCCCTGATACAACTCGAAATCAAGTAATGGATCCCAGTGTTAATCACATTGTTTTGAGTAATGGGGAAAGCTCACTAAATTAAAGCTTGACCAATTTATGAGTTGAATGAAGAAGAACCATAGTCATTAAACCCCAGTCGACCTTCGACTATCAGAAAATAATCCAAATCAAATCATTGAACCCAAACTCAAACTCTTCAACTAATTCAAACTCAGACTCATCAAATTAAAAACCTCAAATTTAACAACAATTAAAAGCTATCAATTCAAATCTGTGTGTTGGGCAGAGAAGGAAGACAGTGTGTGCGTATTGTGTTGTGTTTGGGGGTGGAAGGGATGGAGGAGAGTTTTGGGTCTTGGGGGTGGGTTCAGCAAACAGAGAAGGGGAGTTTGGGGGGGGCGGGTTGCGTGAGAGATGTGACAGAGAGAGAAATACCTGGGGTGTGGGCAGTGTGGCGGAGGCGATGGCGGTGACTGTAATGGTGGCGGTGGCAGCGGCGAAGCCCTTCTTCCTCGGCGGTGGGCTTTGATGGTGGTTTTTTTGACGGGGATAACAGAGGGAGAGAGTGAGTCGTGAGAGAAAGAATGACGTTATGGTTGCCGGTGGCTTGGGAAGGAGAGAGCACGCCTGTCTCTTGGGTTGTGTGTTGGAATGGGCGGGATTTGGTTTTTGAATGAGATGTATTGTGAGCCTTTGGATGTTGAAGCCTTTGGATAATGAAGACCGTAGGATCGGCTTGTTGAAGCCCCGCTCTGTTTTATATTATAGATTCATCTAGGATTTCTTGTAACTTCTGCTTCTTTTTTGCTGATTATCTGGTTCCCTCTTCTTTTGTCTGATTTCTGTCATCTGACGCCATCGTGCCCACAATCCCCAATGGTTATGTGCACAAATATTCCCTTTACCACAATCCCCATGTTCGTTAAGGGCTCAAGAGATTGTCCCCTGTCCCAAAACACGTGGTGCGGCGGAAGTGGTTCAGGATCTAAAAGGGCACCGAGCTCTTTGTTCCCGTGTTGATCCCTGTCGAGTTGGACGGAGGCTAAGGAGAGACTTATCTATTTGGATGTTGTTGGACTTCCTTCTTTGGGGTGCGACCCATCCTAACTGCAGGGTGAGCAGGCTATGGATGAGCCGTTTGGGTCGTCATGCACACAGAGGCCCATTAAGCACTCTTGGTTTTGAATGGACGGGTCACACCGAAATCTCACAATTACCAGAACTTTACATGTATACCACATTTGTGTTAGACTAAAAGTTTGGAGAGAAGACTATGATACCCAAAAAAAATTCAGTATCGTACCTTCAAGTTTTATTAGTTTTTATATAAGTTTTTAAATTTATTTACAACAATATATATATATATTTGGGGCCCTTAAAATTTGGTTTTTGTGTCAATTTAGCCACTGAACTCAATTTTTTCGTCGATTAGTCATTGGTGATTTTGACGATGCTCAATAGAAGGGCTAGATTGCTACAAATCAGGTAATTGGATGGCTCAATTGACATAAAATTAAGTTCAATGACTGAATTAACACAAAAATTATCCCCATGTTCGTTAAGGGCTCAAGAGATTGTCCCCTGTCCCAAAACACGTGGTGCGGCGGAAGTGGTTCAGGATCTAAAAGGGCACCGAGCTCTTTGTTCCCGTGCTGATCCCTGTCGAGTTGGACGGAGGCTAAGGAGAGACTTATCTATTTGGATGTTGTTGGACTTCCTTCTTTGGGGTGCGACCCATCCTAACTGCAGGGTGAGCAGGCTATGGATGAACCGTTTGGGTCATCATGCACACAGAGGCCCATTAAGCACTCTTGGTTTTGAATGGACGGGTCATACCGAAATCTCACAATTACCAGAACTTTACATGTATACCACATTTGTGTTAGACTAAAAGTTTGGAGAGAAGACTATGATACCCAAAAAAAATTCAGTATCGTACCTTCAAGTTTTATTAGTTTTTATGTAAGTTTTTAAATTTATTTACAACAATATATATATTTGGGGCCCCTAAAATTTGGTTTTTGTGTCAATTTAGCCACTGAACTCAATTTTTTCGTCGATTAGTCATTGGTGATTTTGACGATGCTCAATAGAAGGGCTAGATTGCTACAAATCAGGTAATTGGATGGCTCAATTGACGTAAAATTAAGTTCAATGACTGAATTAACACAAAAATTATTAGCTTATGGGCTACATGTGTAATTTGCTCTTGAGGTACAATTTTTTTTAAGCCAAATTATCACTTTTTGTGATTTTTTACTATCATAATGTTTTTAAAATCGATCGTAAATTATTATAAAAATCATAAATAAATTTCAAAAGTTATAAAAAAAATACCAAAAAATTTATAATAATGGCAGATACCGATGGTAATGTAAACTTCTCCGAAGTTCACATATGATACCAAAAAAGAAAAAATTTGTCCAGCCCAAGTTAGACTCCTTTTTTTCTCCGGAAAGTTCTTTCAAACCAAATACACACACGACTGTGTTTAACATTTACTTACAATACACATACATAGGGGGTGATTGGGGTTATTATGTACATTGAACCTGGACACATTTTATACACAATAACATAGATAGCTTTTGCCACAACTTAAACTGCTTCCCTTGTGTCACCCACCACTCACCCTGCAGCCATGGGAGAAGTAGACGCAACCTTCATGCAAGCCACCGAGCACCGCCCAAAACTCGCCGTTGTCGAAGCAGACGGCATTCCACTGATTGATCTCTCTGTTCTAAACTCTCCCGACTCGCCTGAGCCCGACGCCGCAGCCATAAGACCTCTTATATCCGAGATAGGTGAGGCCTGCAAGAACTGGGGTTTCTTCCAGGTGATCAAACATGGAGTGCCATTAAAACGCCGGAAAAACCTCGAGATTGCGGCGAGGAAGTTCTTCGCTTTGTCAAAGGAGAAGAAGAAGAAGGTGAGTAGAAATGAAGTGAACCCATTGGGGTATTATGATACTGAGCATACCAAGAATGTTAAAGACTGGAAAGAAGTGTTTGATCTTACTGTACAGAATCCAACACTATTTCCTGCTTCTCATGAGCCTGATGATAAGGAGCTGATAGAGTATATTAATCAGTGGCCCGAAAATCTACCAGAATTGAGGTAATTTTTTGAATTATTTTTGTTAAATTCTCTTCTTGACGGATCATCAGTCATTAATTAGTAAGAGATTCACATATGTAAAATGAAACTCACTTGAAGGCAAGATAGGTCCGGTTCCTCGCTAAAGCGAGTATATAACTGTTCTAATTTGGTGATCTCTCTTTCTCTCGGCTCCGCTACTCCCGTGCCAACAAGTTTTTTTTTTTGGTATATAGCAAATGAACATAAATCCAACTTCATATCATGAATATCTTTCGCCGGTTATGAATCACTACTTGTTTAAAAGCATCTAAACATATTATTGTTCATCAACTTCTTTATTTTTGTGATAAATAATTTCCTAAGCAAGAATACAAGAGGAACTTTACCCATTGAAGGTAGCCAAAGCTACTGTCAATTTTGATAAAAGTAACACGCCCACTCACCAAAATATATTCTGAATTTTTTGCACCAAATTAGTGTGTTGAATGTTTGTTGAATTAATGGTCCCACCGACTTTACCAAACATTCAAAGACTAAACCAAACATTCAAAGACTTTACCAAACATTCAAAGATTATTGCTATATTATTTGATGTATAATTTCAATACACCGCATTATCTTTTCCTTTAATAATATTACAATAATTGTTGAACTGGACACCGGCTGGTCCGGTTCAATTCTGATAACACTAGATAAAAGCCAGCTTCGGCTTGGCCAGCCTGCCCAATCAGCTACTGCCAAACAAGCCGAGCTGCCCGCCAATGGAAAGGATGTCCCATGGAGCTATCTATTGGGCCTTAGCTAATGGACCTGAGGCAAGCTATTTAGATGCTATTTATCAGTTTTATTCTCATCTCATGGGCCTCATAATTGACCTTTGTTTTATTATTTATTTTGCATAATGAAATTAGATATAATGGGATGTGAGTACTTTAATCAAAACTTATTTGGCTTTAAGTACCACCTCTAAACTTATCCTCCTTTAAGTCCTCATTTTCATCAAATAGTTGTCAATAAGTACACATTTTAAAACATTTTCAAATTCTTTCTAAATTGTATTTCATAATTACCCCTACCATAAATAGTGCACACTTAATTGATTGTGAGACTTTCAAGATTAGAATGTCAAACTTTCAAGATTCCTTTTGATATTTGTGTATCATTTGAATTTTGAAATTTCATATATATATATATATATCGTGTCTCTCTTTGGTGACACTGTTTGCATGGCAATTTTTCGACTCCCTCTTTAGGTGCAACTCTTTGAGTGGGCAAAATATATATTGTCATCATTTAGGTACAATCTACTGTTGTCACTCTTTATTGACACTGTTTGGGCACTATGAAGGGGGCATTACATGATGCCACTGATTGGACCCTCATTGTCATTATATCGTGTCTATCTTTGGTGACATTGTTTGCATGACAATTTATATCGTGTCTCTCTTTGATGACACTGTTTGCATGGCAATTTTTCGACTCCCTCTTTAGATGCAACTCTTTGAGTGGGCAAAATATATATTATCATCATTTAGGTGCATTTGTCATCAAAGTAATGTCTTACCAAATAATTGAAGGGATGTCGCAACAGGATTGTGTTCTCTCACATTTAGTCATTTGACACAGGAGTCTTTTTTTTTTTCTTTTAAGATATATTTTAGTTGACACTGGAACTCATGCATTCTCCCAGAATTAATGCATTTGACATCATAATAAAGTTTTATTCAAGAATCAGTGTCGTTAACACCGAGATTGTGTTCTATCTTACGAGTTGTGTATTTGGCACAAGAATCTTGTTTTCCTTTATTAGTTTTTCATAAAGGACGGGTGGAGTTGATCCTAGAGTCATCTTTCCTTTCAGAACTAGTGCATTTGACTCCAAAATCACTTTTCCCTTCGAAAGCAGTGCAATTCACAATAGAGTCATGTGTTCTTTTCGAAAATACTGCCGTCGAAACCAAAATTACTCTTCCCTTAGAATTAGTAAGTTCACCCCAGAATCGTGTTTGCTTTCGAGTACAACGCTGTTCATACCAAAACAATTACCTCGCTCAGAATTAATACATTTCACAACGGAATCACTCTTTACTGACACTGTTTGGGCACCATGAAGGGGGCATTACATGATGCCACTGATTGGACCCTCATTGTCATTATATCGTGTCTCTCTTTGGTAACACTGTTTGTATGACAATTTTTCGACTCCCTCTTTAGGTGCAACTATTTGAGTGGACAAAATATATATATATATATATATATGAAATTTCAAAATTCAAATGATACACAAATATCAAAAGGAATCTTGAAAGTCTCATATTCTAATCTTGAAAGTCTCACATTCAATTAGATATGCACTATTTATGGTAGAGGTAAAAAGGCTTTTATGACTTTTTTTTAGCACATGTACTTCTATCCCAATTATTTTAAAAAGTGTACTTTTATCCTATTAAATTTTTTCGAAGGTACCGGCCTCCCTAAGCCCCATGAAATTAAGCATGCCTATGGGTTTGGGTGTGGCCCAATCCAGTGGGCAACTATCCCGGGCCTTAATAGCCAGGTCTCTCCAAGTCTCCGGTCTAAGATAGACTCAAAACCTAGTCCATGACCCTACGCCACGAGCTAAGGGGCTCCCCCGCAGACCATTATATGTAACGCTGGCCCAGCCGTTGGGCCATGAAATTTTAGCCTTAAAACTGTGAAAAAAAATGTTATTTGGACATAATTTAGTAATTTAATGCACCATAGTCATTAAAGTGATAGTAGGTTCAAACTAATAGTGGAATCTACTATTAATTCAATGGTAGGGAACAATTAAGTCTAAAGAATATTTAAGACAACAAATATATATATAATCTAAAGAACATTTAAGACGACAAATATATATATATATATAGGAATATAATTTTAGAACTTAATGATGTGACTTCAATATAACAATTGGATTAGTTATGAGTTCTAATATTAGATAGAGTCCACTAGCGATCTAATGATTATATTTAATCAGGTCCCCAAATTAGATCCAAATAGCATTCTCCTAAAAAATATTAAGTGAATTTCATTAATCACCAATGTTTTTGTTTAGTGCTCCTTGCAATTTTAAGTGAAGAGTTGAAAAGGCCTTCAACCCCAAGGGTAGTGCAAGTAGTAACATGGGCGGGATTTATCCTTAATAAATACTCTAATCTGGACATGGATGGTCTGTATTTGACCAGACCAAAAAGAGGATTAATCGAGGTGTACGTAAACTGGTCCGAACACCCTTAACGCTAAACTAAAAAAAGAAGAGGAGGCCTTCCTCTAGGCCCACAACTATTTCACAAAAGGGTCCTTTGGAAGCCAGTACACTAAATTAGATATAATTGTAAAAAAATACACAGAATAAAATGTTTTGGAAAAAAGTACACAGCTGAGATACAAAGACTTAAATGCCCATTTTGCAAAATTTTCTTTCCTAAAAAATGTAACAAGGCATTTAATTTAAGTGCTGAAATTTAGGGTCATTTAATTCGAAATCTCTAATGCACCTTGATTCATGCGTTTTTTTTTTTAGAAAGTGATTTTATTTTCAAATTATATTTATGCATTAAATATCTCCTAGTTTTATGGGAGAACTTTAATATTCTGTTTATTTTAGAATATATCATTTTGTTTGAATTTCAAAATTTGTTAATTATGTTTTTATATAATTATTTTTTTATATAATTTGAAATATAAAATTATTTACACTATAACAAAAACGTAACAAATTCATTAAGTAATAGTGTAACAAAAACAGTGTACTAATACACTGTAACAAAGACAGTGTAACAATACACTGTAACAAAAACAGTGTTCAGTGGTTTTGTGCATGTGGTGACAAATTCAAAACAGAGATGGACTGTTTTAAATGAAATTATATGAAAATATATATTTAACAAAATGTAATAGTACAATATTTTGTGTAAATGTCTTGTTACACTGTTATTGTTACACTATTATTATTACACTGTTATAGAGTTCGGATATTAATATAATTTGAAAACAAAACCACTTTCTAAAAAAAATACGCATGAATCAAGGGAGAATATAAAAATACAGAATATTAAAATTCTTCCATAAAACTAGGAGATGTTTAACGCACCACTTTCCAAATAAAAAACGCATGAATCAAGAGAAGATATAAATGTCAGAAGAAAATATGGAAATTTCAAACAACGTACATGGAAACAAATAAGTACAAAAATTAAGGACTTTTTTACCTCACATTTTTTTTTTTGTGTACTTTTTTACAATTAACTCTAATTTAGTTTACCCCCTTCCAATTTCCCCTTCACAAATTGGTCTATGTACTTTACTAATAGATTTGGCTCTTCTAGAGAAGAATGCGAACACTATGCTGAAGAAGTGCAAAAACTAGCTTACAAATTGTTGGAACTTATATCTCTGAGCTTAGGCCTGCCGGCTAATCGTCTAAATGGATTCTTCAAAGACCATCCCAGCTTCATCCGACTCAACCACTATCCGGCTTGTCCTATTCCTCACCTTGCTCTTGGGGTTGGCCGGCACAAGGATGCCGTTGCCCTAACCATCCTCGCTCAAGACGATGTTGGAGGACTCGAAGTGAAGCGAAAAACAGATGGAGAGTGGATTCAAGTCAAACCTACTCATGATGCTTATGTTATCAATGTTGGTGACGTTATTCAGGTACCATTCAAGAAATTTTTAAATGAATTCACTTTGATGCTAAAATTCCCAGTACCATAGTCCATGCATATGAGTGACCTATAGGCAACTCGAAGGACCGTTAGGGGAACTATTGAGACAACTAGCTAGCTATTTACCATTAAACATGAGGGGTAGAATCATATGATTGAGTCATAGTCATGTAAAATATACTACGCCAACAACTTAGAAGCTTTATAAGTTCTAGTATTGACGGCCACTATAACAGTAACGGATAACAAAGATCTATCCACATTTGTGCGGGCCTACCCCTCTTGTTTGTCCATCCATCACAAATGATTGTGCACCAAGTTGGGAACGGATTGAGACTTACGAATCAAAGACCTGGATGTCTCGCAGAACAATTCTATGTTTACCATAATTGGTTTGATTTTGTTTGCAACCACCCGTGTTCTTGATAATAAGAGACGGAGCCTAGTTATGGCCTAGGTGTCCGTGGCCATCAAGTTCTCAAAATTTTACTTTATAACTATAAGTCAAAATCGATATTTTAGTTCCATGACCCTCTCAAGTTTACCAAATTACACTCTATACTCTTGTATTATGAGAAATCTGCAGACGCACACAAACATGATGAAATTTGTTGAACTAAGTGATTATGTAATAAAATCGACCTAAAATTCTCGACTGTCTTCTTGAATTAATCAGAAATATTTTACATATAATTTGACAAGTATGAGTTAATTTTGTTGAAATATTTCTATAGGCATGATACAATTAGAAACCTAGCATTAAATTTCTGATTATGGTACTATTAGACTACTCGTACAAAAATGAGAGGTTTGTCGTTCTGACGATGTCATGTGGTGTGGTGTGTGTGTGAATATATGTACAGGTTTGGAGCAATGATAGGTATGAAAGTGTGGAGCACAGGGCAGTAGTGAATTCTGAGAAAGACAGGATCTCCATCCCATTCTTCTTCAACCCAACTCACTACACCATTGTGGAACCCTTGGAAGAGCTAACAGATGATCAAAACCCTGCTAAGTATAAGCCATATAACTGGGGGAAGTATTTGGCAAATCGAAATCGCAGTAATTTCCAGAAGCTTGATGTTGAAAATATTCAAATCTATCATTTCAAGCTCCCAGAGAAATCTAGTTAAAGGGAAGAATTGTCTTTGTGCAAGCATCATCAATACGAGTGTCTTAGCTTTGCCTTCCTGTAAAATATTATCCTCTGTATAATTATAAATAATGGATACTCCTATATATAAAGATGGATATTGAAATAAAAGTTGCTTGTTGATTTTCCTTCTTCTCTCCCACTCTAGTTTGGGGTCGTGGTTTTTGATGTGATACATAAATCTGACATGAAATAATGAGTTGTGGTTGAATAATTCCCGATGCCAAGTTGAAATTATTCAATGTGTTAACACAAACCATGCATAAATGAACCAGATTAGTTTCAAACGTTATTAATCTAATTTTAACACGAGTAACCCCTGAATAAGTATTGTGTTACTATATATGCCATCAGCCTTCATTGGGAATCTTCATCTAGAATGGCAATTTCAATAATTGAAGCATGCATTCTATCTAAGGGGCAACTTTCGTCACCACATGTTATTGTTGTATGAATCCGACATGAAATTAACAAGTTATTGTTAAAAATTCGCGTACGATCTGCTAACGCAAATAATAAACGAGGTGGATTAATTTCAGGCACGAATAACTCAATTTTAACAAGACAAACCCATTTAATTAGTATTCAGCATAGGAAATTGTGAATTTCTTTTATGTTTTTCTTTCTTTGATATGGTGGATTGTGGAATATTTTGGTTTACAGGAGGTTTGTTAGTGACAAATTTGCTAGAAAAAAGATGGGAGCAATATTCCTAGATTTCTATTTCACGAGTTGAGTTGATCAATCCAAACACAACACTATTGTTGAAAAGGTTTGGTTAGAATCAGGGCATCTTATATGAATGATAAACGATTAGATAAAAGTCAACTATTATTAAATAACAATTTAAAATAACACCTTCAAAATGAAAAACGATGCGATTTGATTCGATTGTCACATTTAATTTTATTTTTGCCTCTGCTTTTGATAGAAGCCATGTTCATTTTAACCATGTTCATCTTGCTCCAGAGATTTCTATTGTTTTTTGAGGAAGAAGACAGTTACAATCATCTGCCTTTTTCAGGCTTAGATTTTTCTATTTATATTGTCTTAGTAGAGTGGTCCTCAAGTCATCATTAGTGGTCCCTCGATCTGTTAGAATATCGGGGGAAATATTGGATCGTAGACTACATTCTCTAGGTATGACGTGGCTTTCTAGAAATTTTATTCTTAGATGAGATTTGGAGATGGCGGTACTCTTCGTCCCTCTTCCTCTTAAGGCCCAAGTTATTTTAGTTTAACCGAAATTGTTTGCAAAACTGCTTACTTGATCCCAACTTGTGTCTAAACTGAGCTGACTTGTCTTCTTCTGCTGTTGAGCAAAATTATCTTTTTTATTCTTAGTATTATCAGTATTCCATAAGTATTATAACACGAAATAGTTTGATTCACATGTTCTCTAGCTTCCTTTTCAAAATTTACTTGTAGTCTTCATCTTTGATTTCCCGTTGATTTTTTGCTGTATCATTCACAACAAGAATCCGTAAATAATTTTAATAAGAATAATGCTACACTGACCAAATAAAAGGACCAAAACAAGAGACCAAATGACATGGTGGTTGATGTGTCAATGCTGATTAATAAGCATCAAAGTAGAAACATAGTAACAAATGTGTCTAGGATGCATATTTTACCACTCCTTATAAGATATTCACACCTTGTTGTTCACTTCACCACATGGAGCATTTTGTATTCGGGGATAAGACTACGATGCTGGAAAAAAAAAAAAAAAGAATTTCGTATTGTATCTCCAAGTTTTATAAGTTTTGTAGGTTTTGATACAATTTTTTTGGTTTGTTTACTATAAAAAAATTTATAATTTTTGGGGGTCTTACAATTTTTAAAGTTTGAGTTATAATTTTTTTTTGACAACTTTTTATGGTAACTTACGATCAATCTTAAGTCCCCACAAAATTATAAATAAACATCAAAAATTGTAAAAAATGTCCACAAATTTTATAATAATGGTATGATACGGACACCTTTTTTTCGGCTTGAGATATAATACCAAAAAAGAATGAGTAATGCTACATCTTATTTAGTGACTTTATTTGGTGATCTTATCATTCTCTGTCATTAGATTAACAGTGAATCTCACTATTAGTTGGAACCCACTATCAATTCAATGGTTATAATCTATTATGTCATCTAATAAAATTACTAAATTAAATATAAATAGCATTTCCCAAAAAGAAAACTAGTCGTGCCCAAGTTAGTCTCCTTTTTTTTCCGGCAAATCCTTTCAAAGCAAGTGCATACATGACTATGACATCAATATAATATATAAAAGTTTGAATTTTATCTTCACATATTTTTTTCGCTTATTTTTATCATAACTTAAATTATTTTATTTTTAATTAATTTATGACTCAATATAATTTTTATTTCAATTATTATTCATATATGATATTATACACATCTTAATATTTTTTTTTTTGAGATCATGTATTTTGAAAAAAACAATTGTCAATTTTTTTTTAGAAAAATGAGTAGACATCAATTAAATTATGTAATTAAAAAAAAATTACTATTTCATAAATTGGAATCGATTTTCTGAACGTTCGAAATTTATGTTGTATCATACCTTAGTCATGGATTATTAAGCTTAATTACAACCTACAAGGTTTTTTGTCATGGACTTAGAAGGTTCAAACATAGGATTACATGTGTCCAGGGTCAATGTATATGATAACCCCCACCCACTCCACCACCCACCCCTTATATATATATGTGTATTTATATACACAATAACATTAATGGTTTTTCGTCACAACTTAAATTGCTTCCCATGTGTCACCCACCACTCACCCTGCAGCCATGGGAGAAGTAGACGCAGCCTTCATCCAAGCCACCGAGCACCGCCCAAAACTCGTCGTTGTCGAAGCAGACGACATTCCACTGATCGATCTCTCCATTCTAAACTCCCCCAACTCGCCGGAGCCCAACGCCGCAGCCATAAGACCTCTTATATCCGAGATAGGTGAGGCCTGCAAGAACTGGGGTTTCTTCCAGGTGATCAACCATGGGGTGTCATTAGCACGCCGGAAAACCTTGAGATCGCGACGAGGAAGTTATTCGCTCTATCGAAGGAGGAGAAGAAAAAGGTGAGGAGAGATGAAGTGAACCCATTGGGGTATTATGATACTGAGCATACCAAGAATGTTAGAGACTGGAAAGAGGTGTTTGATCTTACCATACAGAATCCAACATTGTTTCATGCTTCTCATGAGTCTGATGATAAGGAGCTGAGAGAGTATTTTAATTGGTGGCCCGATAATCCACCAAAATTGAGGTAATTTTTTGAATTATTTTTGTTCAAGATGTAAAGGAAATACTTTTTTTTTCAAATTCTCTTCTTGACGGATCATTAATCATTAACCAGTGAGAGACTAACATGTGCAAAATGAATCTCGCTTTAACGCAAGATAGTAAAATGAATCTTGCTTGAACACAAGATAGGCCAGCTTCCTCGCCAAAGCGTGTGTGCAGCTATTCTAACTTGGTGACCTCTTTCTCGAGGCTCCGCTGCTCTTGGGTCGCCTCCCTCCTTCCTCGATCTTCATTTTCGGGAAGGTTTGCCACATTTCCATATTTCTTCAATGGAGAGAGAAAATAAGGGGAGAAAGAGAAAGAAAAAATATGGATAGAGAGAGTAATGTTGTCTTGATTATGCAAGAGAGAGAGAGAGAAAATATAGGGAGAGAGAGTGAGAGGGTAACTATTAGAGAAAATAGAGAGAGAAAGAAAGTGATTAAACTGCGATACCACATGACAATGCTAATGTGATATTACCAACTAATAATATCAAAACAAATAAGTAAATAGATCCCATTAAAATTAATAATCAACCCTCCATGTAAGTAAATAATTATTCATTCTTCCTCCATGTAAGCAAATAACTACTCAAGTGGAGTTCACCTTGCCCACTTGGTGTTTTATTATTAGTTGGTGATACCACATCAACATTACTAACATAGTATCCCCGTTGCATTCAATATTTACTCGAGAGAGTAACAGTGAGAGAAAATAAAGAGAGAGAGAGAGAGTTTGATGCATTAGTAAGTCTGCTTAGAGGGTACTTCAGTTATTTTGACTCAAAATGAACTTTTATTCAAATAAGTATTAAAAATTGTACCGCTTTCATTTTTCCCTATTTACTTACTAGTAGATTTGGGTCTTCCAGAGAAGAATGCGAACACTATGCTCAAGAAGGGCAAAAACTAGCTTACAAGTTGATGGAACTAATCTCTCTGAGCTTAGGCCTGCGGCTAATTGTCTGAATGGATTCTTCGAAGACCAAACAAGCTACATGCAGCTCAACCACTATCCGCCTTGTCCCATTCCTCACCTAGCTCTTGGGATTGGCCGACACAAGGATTCCGGTGCCCTAGCCATCCTCGCTCAAGACGATGTTGGAGGATTCGAAGTGAAGCGAAAAATAGATGGAGAGTGGATTCGGGTCAAACCTATTCGTGATGCTTATATTATCAATGTTGGTGACATTATTCAGGTACCATAATCCATGCATATGAGTGACCTATAGGCAACTCAAAGGAACATTAGGGTAACTATTAAGACAACTAGCTACTTACCATTAAACATGAAGGATAGAATTATATGATTGAGGCATAGTCATGTAAAATGTACTATGCCAACAACTTACAAGCTTTATAAGCTCTAGAATAGTATTGAATAACGATACGACCGGCGTAATAATAACAGATAACTAAAGTAAAAAAAAAAATATCTATCCACATTTGTGTGTTCTATATTTACCATATTTGGTTTGATTTTGTTTGCAACCATACGTCCTCGATTATCATAGACGGAGCCATGTTGTGGCCTAGATGGTCGTGGCCATCAAGTTCCCAAAATTTTACTTTATAGATCAATATTTCAATTTCCATGGCCCTTATACTCTATAATCGTGTACTATGGGAGACCTGCGCACACGTGCGTGTGCACACTCATTGTTTTGTTTTGTTATGGTTTTTGCACTTGGAAAACGCATGATGAAATTAGTTGTAATAAGTAATTACGTGATAAAATCATAAATATTTTGCAACTTAACAAATATGTATTAATTTCTTGATTATACGGAACCATTTTCATAGGCTCGATACATTGGAAACCTGGCATTACCAATAACTCATGAATGGTGCTCATTGAATAAAAATGTTTGATTACGCTACTATTAGACTACTCATACAAAAAAATGAGAGGTTTGTCGTGCTGACAATGTCATTTGGTGTGTGTGAATATATATACAGGTTTGGAGCAATGACAGGTATGAAAGTGTGGAGCACAGGGCAGTAGTGAATTCTGAGAAAGATAGGCTTTCCATTCCATTCTTCTTCAACCCAGCCCACTACACCATGGTGGAACCCTTGAAAGAGCTGACAGATGATCAAAACCCTGCCAAGTATAAGGCATATAATTGGGGGAAGTTTTTCGCAACTTGAAGACGCAGTAATTTTCAAAAACTTGATGTTGAAAATATTCAAATCCCTCATTTCAGGCTCTCACAGAAATCTAGTTAAAGGGAAGAATTGTCTTTGTGTACAAGCATCAATAAGAGTGTCTTAGCTTTGCTTTCTTGTAAACTAAATAAAAGTTGCTTGTTGATTTTCTTCTTCTCTCCCATTCTAGTTAGGGGTCATAGTTTTTGATGTGATGCATTAACACAACACAAATCTAACACGAAATAGGGAGTTGTAATTGAATAATTCCCGATGTCAAGCTAAAATGATACAATGTACTAACACAAATCATAAATGAACCAGATTAGTGTCAAACGTTATTAATATGATTTTAACACGAGAAACCCGTGAATAGGTATTGTGTTACTAATATATGCCATCAACCTTCACTTGGAATCTTCATCTAGAAAGGCAATTTCAAAAATTGAAGCATGCATTCTATCTAAGAGTGGAAATTTTGTCACACATGTTAATATCGTATGAATCTAATACGAAATTAACATGTTAGTGTTAAAAATCTGAAAATGGTACGATCAGCTAAACATAAATAATAAACGGGGCGGATTTGTTTCAGGCACAAATAACTCAATTTTGACACAACAAACTCATTTAGCTAGTATTCAATATAGAAAATTGTGAATTTCTTTCATTTTTCTCATTCCTTTATATGGTGGATTGTGGAACTCTTTGGTTTACAACAAGTTTATGAGAGATGAATTTGCTTGAAAGAAGATGGGAGCAATATTCCAAGATTTCTATTTCACGAGTTGAGTTCATCAATCCAAACACAACACGATTATTGAATAAGTTCGGTTAGAGTTGGGGCATCTTATATGAATGATAAACGATTAGATAAAAGTCGACTGTTATTGAATAAACATTTAAAATAACACCATCTAAATGCAAAACAATATGATTTGATTCGATTGTTGCATTTAATTTTATTTTTGCCTCTGTTTCTGACGAAAGCCATGTTCATTTTAGCCTCACAGTGGCATTCCGAATATACCCGGATATTATTTTATCTACATGTGTGGACGTGTTCCCAGAAAACTCAATCTCCAAGGAAGAATCGTCAGTCAAATTCAAAATAAACAATTTCTCCTTTTGGACTTTGGACTTTGGACTTTGGATGAGTAACTTAAAAATATCTGTAAATACCTTGGGTGAATGACACTTTGTCCTCTAAAAAATTTCAATTTTTTACTAATCACCCAATTTTTTACATTGCACCCTAAATTTTTTAAATTAAAGCAATTTGTCTTAAAAGTAACAGATGATTTGTTTCTATCTCCTCGCCTGGCACGTTCCATGCAAAGGGAAAAAAATGACCGGTGCTTTTAGAATACATTGGACACGTTTGGAGTTGGCTTTTTTATGTGCGAAACAAAGGTTTAAAAAATGAAATGAAAAAATTAGAGTTAAAAAAACTCTTAGAACCGTTTAGAGTGTTTCCAAAAAAACCAATTTTCTTTGGAAGCCCTTGGATAAGGCCCATTTTTAGTTTTTCCTTGGTGCTGATGGAAAAGCCACCCAATAAACCTGAATCCAAACGGACCATGCTTCTTTTCCTCTAAAACCAAAAAAAGCTGAGGTTTCCATCCCCTTCCAAGAGGCCCATTATATACTAATTGAAGAAATTACTGATGTAATATGAGAATTTTAATCTTTTAAGGGATGAAATAAAAATATTAAAATGGTTACCTTCATCCTAATATCTAAAGGTATATAGTCAATATAAAATAATTGAACTTGATAAGCTTGTAGTGGATCAAATATAAGATATGATTTGTTGACTATTTGTGTCTATGACTCCAAGACAGGAGAAGAAAACATGGAGGAAATTAGAAAAAAGCAGCATGTAATGTTTGTGTTTGTTCTTATCTTCTTCTCTCTCCAAATGGTGAATGCAGCAAGATCCGAGCAGCCGTGGCGGCCGGAGTCCGGCAAGCACTTTGTGCTAATTCATGGGGCATGCCTTGGTGCATGGTCTTGGTACAAGCAAGTGCAACTTCTAAAATCGGCAGGCCACAATGTCACAGCTCTTGACTTGGCTGCTTCCGGGATCGATCCGAAACAAGTGAAAGATGTTCCTTCAATCTCCGATTATTTTCAGCCATTGATGGACTTTATGGTCTCTCTTCCTTCACATGAGAGAGTCATCTTGGTGGGTCACAGCCTTGGAGGGTTGGCTATTTCTCATGCCATGGAGAGGTTTCCAGAGAAAATTTATGTTGCTGTTTTTGTCACTGCCTTGATGCCTGGTCCAACCCTCAACATATCTACCCTCAATCAAGAGGTATGCCTTGCTTTTTTTCCCTTTTTTACTCATTGTTTTCTTTCTTTTTTTGTTGATATGTAAGGTGGTTTATTGTGGTTTCCATCCATAAAGAGTAATGATATACAACTCAAATGCATATTTTATCCACTAGATAAGTGAGCATCATCAATTTTTTCAGTGGGATTTACTCATTCAAAAGATGATATGTATTTGAATTATAATTTTTTGGCTTGCATTTAGATCGTGTAGCATTTTCCTTTCATGAAACCCCTGCATCTATCATAACAAGTGTTGTTGGTTTCACTTTTACACTTTTGAAATTCAAATTTATTCCACTATGGTGGGGCCTGCATGAAATTGAATACATCTCAGTCAAAAGCAAATTAGTTGAACAGAAATGAAAAATAGTCACACAAAAAAAAAAAAAAAAAAAGTGTTCATATTTTGACTAGATGTGAGGATAAGGATGTTGAGCAAACTGTATCGTTTGGGCTCGCCTTAGTTTCAACTCATCCAAGTTAATTCATTTTAAAAAATTGTCAATTTTGAAGGTCATTTAAAACAAATTGAGTTCAAAAAATGGACTACTCGCGGTTCTGCCAAGTTGAGTTTGACAATTTATAAAATGATATATATATATATATATATATATATATATATATATATATATATATATATATATTAAATGGTGAACAAGTAACACAATATAGCACCTTGGAATTAAAGACAAAGACATTTTACTTCAAATAATCAATTGATAGTGGATGCAAACCTTATAGGATGTTTATTTTTCAAATTTACTCAAGATTGAGCTCAAATTCAAGCTTGTAAGGACAAAAATAATCTGAACATATGATCTAGAAACCGAAACTTAACAACTGAACTAGAGTCTGTAATATCCAATTTGGTCGCTAAAGTTCAAAGAATTCAATTAGATTAACGCCTATATGAGAATTGCAGTGTGATTACAGGGGAATTTCAGTGTTTCTTGCTTCTCATCTTGTGTTTTTTGGTTGGAAGCACACTGCAAGACATTGTAATGACAATATGTTAGTAGTCATCATAGGGTTAACTTGTATGACAACAAAAAAAAGTTACTCACTATTGAGGGCAGTAATTTTGACATTACACTGATACGAACTCGACACGACTCAATTGTCATCTCACTACTTGCCATGGCATAACCAGACACCTTTGCACATTATATAATTCTCGTGGTTAATTACTTCGATTCTTTGTCAAAGTCATTCAGCAGACAAGAATCTATACTCGACAGTCGTTATACGTATGATGATGGACCCAACAATCCTCCAACCACCTTCATCTTGGGCCCCTTGTACTCGGCAACAAATGTATTTCAGCTCAGCCCAATTGAGGTATGCAGAATTGGAATGCTTAAAGCGTAAATTACACTTTAACCCCTTGAACTATTACCTTTATTTCACTTTATACAATCAATTATAAAATTTCTTACATTCCACTCTAAAGAATCAATTTTGTTTCATATCACTCTAATAGAAAATGACTATCAATTTTTGCTAATAAACAACTGTTTGTTTCACATATATAAGTCAAAAATCAAGAAAAATATCTATCCAGGATTTTGCCCTTCTTAAACTCCAATTTTTTTTACTCAGACCGACATTCTTTTTCTTCTCACTGTTCTCAGCAACCATTTGGCTGCAAAAAAGATAAAATAAAATGGTACTAAGTACTTGACGGAAAACTTTGGGATTTGCCTCTCTCCTTTAAAAGATTTTCAAGTTTGTCCTTTTAATCCGTGAACAAATTTATAGTTGTTATATATTGTAGTGATATGAAATAAAATTGATACTTTAGAGTGTAATATGAAAAATTTTACAGTTGATGGTACAAAATAAAACAAGGGTAATAGTATGAAATTTAACCATTATCAGACGATGTTTCTTATCATTTTGCCGCATTTCTCACAGGATTTGGCATTGGCAATGTTGCTGCTTAGGCCGCTGCGTTTGTACAGCGACGAAGACATGTCAAAGGAGCTGATGTTGTCGGGCAAGAGATATGGTTCGGTTGATCGAATTTTTGTAATTTGTGATGAAGACAAGTTGTTAAAGAAGGATTTTCAACGATGGATAGTCGAGAAAAATCCCCCGAATGAAGTGGTGGAGATCACAGGAAGTGATCACATGGCCATGATGTCTAAGCCGGTTGAGCTTTCGGTTCATCTCCGGTGCATTGCTGACAAGTATTCTTGATCTTCTAATAAGTTTTTGTTGCAAGGAAAGACAGAAATGTGTGTGTTTGAGAGAGACAGTGCCGACCCAATCCATAGGCCACTAAAGATATTGCCTAGGCTCTCAAATTGGAAGAAAAATCTGGGGTCTCAAAATAAAATTTTATACAATGATATGCAATCTAGATATTGTAATATAATTTAAATATTTAATACATTTTAACAATTGAATTAGCTGGGAGTGCTAACTTTAAACAAAATACACAATTTATCCAATGTATTTGGTCCCTAAATCAAGTACAAGTAATATGATCGTAAAATTTTAGAATTTATTTCAAAAAAATTTAGGGCCCTAGAGTTTAACCTAATTTTTTTTTATCTCACTCGATGTTTATATTATATGTGTTATCACTTTGTATAGGGGCGAATAGGTTTGGTGTTGGCAAGTTATCCTCCGTTAGATCATTAAGATTACCTATAGATCAATTTTGAGTATGACTAGCTGTCCACTTTGTCAAAGTTGGCTAAACTTTGTCTTTTGTCCATGGAATATCTTATGAAAATGTGTTTGGGGTTTAAAAATTTTATTATAATCATTAAATTAACACTAAATTCAAATAGTTGGTGAGATCTATAATCAATTCAATAGTTATAATAAATTATGTCAATGAATTATGTCTAAGTAGCATTACTCATAGTTTATTGCATAGGCCCAAATAGAGTAATACTTTTATACCTAAAAATTTGACATAATTTATTAACCTAATAATGTGGTTTAATTGTAACTATTATATTAACACCAAATTTCAATGTTTAATATGGCCCACAATCAATCAAATTATTATAGTGAATTAGGTCAATAAATTAAATCTCAATAACATTGCTTGCTCAGATATATGAGCAAGTGACATTAGACTAGTGAGCGATAAAGCTTACTCTCAAGGGATTAAATCTACTAGCTTGAGCACCAATTTTTCCTTACACCTGGACAAACCAAGTAATCGATTCAATCATATTTCCTCTCATTTTTCTCCTCAATCGACAATGATAATCTAAGACTTACGGTTCAATTGAACATTTAAAGATGGTTAATTTTTTGGTTGGCTCTTTCCGTACATCATTACATAGGTTGTGTCTTCCCTTAACATTTTTTAATGATAATATACTTATAAAAATGATTAAAATTTAATTTTTTTCATGAAAATAGTACTAATATTATAATTTTAATTTATTAACGAGTCTAAGTTGCCCCCATTGTACAAGATTTCTAGCTCCGCCCCTGACTTTGTAGTCTTATTATTAAAATCAATTATATATCGTATAATAGGTATGAATAGTGATTTTATATTTCTATAAGTTAAATTTAATGCCATCTTTTGATTAATTTGTTTATAATGCATAGAATGACTATAAAATAGAGCGAGTAAAAATAGTGCACTATCTGAAATTAATTAACCATAATTGTTTTACTAAATTTTCGTATTTAAGCATAATACTATTTTTCTACAATATCTTGCAATGTCTCATTTATTTTAGGACACTCAACTTGTATAATATTATTTTTATATTCATTCAGAGAAAAATCATTTTATTAGTTAAACTAATTTTCAATTATATTTTTTTATCTTAAACAAATAGCATATATCATTGCATTTGATCTCCGAATTTGACTTCGGTTAATGCAATTTTTAATTGCAAAATTCATGTCGTATCTAAAAAAGACAACAAATAATTTTTAAATAAATATATTTTAATATTTTGATAACTATTTAATATTAATATTATTACTAAATAAATATTACTAGGGCCGCCCCCAGAGAGAGAGAGAATAACTTAACAAGATGCTTGTAATTGACCAGTCTAACCAAGCACCTGATGCATATCTATAAACATAATTGTGTGCAAGAGAGAGTATGTTTGGATCTGCTATCAAACATATTTGACGCTTTCTCGAGTATTTTTTATCATGGTCACTTATTTTTTTACGTAGTTCTCTTCATCTTACAACCTATTATTTTCTTTCTTTCTTTTTTTTACAGGGTGTTTAGACTTATGCCGACTATTCTCTCGAACTCGGCAACTGAACACCATGATTTGAGCTGTTCTAGAGCATATTCTCAAAGGGACAAGGGTGGTTAGCCCTTAAGAAGTGTGAGAAGAGATTAAACCTGAGACTTCTGTATTACGAGAGGACAAACTCCACCACTAAACCACCTCTAAAAATTTCTTACGGCCTATTCAGATGCTGACTATGCTGGTAGTCTTGATTCTTCAAGATAGGCGATCCACATTAGTTCCTTGGTTTCTTTCTCTTAATACCTATGCAGTGAGTTTGTTGATGGCAATGAGTCTCGCCCTGCTGCACTTAACATTTAAAAGCTTAAACTGGCGAAATCATATTAGGCTTAGGCATGCACTTTAATCACTATCTTTATTGAGGAACATATGAAGAAAAAAAACGTATAATAGAAATAATATTTTCTTAATTCAAAAGATTAAGTAATTAATCAAGTAATTAACAGTTAAAAAAGTGAACATGCAGATCACATGGATGATTGGTTGGTGGTATAGAGCAATGTTTATGCTATGATGATGCAGTAATGTACAAAGAGAAGTGGACCATTTATCCCAATGTACTCTTGTTTCTTGGAAGGTGGCTCTTATCTGCTTCCATTTCATTATTGACATTATCCTTTGCCAGTGAAATATATATATATATATTGATGCAGCACAATCTTTCAAAATCTTATCTAAATCCGTAAAGGGTTGGCACTTTTCTAACTATTTTTTTAAATTAATTATAAAAGTTAATTTAAAATGATGACAAGTGCTCATCTTTTTAAATGATATGTTAGTAGTTCAAAGCATGGGATTGAGCTCCTAAACTAGAAGCCCTATATACTTCCTAACGATCTTTGTCTTAAAAAATTAATGTACTGCAGATGTAACAGAAGATGGAGTGGAATCTTTCCAATCAAAGGGGAAATATCCAAACATTTATTCTTTGGACAAAAATAAAAGTGATGTGACATTTGAAGGGTGAGGATGGCCTGTGATGTTTGTCTACATGATATTGCTGGGTTATGAGACTCTCTTGTTGTTGTTCATTTTTTTTTTTTAAATGAATTTATGTATATTTCGATTAATTTTTTTTTTAATTTGGTTAAAGATAGATCATTTATGTTGAAATTATGATATTTATAAGAGATAAATCTCTCATGACTTGATCTCAAAAAATTAATAATATTTAAACTCAGAATGTCTAAATTTACAATTCATCTCAATCTACAATCTTAATGAATTTTTCAGCTTTGGCATACTAACCCAATAGAAGCAGAGCATCAACCAAAACTCTGGAAGCGATTATTTGTGAAAACTTGCTCTTAAGAAGAGTCTGTGCAAGCAAGAGAGTATCTCAAAGAATTTCACTGTATGCTTACAAATGAAAACAGAAGAAGCAAATAAAATAAGTCACAATGTGCATTGACTTTTGATGATGCACAAAATTGGTTTTGCACACCACTAGTCAAGTAATTTGGAAATTAATGTAGTAATTAAAGTAGAGAGAGAGAATTATAGTGGTTCGGTCAATATGACCTACGTCCACTCTGGAATGGCAATGGGTTGCCGGTATTTTATTGATTCCGGTGAGTAATGGGAACGGAGAGTTACAGATTGGAGAGGTTTTATGCTCTATAGGGTGTGTTCTCATCCGATCTACTCTGCTCTGTTCTCCTCTGCCCCCCAAGTGTTGGTGGGGCTTACATTTTATAGTCGTCCTCAACAGAATGGAGCTACTAAGCAGCAGCTACCCAGCTATTCAGGTGGAGCTTGCGGATTCTTCTCAACGGGCGAGACAATTGCGGTGCTCTCCATGAGACTCGATCAAATGATGAGGTGAAGGTTGACTGTTTCCAAGGTTGTGGAGGTGAGGCTCCTGGGATGACCTTTACTCCATGGTGGCGAGGAGGAGGGCTGGGCGCCTGATGAGGAGACCTGGGTGCCTGAGGAGGAGGGCAGGGCGCCTGAAGAGGAGACCTGGGCACCTGAGAGTGTCTTGGCGTCAGGCCTGGGCGCCTGGCGTGATGGCTTGGATGTCAGGGATGGTCTGGGCGCCCAGCTTGAGCGCCAGAGGGTCCTTGGATGACCTTGTGTGTTCCCTGCTAATGTAGCTCCTTGAGCTTGTTGAGCTTGACCGGGTTGACCATATTGGGCTGGATTTGCTAGATCTCTTGGAGTCGGGCCATTGGGCTTGTAATATGAGTTGGGTCTTTGGGCTTGGTCCATCAACTTTCACTTTTGTTCTTCAACAACACTTGTTATGTTATGAACAAAGCCACAAACAACCAAAAGGAACGAAATAGAAAAATCCATAACACAATTTTTCGTGGATCGACTCGAAAGTTTATTTTCACGGACAAAGTGCAGCAGTAAAGTTTCACTATCAACAAAAGGAGAGGAGATTACACCAAATTTTTTAATCTAGATAATATAACCAAACATAGATGCCTAAAACTGGAGGCCAAAATTCCCAAAAGAAACTAAGTGGTCTATAATCTATTTATAGACCCAAAATATTTTGTTTTCTAATACAATTGAATTTCTAATTGATCTTTTACTTGAAATGCAATTTCAAGACATCCACCTTTCTAAATCCCTAAAGAGAATAAAGTCTAAATGACACCCACAATATATTAGAGCATCTCCAATCATGATTCAAATTTTTATTCAAATTTAAATTAACATTTGAGTAAAAAGCTTGATTTGATATAAAAGACTCTAATGGACAAAATCAAATTTAAAGAATGAGAGACCCAAATTTAAATTAGGACAAACCCAAATTTAAAAAAGAGTAAAGATGGTCATTGGATCTTTAAAAGATGGTGAAATCTCATCATTAAAGATTTGAGTATTCCTTGATTTGAGTATTAAAATAAGTTTCCCTTGATTTGGTATAAATTTGAATTTTTTACTCAAATTTAAATTTAAGTCTAAATTTGAATCAGGATCGAATATGTCATTTATCGATTAATTATCAAGCAAAGCAAGCAACATAGAGTTATACCAAAGGGTGAGTCATAACTTTGTATGCCTGAGTTTGAGTTTCAATAAAATTTATAATTAACAAATGTGCGAGATTTAATCAAACAGGAAGTGGTTAGAAATATTTTCTCTAACAAAAATACATGTTGTTTTGATTATGTGGACTATTATCATATCACTAATGCTATTGTGGCAATTACACTCCATTCGATTAGCAAGAAAAAGATGATAGAAAATAAAAGAGATAGAAAATGAAGTAAAAGAAAAAAAAGTGAAAGAAAATATATTTTCATGTATGCATTTGGTTAGCGTGAAAAACTTATAAGAAAATTTTAAAATAATTTTATTTTATTGTTTAAAAGAAATGAAAGTTACAAGAAATTTTAATTGTCTAAATTATCCCTAATTATTTTAACTCAGTCTAAAGAAGAAAAATTATTTTTATTATTCAAATTTTTAAAAAATTGGCTCCTAACCTAATTCAGAGACAAGAATCGACTCGAACCCTGATCTCTAGACCAAATTATATGGTTAGTCTAATTTGTATAAAGTTTTTTAAAATTAATAACTAATTGAATATTTTTAAAAAGATAAAGGTAAAATGGAAAGTTAGGTCATTGAACACAACTTTCTTACTTTTTCTTGTGTTTTTTGCAAGAAAAAAAAAAGGTTAGTTAGATGTGAGAAAATCTAAGTATAGAAGAAAATTATTTTTTATATCATTTTCAATTTCATACTAAATATAAACATATAAAATTTTAAAACTTTCTCTTTCTTTCATTTTCTACCATTATCTTACTAAACAAACAGACCTTTAAAAAAAAAAATTGTGTTCTTTACAATCAAACCATAAATACATATAGAAATATTAATTTCATGTTAGTTCAAGTGGTAACATAAATGAGTTGTAAACTCAGACGTTGTGAGTTCGAATCTTGATAATCTCTTGGGGCCAGGTCATGAGGGATTTATCCCTCAAGAATTCCCTAATCCCGATGTAGATAGTCTGACTTTGACCAGATCAGATAGAAGATTAATCGAGATGCACGGTCTGGATACCCCTTCCCGTTAAAAAAAAATGAATACCCAGAAAGCCATTTCACTCAGTATAACTAACAAGACTTGAAAACAAAATGAAAAATTCTCACCAAACAATGTTAAGTACAAGTCACGCAGAAGGGCATAACTAAGCCTTTCTTAGAAAAGAAGAAAATTTACCCAGAAGCTATACAATGGGCTTTGGTTCTCACAGATAGAAGAAGAGACGAATGAATCAAGGAAGAGTGCCGATATAAGGGGCAGGAACAACGTAGTAAGCTTGATTAATGTTTGTGGCAACTGCTTCAACAAAGAAGAAGAGAAACGCAATGGCCAACTTCAGAATTTTCATGCACATTTCCAATCTCTTGATCACCATTACTGCAAAAATATATGCTTCTTCTGTAAAGCTCCTCTCTCTCTCTCTCTCTCTCTCTCTCTCACAAAAGAAAGATAACAATGAATTTATTTATAATAAAATCAATCATCTTATTCCACAGTTTCGATATAGAACATATAAAATAAATAAAAAGAACATAAAAATATTAATGAAGAAATTAATTTTATTCCTATAAATATTTAGTCATATTATTAATTAAAAAAAATATATTAGCAAAATTTAAATAAAAAAATTAGCAATTTCGAATCTCATCAAAAAGTAAAATAATAGATTTTAAATTGAAAAATTAAATTATTATTAAAAAATATATAAAAGTATCACTAACCTCATTGTTTTAGGCCTCAAATGTTGTTGAGTCACCCCTGAAACAGATAACTACTCATTCTTCTTCTAAGTCAATAACTAGTCAAATGGAATTCAGTTTACTTATTTAAGGTTTTATTATTAGTTGATAACATGAAATTACCATTGCGCAAAGTTTCCTCTCTATGCGCAAAGTTTCCTCTCTAATGGAGGTGGTCATAAAGAGTATTTTCACCTTGTGGAGTATCAAACCCTTGATCAATACTAACTTAAGGCATCTATCAAGTGGCCGACTATCACTTGAGCTAACCCTTAGGATTAAAATTTTGAATCTTGTTGTAAAGTCGAGGGTGAAGGACCACCCAACTAAAAAGGAGGTGACCATTGAATTCCTTGTCTCCGGCCAATCAATCCTTGTCTCCGGCCACCTTCCCTTTGTGTGATAGCCTTAAAATCACTTGTAAGCTTTTGCTTATAAAAGGCATCAGATTGTTGTATCAAGATGCACTGAAAAACAAAGAATAAAAGAGAAAGAAAAGAATAGTGTGATCCTGAAGATCAACACATAGATATATTAAGTTCCGGAATAATTTTTTTAAAATATATTTTGTACATTGTTCTCTTTAAATTTCGTAAATATTTTGTCGATTTTACAACAAATCTTATATCTTGGTTTGACACTTAATTTTTTGACCAAAACTTTAAAGCTCATCTTAAATTCCGAGAAACCGGTATGTTAAAAATTTCAAATTTTTGCCCAAAAAAAGTGTTAATTTAGTACCACTATATTAATACTACGTTATTTAATCTCATATTTTGTTCAGTCTACCATTGCCCTGTGTTTGAAACCAACATCACATGGTGTGCAATGTATGAAATGGACAGGTAATGGCTTATGTCTATGACACCAATTGAAGATGGGACTGGCTTCACATGGTATCCCCTTATCCTCAAATTATTATTATGGAATAAAAACAAAAACCCATTTGTATTGTAAGGAAGAAAAGCATATCCTACTTTTGGTAATAATTGGACATGCATGTCTTCACTCCAATTTTAAACAGGAAAGGGAAAATATCACATCTTTTGCTGGTTGCTTTTCAGTTTTCACCTTATATCGGGTTCAACTATAATATAATTTACCAATGGGCCGTTAAGGGTTCAAGTCCTCTAGGGAAAAAAGAAAAAACGATTGATTGGTAGGACGGATTTTAGTTACTTGAACGAACTATATCTAAGTCTCTGGTATAGGTTTAAATCTTCACTGAGACGCAAGTCCTAATTTAATTAATACATGAATTGAGAGACCGGTTCATACACCCGGGTGTGCCCTCAGTTCTACTCGGGCTCACGAGCCTGAGCGACTAAGTCACCTCTATCTCGTCGAAGATAGGCTAAGAATTTCTTCTGTCATCCAAAAAAAAACTATGTTATAATTTTTCGGTGCTATGCTTTTTTTTTTTTTTCTTCCAATAAAAACTTAGCATGTGTAAAGATTGATTATTTGATGAATTTGTTTTAATTTAGGGTTTTTTTGGTGTGAGTTCATTTTTTGTAGACTTATTTGAGAGAAAGTGTATGGATAAGTATTTTACTCTATTAAATTCAATTTTAATAAAACAAATTGTGAATAGGTACAAAATTCAAATGACATTTGAATTTTTTTACTTACTTACCTTTCCTTTTCATAATTTTTTTTTCTTTCACTTTCTCTCTCTCTCCTATTTTCTCTCCATTTATCTCTCTCTATTACTCTCCCTATTTTCTCTCTCTATCTCCCAATAATTTATTTTCTTTTCAAATATATAAAAATTTGATTTAATTTTTTCTTCTCTCTTCCTTATTCTCTCTCTCTCTCCCTCTATTTTCTCTCACCATTACTCTCTCTCTTTATTTTCTCTCTCTTTCTCTATATTAACATCAAACAACACAATTACACTAATCAATTACACCAATCAGTTATAATTGTCCTATAATACACAAAACAGTTACTCGTGTATTCTGATAAATCAAGTAGTTACATCAAACAATTACACAAAATTATGATACTAACTCAATTTGTCATTCAGTTGTTTATATAAACCAAAGAATTGTATCATTTAGTATCACGACATGGTTACACCAATTATATGCACCAAATTTGGTATAATGGCAAACTTTTTTTGTGTAATGATAAACCTAATTTGGTGTACCAATGTCGTGATACTGAATGTTGTAACTCTTTAGTTTATGTAAACATTGAATGTCAAATAGGGTTGGTATTGTAATTTCGTGTAATTGTTTAGTATAACTGTTTGGTTTATTAGAACACATGAATAACTATTTGGTATATTATAGGATAATTTTAACTAAATAGTGCAATTGATTGGTGTAATTATATTGTTATAACATTAATATAAGGAGAGAGAATAAGGAGAGAAAGAGTAAATGTGAGAAAAAATAGTGGGAAAGAGAGTGAGAGAGAGAAAAAATAGGAGAGACGAAAAAATTAAATTAAATTTGTAAATATTTGAAAAAAAATAAATTATCAATGGGAGAGAAAGATAAGTAGAGAGAAAATAGAGAAGAGAGAGTAATGGAATAATAAATGATCTCTTATTTTCAAAAAAATACACTTAGAACCAAATAAGTTTCTTTAATGTAATATAGCTCAATTAAGTCCAAATTTTTGTACCGGCTTCCAAATTTTCCTTTAATTTATCATTTTCACAATCAATGATCAAGGATAAATTAAAGAAAGATCAACGGCCCAAAATTATTTAGAGGTATGACACCAAAAGAAAATGTTAGGTACCATATTGCTGTCCATCACAGTGCTTTAATATTGTTTTGTTCATTATACTATCTCATATAATTATTTATTTGAATTAAATATGGCAATTCTATATTTTATCAGAACGGAGGTGGTGACAAAAAATAAGGACAAAACTTGAAGAATCTAATCAAATTATGAGGTTAACCGTACCAAAATATTGTCTCCTCCACCCCAATAATGCCTCTTCCCATAATTAATTCGCCTACAACCGTCGAATTGTAACTTTTTTTATTAAAATATTATAATTTTCAAATTTATTTAACATACCATCTTTCTTTTCAATGAAAACATATACTTAAAACACGACTTTTAGTGTGAAATCGCGTTTCAGAAACACACTTTTAAGGTTTCACACTTTTGCAAGTGTCTGAAACATTGCTTTACATTAAAAGTCGAAGTTCAGAAACATGCTTTCACCTGAAAAAATATAGTTTAGTAAATAAGTTTGAAATTATCATACTGGGGTAAAAAAATTAACAAAACTATTGTAACTCAGTAAAATAAATAAACTCCATCTTCCCTTGATGTGGTAGAATTGAGCTAGTTCACGGTGACCCTGAAATTCTACTCATTCTACGCTCGAGTCTGATTCAACCAATCTGACACAAGGCTTGAAGAGCTTTTCTACTTCCCAATCCAAAGTAGCAAATTTCTACTTTTTGTTAGTCAAGAGAGATGGAGACGAACAATGACCGAAGACGAACAATGTTAAAATGGTGCTTCCTGAAATTAATTGCCTATTTGAAGCATTTCCTGTGAAGTGGGCTATACTTGCAAGTTCTTGATGGACTAGGATAATATACAATTACAACAAGATTCGGTATCATAATGTTACACAACTGTTTGAGAGTTCCATATGAGTACCGATATCATAGATGCCAGTTGGAAGTGGCAAAACACAACAGAACAGGAACGACACAATCGCTACAGAAAGTGGCAAGTGAAAGAAAAGAGAGTTAACCATGGATTGTCCCGACGTGTGCAAATTCCAGATTACAGATTTCTTGAGTGGTAGGAAAGTTGTCTTACCGTTACCTTGACATTGATTTTAGCTCCATCAAAAAGTGGTTGATCCCCTTAACCACCTTAGCCAGGCACCTCTCACAATCATATGGCATAGACTATTTCTCCGCTGCTATCAATGTCAAGGTCAGGATCACTCTCTAGGTCGTACTCCATCTCGTCACCTATGTCCAAGCTACCAGTCAGAAACTGATTAAGACTGGCAGTTCCAGCACCTGGAATGGTAGCTTCAGCAATAATCTGCATAATTTCATCAATGCTCTGCAGGGGTTGATCAGGCTCTTCGAACTGGTTGTTCGTGGTGCCTTCATCCATGAGGTCTGCTGGAAGGTTCTTGAGAAACCACTCATGGTTTCTAATCTCAGGCATGGTTATCCTCTGTTCCAATATGATGATTCAGCGAATGAAATCAAAAACAGAAACTCAGGGAATCACGGGTTGACACTGCACTATAATTCATTGATTTAGAAGCCGATCATAGACAGATAGGTCCTCAGAATTTCTACGGTTACTCTTTGGAAACCATCTAAGCCGCCTATCAAAACTGCAGCAAAATCATGTACAAGTATGAATGGCCTTTCTTCTTTTTAAAGAAGAAACCCGGTAGACGTACATGGCATCATTATTTGGATATACTTCCATTGTAGTGACAAGATGACGGGAAGCCCTTCATTATTGGGATATACTTCCTTTCAAAACCCCTTCCCCAACGAGAATGCACACACAAACCCAATCCACCCATGGAAAAAGAAAAAGAAATGAGAAGAACACCAAAAAGAAAATCTAAAGGTCTCACATAATGCAGAAATTTTGAAGATCCGCTACGTATCACGAAACTATAACTGACCTTCGCGGGATCGGCTACAAAAATCCTGGAGATCAAATGCAAGCACTCTGCAGATATATGAACATAATCTGTAATAGAGTACTGCACATTCAGAATTCGCTGCATGAAACAAGCAAACACTTGAGCAAAAGTAGTTCAATTGTGATGCCATATGTGAAAATAACTAGGTATTGTGATTTACTTGTATTGTCTTGCATAAGTTCTTAGGCTCTTCAGGGTCCTCAAAGGGGTATGCACCCACCAGCATGACATACAAGGTTACGCCACAAGACCACACATCTGCAATCTAAAATGGCAAAGGCGCACATTCAAAGCAAATCTTTAGTCTTACAATAGTCATTATACTGTGACTGTGTGGCTGTACATGTGCCACTCAGCTTCTTGTTTAAGTAAAGTATATACTCAAGTCATCTAAACAAATCATTATCCCAACAATTCAGGTGGGCTACATAAATCACATTCCGCCATCGTTATGTCCAGTGCCATGTCTTTTAACTACAAGATAAAATATCAATCTTTACTACCAAAGTCAACAAGAAATTAAGGGTATACCTCTACCCTTGTACCACCATCAATAGGTATATCACCCTTTTCTACCAGTACAGTTATAGTCTTCTAGATCTTCTTTGAACATGTTACTTGTATCATATTGATACCACTTCTACTATTTTAAAAATATTTTCATATTGTGCTGTTTCTTCTTTTATTATTCATCCATCTTAAAATCCACATTTATTCACGCATAATTTTTCAATAGGGTGTTTTTTAATTACCTAGAACTAGAACTGTACCGGCCAGCATAGATCTTCCTTTTCAGCACAAGAGATATTCACCAAATCAAATATATGCCACCTGGACAATTTTGTACTTTTATTAGTAGATTTATATTGCACTACCTTCAATAAATTGCCAAAAAACCTTTTGCTTGTATTTTTTCCTTTTTAGATTTTGGCATACTAGAGGGCTAAATACCATAAGAAACCATAATTAAAAAAGAGAACAGAGTCTAAACTATGGTATCATACTAGGAAGCACAGATATGGATACGGATACGGGTGTCGTATCCAATACTATACAGACACGGGGATACGACATAGTTCCAAAATATAGGACACGAGTACGGTAAGGATACGGTTAATTAAAATAATATTATATATTTTTTATATAAATAACATTAATAATAAGACCTAAAAATCATTGAGTAGTTGGTTAATATCTTACAATTGGGCAATAAGCTAATACTAAATTGGGCAATAGGCTAATATATTAAAATTGGGCAATGGGGTGGCTAACACCAAAGTGGCAGTGGGTTAATTTATTTGACAACTAATAAATAAATTATACCAAAAAAAAATTAAAAAAAGAACGTCTCTATTGATTGTTCAATCGAGAGAGACAAATAGAGAAAGAGACCAAAAGAAAAAGAAGTCAAACTACGGCAGTCGACGATCTCAAGAAGCAGAAAGAAGAGGAAGAAGAAGGCGGCTTGAAGCAGATCCGAACAAATCGATGAAGCAGATCTGGATTCTGGTATGTCCCTTCGCCTCTTCTTCTCCTCTGGTATGTCCCTTTACCTCTTCTTCCCACCGTATCCCCCAAGTATCCCCATGTATCTGAGTCGTATCCGGTAATAAAAAATTCTTGTTTGCTGTTCAAGATACCTATAGAGGTGTCCGGCCGTGTCCCACACATATCTATGTCAAACACGTGTCCGACACCGCCACCTCAACCCTCCGGCGAGTATTCTTGCTTCCTAATATCATACAAATGACGACCCACCTAGGTGATGATCTATTTCCCAACCTTCTTATTTAATGCAAGGCAAATTTCACAAATCAGGTAGAGTGTTTCAAACTAACATAATTCTGAATAAAAATAAAAAACTCTTGGTGCCCATTCATAAAGCACATCACATCATTGTGGTAAACAATTTAATATTGACCGAATGTAATCAGAGAATACACACAAGAAATAGACAACATTTTTTTGGTAAAGTGATGTCAAATAAATTAGAAACAAATTTACCTTGCCATCATATTCTTTCTTAAGTAACACTTCAGGAGCAATATAACCAGGTGTTCCAACAGTTGATTTTGGTTGTGAATGTAGCACCAAGGACTGAGTAATGCAATCACAGTTAAAATATTTAAACTACAAAAAAATCAGAGGCAATGACGAAGATACAGGATATAAACATGAAAGATAAGTCAATCATGGAAAACATTAACATGACACAAAGAACAGATATTATAGGGAAATCATCAAATCTCTCGTTCTTTTCAGAGTTTGGCAAGAGGGATGCATCAGGTGGCTATTTCACATGGATAGAATATTCCAATGGCATCTCCATGGAATAAATGGGTATAACTAATTTCAAACCATCAGACAAAAGATGTCATAAAGGAACATAACAATTACATGAAGAGATTTGGTACCTTGGAATACCCAAAATCACAAATCTTCAGTCGAGGAGCTGGGCTCCCATCCAATAATGTGTTCTCCAACTTCAAGTCACGGTGGCATACTTGCTTTATGATGGATTATAAAACCAAAAAATCCAATCGAATAAGTAGACTAATCTAGAGCACAAAAAGTTCACCAAAAAAAATATCGCAGAGACTTTCTTTATATACCATGGCATGACAATAGCTGACTCCTGATATGAGTTGTTGGAAGAAAAATCGTGCCTGCAGCACAAGACAAAGCAGATACAACATAAACAAATGTCGGACATTACTGAACCAGAATTAATGCATTGGATAAAAACCTCATCCTCGCTGAATCGACCAGCATTGCATATCCGCTCAAAGAGCTCTCCACCAGATGCATATTCCATAACAATAGCCAAATGTGTTGGTGTTAATATAACCTAGATCAGGATTTTTACATAAAAAATTTAATCAATCAAATCATTGAAATGGTAATATAGAAAATGAATTTAGTGTTTGGAGTCTTTGGACATGAAGGAACCTCTTTGAATCTGACAATATTGGGATGCCTCAGAGATCTGTGGTTAATGATTTCCCTTTGTACATTCTCATCTATCTGTTATTAACATAAGATTCATAAAAGAAATAAGTAGATGAAGAGTACAACCCAATATCAGACACAACACAACTCAAGTCAAAAACTTCTCCCAACTTGCTGGGTTTCTAGGGATGTCCATATCAGTCTGAGTATCCAGAAAAGCATATGCAATAGACACTAACTTTATGTCATAAGATAGCTCCAATTTACATGGGCTGACAGAGCGAAAAAGCACGCTCCGATCACAAATCTTGAGATGCCAGAACCTTCCAAATACTTGTGCAGGTCAATTTATCACTCCATTACATTTCCTTTCTTCAAGTTTCTTTATGACACATGTCTGCGATAAAAATACTGAATACATGAAGAATGTGTTTGACTAAGAGCTAAATGCTGAGACAACTCCTTCCCCAATGAAATGGCTACAAAACAAGTTGAACTATAATGAAAACTCAACATGGTCTCTTCTCAGTGTTCTTTTCTAGACTGTGTACTACAGAAAATTTAGCATCTCATACAGGTCAGGTTGGAAGTTGGGACAGCTCATACCCAATAAGCCATTGCAAACTTCTCCCAGCATTGAAACAGAAAAATTCACATTAATATAGCCCAATTCCATACCCAGAAAAGTCAAAGTATTGAACATTGAAGTGCACAACTACAGGGCCATGAATGCTTAAAATTTATCTGAAGTGACTGCTAACAAGCCATTTTGTATTCTTTCTTTTCTAACCAATTGCAAGCATCCAAACACATTGTTGACGTAAACTGAAGGGAATTGGCGGAAATTTCACTTTCACACCCAATATAAAACATCACCCAACAATCCAACCAGTCATTGCTGATTCTCTACAAAAATTAAGCTTGAGCAAATACCAACAGGAGAGAGAAAGTTCATTCAGACACTAACCTTCTCACCTCTCTGTATATACTTGACGGCGACAAGCTCGTTGGTCTGCCTATCCCTCATCAACCTGGCCACACCGAAATTCCCCGAGCCAATGTCTCGAACGAGCTCATAACGATCACTATCGTGCATTGTCGTCATGTCCATGCCCGGGCCCACAGTAATCTCCGATCGATCCATCTCTACACCCCCCCCTATCTCCACCAACCTCAAACTCGCATCATCATCCAAATAAAAACACCTCAATTTTCATCAAAACAAAACCCTAATTGAGAAATCAAACTAGAACAGCAAAAAAGCACGTAACGTAGCGACAAATCGATCAAACAATTGAATGAACTGTTGGTATGTTGTTGGTTGAAGAATATGGAGACAGTAAAGATGAGCTCGTGCTCGTGAAGCTTTTACTTACCCCCTCCCTTTCTTACAGTTGATAGATTCCAGAGCTTTTCTTCTAGGGTTTTGAAGTGGCACACTTACATGATTAAGACAATGATACACTGTATGTGTGTATATATAGAGAAAGAAGATTGTGACGTAGTTGCTTTTTCCTTCACTTTCTTTCTCTACCCAAGCTCTGCCTTTAGGAACTAACCGCAGACTCTCCGGTTTAATGGAACGGCGCCGTTTTGGCTGCCTTTGTAATTATTTTTTTTAATTCCCCCTTACCCAAAACGACGTCGTTTTGGTCTAGTCGTTTCCACGTCTGAATCCAGACCAGTTTCCCCCGCTTTCTTCTTCTCCCGCTTTCTTCTTCTCCAGCCTGTGTACATGAAATCTTTCTCTCGGTTCTCCCACAGGTTTTCTCTCAACCAGCACACCACCATCCCTGCTTCTCCTGCCTTCTTCTGCCTCAACAAAAAACGACGTGTGTGTGTGTGTAGGATACAAGAGCAATACAGGACATCAGGTACTGTCCAGTGCTGGGATTCTAGCCTAAGACCATTAAGCTTCTGTAATTTGATTGACCGAGGGACCCCGGCTGTCTGTGTGTATGAAAATTTTGAATATAAATTTATGTTTTTCAACATACAAATGTGCTTGCAAAATATGTTTTCTAAATAATAACTTTGAAGTTGAATCTTTTTACATGCTTTTATAGTGGGAACTCTGGGTTTAACCTATAATTTAATGTAAATTATGGTATATTGAGGCATAAGTTAGAAATTGTTGTATGGATAAAATTAAGTGTGGAACGAATGATAAGTTGAATGTTTTTTTTTCTGGAAACTTAGGTGGGGGTGGGGTTGGAATTTTGGGTTCTGCAAATGTGGTTTGGGGTAAGAACAATCATTCATTTTTTTAGTTGTTCTTGATGTGGCAGAGTGGTGATATATAAAAAAAAATAATTCTTCAACTTTAAGTGATAACTCAAGTGACAATAAAGACGAGAATAACCTAGTTTTAGTGTGGATGGTCTGTCTTTAATCAATCAGATAATAGAAAAAATTAATCGAAATACACGTAAACTAGTTCGAAAAAAAATTTGTTGGAGTTTCTGTGGGCCATTTCGATCCTCAAGCATTCATTCAGGTTCTTTAATAATCGTCTTTTTGACAATAGCAAGAATATATTTTTGTTCCTCTTGCATTAATGTGACATATACATCTCTGTTTTTTTTTTTTTTGAGTCTTACTATGATTCTATAACAAACATATTTCTCTTTCTCTTTCTCTTTCTTACAATGTTGCTTTTTTTTATGATTGACAAAATAATCTAATGTCCATGTTCTCTTTGATGGCACCAATACGACTTTGGGTAGTTATTGTTCATTTGCATGAGTGTCAAACCTAGTTACCATTTTATTTTTTTGATTTGACTTGTGTTTCAAAACGACGTGTTGTCTATTTCCTTGCACAAATTCGTCTCTTAGAACTTATAAAGAACATATTTTCCATGGATTCTGAATTCCATTTAAGGTAATTGCTTTTTGACTTGGGCTCTGGTATGCTATATACCCAATTTTTGGTAGCTATTTTTCCCGGCGTGACATTTTTCTATTAGTTATGGATGGTTTCACAATAGTTGGTGTATCATCTGCATCTAGAAATGTTTACCTTGTTGATAATTATGTTCTTTTTTTAGGCAGTTGCAGAAATAGCCAAGGCATCAAATCTTGAGCTGTGTACATGAAGAATCTTCTGGTGAGAAGCTAAGTTCCACAAGCTTACGGAGGCTTGAGGCTGAAAAGATAAAGAAACTTCAGTTAGAATAGCAAGTATACTTGTTTCGAGTCTACACCAGATTCTTGTACAATAGTTCATTGTTGTTTCTACATATAGTATGTGTTTCATTAACAACAAATAGTCTTATTCAATTAAATTTCTTATTGTAGGATATTATGATGGATAATTTGGGAGTTAATGCGAAAGAGAATATACCTCATATTGGTATGCAATTTGATGTGGAGGAAGATGCTTATGCGTTTTACAATAGTTATGGAGGGTCTGTGGGATTTAGCATGAGAAAAGACTCTCAGAATAAAAGTTTGAAAGATGGCGTCGTCATTTACAGAAAATATGTTTGTTGTAAACAAGGTCAAAGGGGTCGTGATAAAAGAGACAGCCAAACAAAGAAGCCTCGAGCAGAGACACGAACAAATTGCGAAGCTCATATGTGCATATCTCTTAACAGAGATATTGGTAAATTTGTTGTGACGAAGTGGGAGGACAACCACAACCATCCTTTGCACCTTACTGAATGTATGCATATGATGTCATCTCAACGGAAGGTTACCGAAGCACAAGGCATTAATATTGATATGGCAGCGAATTGTGGATTGTCACTTAAGGCTTCCTATGAACTTTTAAGTACTCAGTCTGGAGGAAAGGAAAGTCTTGGTTTTACTCGTCGAGACCAAAAGAATTACCTCCGTGAAAGGAGGCAACGAGACTTGATGTATGGTGAGGCGGGTAGTTTGTTGAAGTATTTTCAAGCGGAAGCAGCTAAAAATCCATCATTCTATTATGGAGTGCAATTGGATGCGGAGGAGCATATTACTAATATTTTTTGGGCCGATCCAGTGATGATTGTTGACTATGGCAACTTTGGAGATGTTGTCTCATTCGACACTACTTTCAGAACGAACAAGGAGTATCGGCCCTTTGCATGTTTTACTGGGTTCAATCATTTCAGGGAGACAATATTATTTGGAGCTGCATTATTGTATGATGAAATGGCAGCATCATTTCAGTGGTTGTTTGAGACATTCCTACAAGCTATGTCTGAGAAATATCCTATTACCATCTTCACGGACCAAGATCAAGCGATGGCTAAGGCTATTTCTATTGTCATGCCAGAGACATACCATGGGTTATGTACTTGGCACCTTTGCCAAAATGCTTTGAAACATTTGGGGAACATTTATAAGGATGGTTCACAATTTCCTGCTCGATTTAAAGAGTGTGTGTATGGATATGAGGAAGAGCATGAACTATTTGAGGCTTGGGAATCGTTGCTTGCGGAGTATAAATTGGATGATAATATGTGGATGAAAGCCACTTGGGCATTGCGAGAGAAATGGGGGCATATGTATATGAAGAGGATTTTCACTGCAGGAATGCGAAACACCCAATTGAGTGAGAGCTTGAATGCAGCCTTACGGAAGTACTTAAAGCCAGACCATGACATTGTTCAGTTCTTTGTGCATTTTGAAATAGTTGTGAATGATAAGCGGTATAAGGAGTCAGACTCAGAATACCAAGCTAGGCAAAAATTACCTAGATTAAAGTTAAAAAGAGCTCCAATGTTAGTGCAAGCAGGGCAAGTGTACACTCCAACTATGTTTGAGCTGTTCCAAGAAGAGTATGATATATTTCAGTGTGCTATTGCTACACCATGTGATGTGTTGGATGGGTGGCATCAATTTGTGGTTCGATTATATGATGAACATAGGGAGTATTTGGTCTTGGTTAAGGCTAATGAGGAGCTAGTCAATTGTAGTTGTCGGAAGTTTGAAATGGAGGGAATATTATGTGGCCATGCACTTAAAGTCTTGGACATGATCAATATTAAGCAAATTCCCGAGCAATACATATGTAAGAGATGGAGACGAGATGCAAGAATGAGTTGTAGGACAGCCCCTATTTTAATGTCAAATGAAGAGAATCCCAAGTTGATGGTGGCGTCACGGTACATGCAGCTTTGTCCTAGAATGGTACAACTAGCTGCTCGATGCTCTGGTCTTCAACTTGCATAAGAATTGGTGTCACGTGGTGTTGAGGAATTGTTCAAAGAAGTGAATAGTATGTATGCATCAAATGGTGATGGTGGCGATGATCCAATCCATGAAAATATTGACCCAAGTGGATTAGAAAATGTTGACCCAAAACTTCTCCAAGTTAAAGGTTTAAAAAGAAAAGAAGCTGGTTACAAGGGTTGGGGTCGACTAAAATCTTGGCATGAGAAAGCAACAAAGAGAAAAAAAGGAGCTTCCCAACCATCACATATGACTATGGTATCGTATAAATATAATTGTAGATTTTTTTAATTCACTTCATATTTTTATTCACTTCCTATTTTTATAAACATAATTGTAAGTATTTTTATATTCCAGGTACAAGGTTTCACTCACCCGTGTACATCAGCATATGGTCATTCGATGTCTTCTCAAGCTTCAAATAGTGTACAAAGTGTTATGGTATGTGACCTGATTGTTAAATTTATTGATTCACATATTTACGAAGTTTCTTTGTCTGACCCCTTCTCATTAATGTAGGGTACTCCGACTGATTCAACATATGTGCATTCTTTAAATGACGCTGAATCATTTTTCGTGAATGAGAGATACAACTTGTAATGATGGTTGGAGAATTAGCAGTTATAAGGATGCAGATGGAGACTTCTCATTTTGTTGAAAACTTTTTATTTTTAATGAGACTACTACTTGTTGTAAAGATGCTTGTTGTATTTTTAATGAATCTGATCTTTTTTAAATGAATGTGGTCTTTTTAAATGAATGTGATCTTTTTAAATGAATGTGGTCTTTTTAATGAATGTGGTCTTTTTAATGAATGTGGTCTTTTTAAATGAATGTGGTCTTTTATGTGGTCTTTTTAAATGAATGTGATTTTTTTAATGAATGTGATCTTCTTCATGAATGTGATCTTTTTAATGAATGAGATATTTTTTAATGAATGTGATCTTCGAAGTCACAACAATATACAAAACCCATAATTTCATTCAAATTAAACGCACAAGTTCATTTACAATACAACTTTCATCACTACACCATTGCTCTACTTCACTACAATCACAAATATAAACATCACCACTACAAAAGTGACTACAAACATATATGACTTCATTGAACCTTCTTTAGCCACAACACGTTCAATTCGTCGTACATTGTCTTCAATTCGTCGTACATTGTCTTCGATTCGTCGTACATTGTCTTCGATTCGTCGTACATTATCTTCAATTCGTTGTACATCCATCATCTCATTTGTAATTTCCGAAGAGGGGAGAGTAACAGGAGTCATCCACTTAAAAAAGTGATGGGAATCGTCTTCACATTTGCAGTATAGCTTCCCAGGATTTTGTTCAGATTCGGACACTTTGATAATCGCTCTTTTGCTACAAACAGGGCAATTCCTATTGCGAAATCTTAACTCGTTGTTGCTTGTTGCCGTGCTTGAAGATGCCATTTTTCAACACTACATACATGAAAGGACAATGGTATTAAAACTCAAGATTGCAGCATAATGATATTCAGCACACATAGCAGAAAACATAGCAGCACACATACTGCTATGTTTGCTGGCTTATGAGACTGCCAAAACAATTCTATTTGCTTTATACACAATGTATTGACTAATGTTGTGATCTTATTCTTTTTACATGGACAGTGAAGCAAAAGGTGCAAAAACAGCCAAATATATGATATGCAAGAGAATAAAATTGATAGGTTTGAAATGCCAAAAGATATGATTTTACACATTTGGAATAAATTAAAATTAATGAAATCAAGTTTCACAAAGTTTAGCATAATCCCAAATCAGTTGCACAAGAGGCCTGCTGGTTCTTGCCATGAAGTCTGCTGGTCCTTTGTAAATTTAATTCAACCATTGCTGCACAAGAGGCACTAATGGACTGCAGCCATGAAATACAACAGGAAAGTTTAAAAAAATGGACTGTGGTTCAACCTTTTTTTTGCTGGGACATTGGAATTTGCTGGGACATTGGAAGAATGGACTGCATATCATATATTTGGCATCCTTTTTCCAATCTCTCTTTCTCTCTCTCTCTCTCTCAACATATGTATATATATGAATATATATAAGCAACACATGTACACACAAACACCAATCAGAGAGATGCTTAAATTCCATGCATTCTGGCTTAAAGATTTATTAAATAAATCAAACCCACGTTAGGACTCAATGCTAAAACCTTCAATCTCACACAACTATAGTACATTTCTTTACTGGAGTTGGTATTTTTAGGTGGAGGAAGATCCGGCATTCTTTAAGGGAACCTAAGCACTAGCATTAGATTCCATACAAAAATTAATTATTTCAAATTTCAACCCCTTAATGTCTGATTATTTTTTGCCATTCCAACTCATTTCAAGGCTTCCCATGTTAGAATTTAGAAATAAAAATGTTTGCTTTGAAGAGGGGCGGAGATAGGACTTGTTCACAGTGGGGGCAACCATTATGTTAAAGAGAACGATCGGACGACCCTCGTCAATACTTGTTGAGCCCATAAATAAATAGTTAAAAGTTCGACGATCAGATTTTAATGAATTCGATTTGAAAATTCCAATGTCCCAGCAAAAAAAAGCTTGAACCACAACATGAAATGCTTTCTGGCATTTTCTCAAACAGGTGGAGTTCCATCAAAAAAATTTGAATGAATGTAACAAAAAAACTTGAATGAATGTAACAAAAAAACTTGAATGAATGCAACAAAAAAATTGCAAGAGATCCCCGATGTTAACAACTACTAGAAATTACTTGAATGAATGTAACAAAACAATTGCAAGAGATCCCCGATGTTAACAACTACTAGAAATTACTTGAATGAATGTAACACAAACCTGGGCGCCTGAGTCTGCCGAAGGTAGGAGAAGAGAGAGAGAGAGAGATGAGCGCCTGAGTCTGTCGGAGGTAGGAGAAGAGACAGATGACCGCCTGAAGCAGAAGTAGAAGGAGGAGAAGGGTTTTTGAATCTGATTTTTAAAAGGACCAAAACGACGTCGTTTTGGGTAAGGGGGAATTAAAAAAAAAATTGCAAAGGCAGCCGAAACGGCGCCGTTTCATTAAACCGCAGAGTGTGCGGTTAGTTCCTAAAGGCAGAGGAGCCGGACCCAAGCTCTACCAGTCTGAAAGGGCCGAGGAGAGAGAGAAGGGGGGGGGGAGAACGGATATATTTTTTTAAAAAAATTGGTGGACAGGTGTGCTGTTCTCTCTGGATTAGTGTAAGGGTATAATTTATTTAGGGTAAATGACGTAAATAACTTTTAAACTTCCAAGTTCCAAAAAAAAAATTTTCTTCGTAAAAAAAATGATGGGTCGAAAGAGAGCGTTCAGATATCATTTCGATAAGTCCTCACTGATGGGATCATGAGACCTCTGATCGTATTTGTTACTCTTTTCGAAAATAAACCTAATTAGGCTAGTATGGCGGTCAATTACCAAGTCTCAATATAGACTCCATAACTGAAACATCTGACCTCATGGTGAGAAGTTTAGTCGGTAGGTCACTGGACTACCCTACTCGTTGTTACATTATTTACATAGGAGCAGGGGTGTCAAAATATTTAAAGATTAGAAGTAAAAGGGTTTGGATTTTTTTTTTAAACAACTCATTTAATAAATGAATAGACTCGACATAATACGATTAATAAACGAATCATGGATAAAGTTTGAGGAGCTCGAAATTGACTGGGCCAAGCCCAACTTGAATGGACCAAGAAGGCCCGAAGAAAATCCCGGAGTTGAATAGCCCATATCACAGAGGGCATAAAGGAAACCGAAAGTACGGCTGCAAATGGATAAGGAGCACAAAATCCAAGCCCATGGACCAAGGGGTGACCACCCATGAGAGAGGCACCTTGGCCACGCCCAAGGGGGCGCCACCTTAGAGGATGGCCACGCCCAAGGGGGCGCCTAGCAGGCTAGCCACGCCCAAGTGGGCGCCGCCCATGGGGGCGCCTGCCCAGTCCAAGCCCTCCTCCTTCCTGCCTTGGTCTCCTCCTCCCTTGCCTTCTGACTCCATGAAGACCTCCTCCGATTCAAGCTTAGTCTAGCTCAGGACCTCCTCCGATTCAAGCTTAGTCCAGCTCAGGACCTCCTCCGATTCAAGCTTAGTCCATTCTACACCACCTCCAAATCAAGCTTAGTCCATCTCAGCACCACCTCCGATGGAATAGGGGCACAAGGGAGAAAATGTCGGGATACGCACCGGAGATCAAATCCTACCATACTTGTACTTACCAAAGTGGTGGAATCCTACCATAACTACACTTACCAAAATAGTGGTTACCGCCTCAACTCACCGCCTTAGTAAACCTATATAATATAAGCTCTCTCCACTTGGAGAGACATCTCATAATCTACACACACCACACCTTATACACCTCTACACATTGCTCCCCCTCCCTCAAAGCTCTGTAACACTCCGGTGACTCTTATTCATTAATAAAGAACCACGGCCATCGCTACCATTCCAGAGAGTGGACGTAGGTCATCCGAGACCGAACCACTATAAATCCCTGTGTTGATTCTTTGTTTTGATTCATTGATTGCCCTTGATTGCCATTAATTACTCGTTGATTGCTCATTAATCACACCCTTATATATTCTTGACTGATGATCTTGCACAATACCAATTTTGTGCATCATCAGTTTGGCGCCGTCTGTGGGAACGACAAAGTTTCTATTACTCTACTTCTTTGCTCATTGAATCCATGGCAATCACCACGAGATCAAGGTCTCAACAACCGGGAGAAAACAACCAGGCCCACCGGAAAGAGGCTCCTCCTCCCATCGTACCTGGGGAACCTTCTACTACTGTTACTCCCGCCACTGGACAACAACAACTCCTCCAGACCATGCAGCTGCTGGTGAGCCAGAACCAACAGATCATCCAACTCATGATCTCCCAAGGAGGAGTTTCACTCCCTCCACCAGGAGAGGAACAACATGTCCCTTCTGGACGCCAGACTGCCCCCCACCATGGGGTCCCTCACCATAATGCTCCAGGGCCACGCCAGGGAGCCCCTCGTCCGGCAGTCCCTCCTCAACACGCAGGGAGTTCACAAGTTCCCCCTTTGCATGTGCCTGCCCAGGAGGACGCAGGAGAGAGTCAATATGGAGACCACGAAAGCCAATACCCGACCAAGGATGTCCCTAATCAGTGGGACGAGAAAATTAGAGAGGTGCAAGACCAGCTGGGTGATGCCCTCAATGCTATCAAGGCACAGGCGCCAGAGACCTTGGACTACCTGGTAAGAGGTACCGACACTCCTTTTATTGCTGATATAGTAAATTACCCTCTGCCCTCGAAGTTCAAGATGCCTACCATCGAAATCTTCGATGGCACCAAAGACCCTCTAGACCACTTGGACACCTATAAGTCCCTCACGCAACTCCACAACGTGCCTGAGGAGATCATGTGCAGAGCTTTCCCTACCACCCTCAAAGGGTCCGCCCGCCAGTGGCTCTCCAAAATCAAGCCTTCCTCCATCCACTCTTTTGCAAAGCTGAGCAGGTCATTCGTCTCCCACTTCATTGGGGGACGCCGCCATCAGAAACCAGTGACCCACCTGCTCACCATCAAGCAGGACAGGGATGAAAGCCTCAAAGGCTACCTTGTCCGCTTCAACAAGGAGGTCCTCCAGATTGAGGAGTCAGATGACAAGGTAGCCCTGACCGCCTTCATTGCCGGCCTTCGCATCTCCAGTTTCATGTTTTCTGTCCTCAAGAAGCCGCCCTCCAGCATGCCCGAGCTGCTGTCAAGGGCCCAAAAGTATATAAATGTCGAAGACGTCACCAAGGCCCGTCGAAGTGAGTCCTCCCGAGGAGGGGAGAAAAGGAAGGACACTCGCGAGGACAGGTGGGAGATAGAAAACAAAAGAAATAGGACGGAGGGAATCTCTGTCAAGGACCGCCTCGGTCCCCCACCTCTGAGAGAGCGACAACCTTTCACACCACTCAACGCCTCGGTGGAGCACATCCTATTTCAGATACAGGATGACCCCACGCTCCGCTGGCCCGAAAAAATGAAGTCATCCCCAAACCGTAGAAATCCTAGCAGGTACTGTCGCTTCCACCGCGACTATGGCCACGACACTGACGACTGCTTTGATCTCAAAAGGCAGATCGAGGAGCTCATACAACGTGGCCACTTGAGGCAGTACGTTGCTGGCAGAGGACAAGTCCCGCCACCCGGTCGGGACCAGGATGACAGAGAACACCAGCAACCCCTCGGAGAAATCCAGACGATCGCCTAAGGGCTAGGAGGAGGTGACTCCAACTTCAACAGGGAAACCTTGGCCCACCTACGGGACACCAAGCACCTAAAGATTTTATCTATCCTTTATTAGTTGATTTATTTTTTTTATTTGTTATTTTATGAAATAAAATTCTGCCAAGATTATTGTGTCCAGAATTATTTTGTTTTCCTAAAATTTACAAACAGCTCCCAGCAGAGCAGTCGCCCAGACGAGGGGTCTCGCCCTCTCCACCTTGGGCGTCTCCCATGATGCCGCCTAGACAATGGGCCTCGCCCTCTCCACCTTGGGCGACCCCATGATGCCAACGAGGGGTCTCGCCCCCTCTCACTAGGCACTCAACACCAGGCGCCCAATCTCTGGCGTCCAGCAGTAGGCGCCTTGCCTCAGGTGCCCAATCTCAGGCGCCCAGCACCCAGCAGTAGGCACCCCACACTAAGCACCCAGCAGTAGGTGCCGAGCACCAGGCGCCCAATCTCAGGCACCCAGCCTCAGGCGCCTAGCCTCAGGCGCCCAATCTCAGGCGCCCAGAAACAGGTGCCTAGCACCAGGTGCCTAGTCTTAGGCGTCTAGCCTCATGCGCCTAGCAGCTGATGCCCAACACAAGGCGCCCAGCAGTAGGGGCCCACCAGGCGCCTAACTCCTCAGCATCATCTCTCATCTCCTCCATCTCTATGGAGTGAGTCTCTGGCCTAGTAGCTCTCTCAAGTGCTACTCGAAGGTCAGCCTCAAGTTGAGCAGCCCTCTAATGCGCTAGCCTCAACTTCTCAGCGGCATCCTCTCGTGCCTGCCGCTCGAGCCTTAACAGTTTCACGGCATCCTCTCGTGCCTGCCGTGCAAGCTACGCGGCATCCTCTCGCGTCTGCCGCACAAACCATTAACTGCTCTTCAGCAGCCTCATGTGCCCGCCTCTCCGCTGCCTGGCCATCAATTACCTCCCTAATCTTCAGCGTATCTATAAACAAGCAGGGCAAAACAACAGCTACCTATAGGCATTCAAAGCCAAAAATATAAAGGAAGAAAGCCAAAGAGGAGTGCGGGACACACCTTGTAAGCCTGTGCTACGGCAGCCATCTCCCGAGACTACACGTAGCTCGGCCTCTATGACTCTGCTCTCGTGCACGTAGTCACCAAGTAAGCCTCTGCTACGACAGCCATCTCCCGAGACTACACGTAGCTCGGCCTCTATGACTCTGCTCTCGTGCACGTAGTCACCAAGTAAGCCTCTGCTACGGCAGCCATCTCCCGAGACTATACGTAGCTCGGCTCCTATGACTCTGCTCCCGCGCAAGTAGTCACCTCTGCTACGGCAGCCATCACCTAAGACTATACGTAACTCGGCCTATGTAGTCTGCCACGACAGCCATCCTCCGAGACTAAAAGTAGTTCGGCCTCAGCTCATGCGGCCCTCCTACGGGACGTCTACAATGACTTTGCTCTCATGCAAACGGCCTGCCTCTCTCTCCAGGTAATCATGTTAAATATTTGAATATTGGGATAACATTGTTTTTGCCAGGCACACTTTTGAAACTCAGGTTGCAGTCCCCGTAGCAAGATTGCATTGGAGTCTCAACTCCTACAGTAGTACAACAGTTAGCTTTGGTACACACATGAGCCACAGTCTGGGAAAGAGTGGGGGCACCACCGGGTCCCTTCTCCCAGGAAGCAATCTAGCCATCGGACCTTAACTGAGAAGCACTGGGGGCATCAAACCTCGCCCTCTTGGGAGGAGGAGAAGACACCACCCTAAAAGCACAAGGAGTCTCCATCATCGTCCTGTCAACAGGACGCCTGTAATCAGAGACAAGGTCAGCCAATGGCTAAGCACCAGAGAGGCGCCACCCATAGCAAGACTCAAGGTGTCGCCCAAGACGCCCTGCCAACCTATTGGTGTCGCCCAAAACCGCCTGCAATGCTACTGCCTCACCTCCCACGCCATGGGCGCCGCCCACTTTGACACTCCCACCATCGCCTGTAGCATCAAAGCAGCAAGCCCACTTTTGCTTCACCACCAATGCCTTGGAGCTCCTAGTTTCCATGAGGATTGAAAAGAAAGCCTAAGGGAAAAATGGTGGAGTATGAGTGAATAGTAGCCTTGAAGGCCCTTTAAATAGAGAAGTCAAGCTTCTTGAAGAAGTCTTTGAGGTTTGAAAAAAAAGCCTAAGGGAAAAATGGTGGAGTATGAGTGAATAGTAGCCTTGAAGGCCCTTTAAATAAAAGAAGCCAAGCTTCTTGAAGAAGTCTTTGAGGTTTGAAAAAAAAGCCTAAGGGAAAAATGGTGGAGTATGAGTGAATAGTAGCCTTGAAGGCCCTTTAAATAGAAGAAGCCAAGCTTCTTGAAGAAGTCTTTGAGGTTTGAAAAAAAAGCCTAAGGGAAAAATGGTGGAGTATGAGCAGGGACCTCCATTTATAAACAAACAAGCTGAAGAAAAAAAAAAAAGAGAGCAAATGCCAGCGCCCAAGGAGGCGTGGCCAAAAAAAAAGAGAGCAAAAGCAAGCCAACGCCCAAGGAGGCGTGGCCAAAAAAAATCAGGAAGCCAACGCCCAAGCCAAGGAAGGAAAGAAAAAAAAAAAAAAAAAAGTCAAAGAAGGTAGGCACCCAAGCAAGCCAAGGAAGGAAAGAAAAAAAAAAGGAATAGTCAAAGAAGGTAGGCGCCCAAGCAAGCCAAAAAAGAAGAGAAAAAGAAAAAAAAAAAAAAGAGAAAGAAGGGGGGCCCGCGCCCAAGGAGAAAAATATATATATATGTATATATATATCCGATACCGATAAATTCAGCAGGTCTCCGAAGATAAAAAGTACCGTGGAAAACAAGAAAATTTTTACTCACTCGAGTGAAGACAAAGCACATGCCCTCAACCCCTTCCTCTCGCAAAAAGTCAGAGGCTCGGGGCATGGGGGGCAAATAAGGAGCCCGAAATTGACTGGGCCAAGCCCAATTTGAACGGACCAAGAAGGCCCGAAGAAAATCCCGGAGTTGAATAGCCCAAATCATAGAGGGCATAAAGGAAACCGAAAGTGCGGCTGCAAATGGATAAGGAGCACAAAATCCAAGCCCATGGACCAAGGGGTGACCACCCATGAGAGAGGCACCTTGGCCACGCCCAAGGGGGCGCCTAGCAGGCTGGCCACGCCCAAGTGGGCGCCGCCCATGGAGGCGCCTGCCCAGTCCAAGCCCTCCTCCTTCCTGTCTTGGTCTCCTCCTCCCTTGCCTTCTGACTCCATGAAGACCTCCTCCGATTCAAGCTTAGTCTAGCTCAGGACCTCCTCCGATTCAAGCTTAGTCCAGCTCAGGACCTCCTCCGATTCAAGCTTAGTCCATTTCAGCACTACCTCCAAATCAAGCTTAGTCCATCTCAGCACCACCTCCGATGGAATAGGGGCACGAGGGAGAAAATGTCGGGATACGCACCGGAGATCAAATCCTACCATACTTGTACTTACCAAAGTGGTGGAATCCTACCATAACTACACTTACCAAAATAGTGGTGACCGCCTCAACTCACCGCCTTAGTAAACCTATATAATGTAAGCTCTCTCAACTTGGAGAAGCATCTCATAATCTACACACAACACACCTCCTACACCTCTACACATTGCTCCCCCTCCCTCAAAGCTCTGTAACACTCCGGTGACTCTTATTCATTAATAAAGAACCCCCGCCATCGCTGTCATTCTAGAGAGTGGACGTAGGTCATCCGAGACCGAACCACTATAAATCCATGTGTTGATTCTTTGTTTTGATTCATTGATTGCCATTAATTACTCGTTGATTGCTCATTAATCACACCATTATATATTCTTGATTGTTGATCTTGCACAATACCAATTTTGTGCATCATCAAAGTTAATCAAAAAAAATAGAAGAAACGACTTGTTTATACACCGGTTATACATGATTAATACACGATATGAATCTGATATGACACGACTCTTTAAACGTGAATTAATAAACGAATCGAATATGGGTGAGTGTTTTTTAACACGAACTCGTTAAGACTTGACATGAGCCAGTTGCACCCGACACGATTGATAGACCTAGATAGGAGAGAGACGACGAAATTCAAATATGTGACCTTAATGTCCAACAACAAGAAGGATGGGTGTTACGACAACCGCTAGCTTCATGAACACATACAAGTGGATAAATAAAATTTTGAACATATTTTATCCAAATATCATACTACAATCACAAGAGCCTAAAAATACCAACAAGTTCAAATTCAAACAATACATTTAAACTTTTAACAACACAATTGATCTCTCTTCCCTCCATTTTAAGCATCAAAACATATGATTTTATAGAGCATCTTCAACAGTAACTCTAATTTAGACTCAAATTTATATTTGAGTCCTATGATGCACGGATACTTTGTTGAGGTCGGCGTATCCGTATCGGATACTTTATCGGATACGATACTCGTCGGATACTCGAAGATACGTATCGGATACACCTCATACGTATCCAATAATAATTAAATATTATGATACTTCACGGATACTTTTGTGTTTAAGTAATATATATAATTTTTGAGTTGAATTTTTAACATTTTCTTTCGAATTCACATACCATACAATACATTTACAAAAATTCATACTACTTCAAAGGCACATGAGTATTTTTTAAGTATTATCTATAATTACATGTCAAAAGAGAAATAAATCTATTACATTATAGTTTTAGCAAAAAATTACTTCTAAATAAACCGACTCGGTAAATGTTAGTTTTGATTCTTTAATTAATCACTTCACTTTGTGAATATATCATAGTGATACGATATATATTTTCTTCAAACTAAAAAGAATTACTAATTTTTCTTATTGTGTTAAAGAACTACCAAAATATATAAATATTATGCTGATTGAAAATAATAAAAATATTAAAAATATTTTATTATAGCTGTATCTTGACCATACCCTTATCCTTCTTTTTTAGATTTTATCGTATCACCGTATCCGTATCATATCGTACTCGTATCCCGTATCTGTATCCGTGCTTCAGGGCCGACTCAACTGCATTGGGAAAAAAGCATGGGTTTTAGGCTCTAAATTTTTAGAAGGCCCCAAATTTTTAGGTACATTATTAACCCATAAAAAAATTATTTTTTTTAAATTTTAAACCCTAAAAAAAGCTCCAAAATATTTAGTACAATGAACATTTTTATTGTAATAATTTGGGTCCATGATTCAATTCATAACATTAGAAATCTAAAAATCATAAGTTAAAAAAATAAAAAGTACTCATAAGTCAACTCATATTTACTCATTCTCTCTCTGTGTGTAAAAATTAGTACAAAACATTAAAAAAAAAGTTAAAATTAAACTCTTTCTGATAAAAAAACAAAAAAAAAAGTTAAAATATTTTTTTCAGTAACACTAGCACGTTATTCTTAGGTCTCTATCATATAATAAATTGAAGTTTTTGCTTTAAAAATTTTTTCTCATATAATAAATTTTTTTCAATTAAAAATTTTCGCTTTAGGCCTCTAATTGCCTAAAGCCACCCCTGTCGTGCTTCATAGTTTGAGTCTAAATGATCTAAAAATCTTCTTTAACTTTGGACTCAAATGTAGACCAAATCAAGAAAAAACTTATTTTGAACCCAAATTAAGGGAGACTCAAATTATATACCAAATTTTTAATGGTAACTTTTTTACCTATCTAAAATTAAAAAATATCTTTGACGACTTGTTCTTCTACCTTTTCTTGTCTTTCTATTCTACACTGCTTCCACTGTCGACCATCACCAAGTTTTCACTGATCCCTTGAAGGCCTGTAGGTAAACTTCTTCCTTTTCATCTTCTTGATTTCTTATATTTTTCAAAACCCTAATCTCATCTGTCTTTCATACTATATAAACACTAAGTCTACCTATCAAATTTTTCTTTATTTTTTTATGTTAACACTATGGGTAGTGCAATTTTAGGGCACCGATTCTTCTTAAAATTTCAAGTCTTCACTACCCATAAATTTAGGAAATTCGTCATTTTATCTCTTCAATCATCCATTTTTATTAAAAACAATATGTTCTTTAGACCAGACCCATGTCAAAATAACTCTCTTTTCACTTTGTTTTATTTTTTTGGATTTACAAAAAAAAAAAGATAAGAGATTAGAACAATCTGAGAATTCTAAGGTGCTTTTCTTTATTTCGAAGTAATGTTGTATCTATATTCAATTTTTTTTGAATTACTCATTTGTATAGAGATATGAAAGTTTTATTTATTTTATCAAATATCATGGTTTAAATGACACAAAAAAAATGAGTTTTGGGACAATAAGAAAATTCTTTAAAAGATTTTAGTAGATATTTGAGTTTGCTTGTTGGAATACTCTATACCAAATTAAGTTTTTTACTCAAATTTAAGTATGACTTTGAGTCATAGTTGAAAATGCTATTACCTCACCTGAAAATCAGGTGCTATTGGTAGTAGGCATGATTATTTTTTTATTTTTTATTTTTTAATCCTGTGGTAGTGGCATGAGAAAGATATAAACTCGCAACGATATATCAATGGCTCATTTTTAAGTTTGAACTCTTAAATCTAATTGTTTTAGATATGATTGAAGATTTTGACCCCAAAATGAGTGATTTATTGGGGTGTTGAATCCTTTTTATGTGCTTAACAATAACACATAATTATCACTAAGAAAATAAAATAATTAAAAATTTATGGGGCATTTTAAGATCGAAATCATAATTTTAACCCAAGATAAAATTACACAAATACCCTAATTCTATCTTTGTGAGTAGAAAAATTAATAATTCTTATTGGTAATCCTATCTTTTACTGGCTACTAGGCATCTATTTTAGTATCTGTCTTTTAATCATACATTTTGTAAAATTTAAATTTTAATATATATTTTTCCAATTTAAAGATCCATATTAACCGTCAATATGATAAGATTTTATATTGGCTGTTAAACAATAATATAGGTTAGATCAATTTTTAAATGAATTTTTTATAAATCAGAAGTTTTATGGAAATAAAAAGACAACCAATGGTATAATAAATTTAAAATTTAAAATATCTCATTTTATAATTTTGCGTTTCTTATTTTGTACTTCATCATCCTCTCCATGCCATAGATTGAAATTCCGTATTGCACCAGTCTCAATAACATAGTCTGAATTTTGTGAATCTATCTTTTTAGTAATTTTGCCAGAGCACTTAGTGCACTTGAAATAGAACCTGAATATGTTGATTCTCAAATATATCTCACCAGTGACATATTCTTTGCACGAATTGAACTTGATCCATTTGTAGATGTAATTGCCACAGGTGGTGCATCAAATGCTCATTGGAAGTATCATACGAACCTTAATCTGTCTATTCTTAGGTTGTCTTCATCTCGGTATTTTTGCCGGATCAAAGTCCGACGGGTAGTACTTGTTCATCGCCTTCCTCTCTCTCATGTCTTCTTAACAATAAACAATCAAATTAAGATTTTTAAACAAACAATAAAGATTCACGAGAAAATTTATGTGGAATCATCAATAAATTTTCTTCTTCTTCCTTCACTTTTTCTGCCTAGAGTTCCAATAAAAAAAGCTTTCATCGATTCAATCTTGTTACACAGTATACATACTGTCATATGATTTAAGAAGGCCAAGAAGTTTTCGCCAATAAGACAATTTTAATTCTAATTAAGCAATATTTTATCTGTATTAGGATTAATTAATAAATAATAATAATAAAATAATTAATTAATTAGAGCTGTCCATTCAAAAAAAAAATTAGAAATTAAAGGACACTTCACAATGAAAATGCTAAATTATCCTTAATGAAATGATTACTCCTAACTAAAACTCATAAATTTTAGATTTTTCTCGTATTAGCGACATTTCTTTCTCTCCTATCTATCTATAATAGGCATCCCATGCAATGCACGAAATTAATTTTCTCTTCTTATTATCAACTTATTATTTTATTTTTTGTTATTATAATATCTTTGAATAATTTTTATTAATATTAAAATACTATTAATTTATATTTTAAATAATTAAGAAAGATGATTAAAAGTTTAAATTTTAAATTAATTTAAAAAAAATGGTGGGAGTTGTTATAAATGACATATGTAATATTTTGATTGGAATGAACTAATTAAATATTTTAAAATTCTAGTAAATTAACATGCAGAGGGGAAAGTCTTCTTAAGACCTCTCAAGTCTCGTCCCTAATTTGATTCCGGACTTCGGAGCGGTTCGAATCAGAACTCCCGGGCGGATACCTGATAGTCTATGTACTTGGATCCTGAAAGGCGATTTTTTCCGAGTCGTTGCCCTTTTCGGCCTTCACTTCACACAGACGAGTCGAGCACATAGCGATGCTTCTGAGCAGAGCTCAAGACCTCTCGCCATTCATTCTTTCTCTCTCTTCAAGCCCCAAATCATGCCTAATCCCACAACACAACCACCCCAATAAAGGCCTCACCTTTCCCATGCGCACTGCCCTCTCAATCCTCCGCTCTTTATCCACCTCCTTCCACCACCACAACCACCACCACAGCTACCACCGCCTCCTCTTCTATTCTCTCTCTGTCCTACAACCCTCACCACCTCTCAGTCTCCCGCTCTTAAGCTACAAAACCCAGCATTCATTTCGATTTCTACTACACTCCAACCCTTCCGCTTCGGTGAGTACTATGGTCGAACAGTTGGCGCACGAACCGGAAGAAGTGAGAGACCATGAAAAGTGGGACTTCTCAAAAAATGAAGAGAGCAAAATATTTGAATTTGATGATTCTTTTGTGTCGACTGAGTTGAAGAAGCTGGATTCGCCCTCTCTCGAGGTTAAGGAATTGGAGGAGCTTCCGGAACAGTGGAGGAGAGCGAAATTGGCGTGGCTGTGTAAGGAATTGCCGGCGCATACACCTGCAACGATGATTCGGGTACTCAATGCGCAAAGGAAGTGGCTTAGACAAGAAGATGGGACTTATCTTGCGGTTCATTGTATGCGAATTCGCGAGAATGAAGCTGGGTTTAGGGTAAATTTCATATTCTTGTTAAACCAAGTTTTCTAATCAAAGATTTTATTTTCTATGACATTGTTCTTCACTGTCCATAGTAGCAGGACATTGGGGGGAAATGGGTTTTTTGGCAATTGGGACAGTGACAATAACTGCTAGGTTTGATGGCTATATTCTTCTCTGCCATGCAACTGTGATATCTTTGAAGAACAATCTGATCGCTCTTCCTGTTAGATGATGATTTCTTTAGTAAACCCCAATGGTTAATCAACATTACAATCAGGAAAATGAGAGAAATTGCAAGATATTTTGTAGTCATAACTCATCAAACTAAAACTCAGTTATACGATTTTGATAGTTGTTACTACAACTTGTAGTGCATGATATGAATTTGCGTTTCATAGTTGCCTTACAATTTCTGGCCTTTTGACTGATGAAGTGGATTTTACAAGAACGAGTATGACGGGTTAATATTTTATGGGTTGTAATCATTTTCAGATTTTAGTTACATTCAATTTCTTTTCTTGCCATCTTTTGTACGATGCTAACAGTTAACTGATCTAGAATGTTTTACTGTCTGCCATTCTGGCCAATTTTTTGCTCATACCTTAAAGCTTTTGTAAGTATATGGGAGCCTTGAGCCTGAAATAAAATTGACTCTAGTAGCAACTTTTAGTGTGATTACTGAAGTCCTAGACGTATTCCATGGAAATTTAATGCTGTTTCAGTACTTTACCGCTGCCCACAAATTGCTTTGATGTTTCCACTGTTGTTCTTAATGAATTTGTGATTGAATATGGACATACATTCCTACTCGATCTTGGGGGTTACGAAGAATCTAAGTTATCGCATATCACACTCCACGTCTAATTTTCATTTCTATTTTTCTTTTGACAATTGGCATGGTCGTAAGGCAAGCTAATTACTGCACGTCACAGCCCTATCCTGAGAGGTTGTCACTCTTATTTGTAATGTGCCTGCTTTTCTCTTTTTGTTATTGCATATACGGAGAAATATCCTTTGTCATTATGGTCATTATGACTGGATGATGAATGTTGTACCCTGAGTTCGACATCTATGAATACTGAATTTGTTGTTAAACTTTTCAGGTATACAAATGGATGATGCAACAACATTGGTATCGCTTTGCTTTCGCTCTTGCTACCAAGCTAGCTGATTACATGGGCAAGGAACGAAAATGTTTAAAATGTAGGGAGATATTTGATGACATAATTAACCAGGGACGAGTGCCTAGCGAATCTACATTTCATGTTCTTACCATTGCCTATCTTAGCTCGCCTGCGCAAGGTTGCCTGGAGGAAGCATGCAGCATTTACAATCGTATGATTCAACTAGGTGGTTACAAGCCACGACTTAGCTTACACAATTCTCTATTCAGAGCTCTTGTGAGCCAACCAGGTGGATCTTCAAAATATTACCTTAAGCAGGCAGAATTCATATTTCACAATCTGGAGACATCTGGACTCGAGATACATAAGCATATCTATGGTGGTCTAATTTGGCTTCACAGCTACCAGGATGCAGTAGACAAGGAAAGGATTGCATCACTCAGGAGAGAGATGGAACGAGTGGGAATAAAAGAGAGCAGAGAAGTGCTTTTGTCCATCTTGAGAGCTTGCTCTAAGGAAGGGGATGTAGAAGAAGCTGAAAGAACTTGGATTAAGCTTCTTCATTCTGATGAAAATCTTCCTTCTCAAGCTTTTGTGTATAGGATGGAAGTCTATGCGAGGATTGGAGAACCTATGAGATCGTTGGAGATATTCAGGAGAATGCAGGAGCAATTGGGTTCTGCCAATGTTGCAGCATATCATAAAATTGTAGAGGTGTTATGTCAAGCTCAAGAAATAGAACTTGCAGAGTCGCTCATGGCAGAGTTCATGACTAGTGGTTTGAAGCCCTTAATGCCATCTTTTATTGATTTGATGAATATGTACCTCACTTTAAGCTTACATGATAAACTGGAGAGAACTTTCTTCCAGTGCCTTGAGAAATGTCATCCCAATCGAACCATTTACAATACTTACTTAGATTCACTGGTACAAATTGGTAATCTTGGCAAGGCCGAAGAGGTCTTCAACCAAATGCTTAGTAATGAGGCGATTGGTGTTAACACCCGCTCATGCAACACTATCTTAAGGATATTCGTCTCTTGTGGAGAATATGTGAAGGCAGAAAGAATATATGATTTAATGTGCCAGAAGAAGTATGACATCGAATCACCTTTGATGGAACAAATTGACTATGTTCTGAGCTTGAGCAGAAAAGTTGTGAAGAAACCCATGAGCCTTAAGCTTGGCAGAGTACAGCGAGAGATTCTGGTGGGGATGCTGTTGGGTGGTTTGCGAATTGAATCGGACGAAGACAGGAAGAATCATGTAATCCGTTTTGAGTTCAATGAGAATTCTGGCACACATTCGATTTTAAAGAGGCATATATATGACCAGTACCATGAGTGGTTAGCTTCATTTAGTAGGCCAGCAGATGGAAGTGATGATATACCATTCCGTTTTGCTACCATTTCACACTCTTATTTTGGTTTTTATGCGGAACAATTCTGGCCAAAAGGTCGACCTGTGATTCCAAAGCTTATTCACCGGTGGCTGTCACTACGAGTTCTTGCGTATTGGTACATGTATGGTGGCCATAAAACATCATCGGGGAATATTTTTTTGAAGTTGAGGGGAAGTGAAAAGGGTGTTGAGAGGATTGTCAAGACATTGAAGGCAAAGTCTTTGGATTGCCGAGTAAAAAGGAAGGGGCCAATGTTTTGGATTGGTTTTTTGGGCAACAATGCTGCATGGTTCTGGAAACAAGTCGAACCCTTCATTTTAGACGATTTAAAAGATCTTCTAGAAGCCGTTGATCAAACAATGGATGGAATTGTAGAAAGCGATAGCATTGATTTTGATAGTGAACCTAGTCCTGATGCTTCTGCTTACAGCGAAGATGACAGCTCATAGGACATGTTTTTTATTTTTTTCCCCTTGGTCACGTCTTATTGTGCAGATCTGTTTCAAACCAGAGTTTGAGAAGCGTGACTGCTAAAATTTTACTGGTTTGTGATGCATCCAAGGCCTCTAAGATGATTGACCCTATAGTTCTGCCCGCATCCAAAGTTGTATATATTTCACTTCTTCTGATGAATGAAAATTCCTATTACCATTATCATACTGAAGTTGCATAACGTAATAAACTTGTTCTAGTTTGTAATTTCCCCTCTCTCTATCTCTGTCACAGACGCGCGCGCATGGTGTGTAGGATCTTGCTTCTGTGGTGGACGGTTGTCTATACTCTAGTAGATATAACAGCATATTTAGATGATCTGAGTATGTTTATAATATTCTCTGATATATTGACTAATAGGTGGACTTACCTGAATCTTGCAACAGTTAAGTTTGTCCCTTCGTTGTAGAATTGTCAAATGTTAAGCAGAGGGTATCTCATTCACAAGAAGTCTACTAATGTCAACCTCACGTTGGCTGCCTTAGTGGGAATGAGGGATCCCTACCAACTGAAGAATTGCAGGAGCTAATCTTCCCAAAGTTGCATTTGAAGATGATGAGATGGTACATGTAAAGGTTATACCTTTTTTTTGCTATTAGTCCATGGATGCTCCGTGGAATTCTAGTCCAGCAGCAGACTTTGTTGGATACTCAGAACTTATGTATTATATATATTGATTTGTGATCTCCTCTATGTCACTCTGGGGTAACCATGAGTTTGTTTTGAGTTATATTGTTTTTGTATGTTACAGAGTCGCATATGGAAGTAATGTATCAAAAAGTTGAACAGTTTTTTCTGTTCCATTCCATAACTATTCTGTTATGTCAGAATTTTCACCTGTTGGAGAAGTATTACATCTTTTTGAGAGATGGAAGTCTTGGTTCTCTGATCATCCTTTTCTGTTGGCATACTAGAGTTACACAGGAATCACCAAGAAAGTAAGGTCCAAAGTTATTTTCTCAAGATACTCTAATTTTCAACAAATAGACTTATACATACCATAAAAAACAAAATATAATATTAAAATGAGCAATGCTATAGGGACCTTAGGGACTTATGATCATGTTTCTTCACATAGCAAGTAGCACAAAACTATATCCAAAGTTATTTTCTCAAGATACTTTAATCTTTAACAAATACACTTATGCGTATCATATAATATACTAGTTATTGTCTGTGCCTGAAGGCACAGAGTAATAAAAAATGATAAATAATAAATATATTTGTATTCATATCCAAAATCAAATCACAAACATAAAAGAGAGATAAATGAATTTAAGTATCAATTATAGTGAAGTGAGAGGTGGTGGTGGTAGGAGACGGTGATGGTTGTGGTGGGTGGCAATAACCGTGGTGGCGGTGATGGCGGCGAGGGCGGCGGCGGCGGCGGTGGTGGTGGTGGTGGTGACGGTGGTGGTGGTGGTGGCCGTGGTGGTGGCGGCGACGATGGTGGTGGTGGCGGCGATGGTGGTGGTGGTGGCGGCGACGGTGGTGGTGAGGGTGGTGGTGGTAGAGGTAATGGTGAGGCGGTTTCAAACACTGTTATTTTTTTTAAAGTACTTATGATAAATAATTTCTAGAAGTACTTTTAAAAAATCACTCCAAACACACCCTTAGGGGCCTATTTTTCCTATTAAATTTAGGGTGTTAATATTAGCCGTTAGATTAACTTTAAAGTAAAATTTAAAACGATCGCAACCGCGAAAAGCAAAAGTCATTTTGTTTATCTTTTGAGATTTGAATTGTAAGCTACTTTATTATATAGATATATATATATATATATATAAATAGTTCACGTATGACGCACGTGTGCCCTTACAAATTTATTATAAACACGAAAGAAGTGACTTAATTAGAAAAGGCGAGTGTAATTATGATGGCATGGAAAGGGGGCTATTATTGTTGGTATAGGAAAGAAGGGGCATATGATGAAGGCGTGAATAGTAGAAAGGGACAATAGTGAACAACACACTTTTCTTTTTCCAATCTAGGGATTTGAATTATGAGGTTGGAAATGTGCCAAAAAAGTTTTGACAAAAGTGAGTTCATAGGAGATTATGATTAGTGAGTGTGTGTGAGAGAGAGAGAGAGAGAGAGAGAGAAGGGTATGAGTTGGTTTAGTAGTCAAATCAGAACTAAAAGTTTTTAGTATGGTATCAAAAGTTTTTATTTTTTAAGGTAAAATTATAAGTGTTTGAGAATCATGATATGTTTGATCGATCATAAATATCTCTGACTTTAATCAATTTTAACTTTACCTTTTAAAAAGTGTAATTTAATTTTTAAAAATTATAACTTTATTTTTAGAAGTTGAAATTTTCACGACCGATTATGATGTTGTAGAATCGAGCATGTCTTTTTTAGTTGTAATTTTTATTTCAAAAGATTATAACTTATCTCAAAAAATTATAAACTTCAGTACGATACTGACTTCGATACCATAATCCTCCTCAAAACATTGATACGCACGTTCTGAGTTCAATTATATATCTAAAGTTTATATTATGCTCATAAATATGAAAATGTCGTATCTCTTTTTTTCATCTAATTATGAGATGATACGTAAAAGATTTATTATTTTGTTATTAGAAAAATAGCAAAAAAATTGTTAAATAGAGAATTGTTGGGGAGTGGTAGGACCCATAAACAGTAGGAATGCTGAAAGCACCGCCGTTCATAAGCGGCAAACCGACACATCGGCCGACAGTCCACGTTTCGCCAGTCCTACTCGGAATCGAATCTCCTTGGACTTCGCAATTCCGAGGGAATTGCAATAGAGTTCATGCTATTTGGCCATTGGCGACTAAAACTCTGTTTAGGTGTCTTTTTGTTTTGGCCGTTTTGCATTTCAACCCCTCATGTAATTTTGGATTAAACTGCACTGCTAACACAGTCAATGGCGATGGCAAAAAAGACCATTATGCCCTCTATATCATCTGAAAAAGCCACAATTTGATCTGCTAACTCGTGATATTGGCGTATGTACTATAATTTTTGTCAATTTGTATGAAAAAACTAACAGTAACACTTTAGTTCAAAACCATTGAGGGGGGTTATGTGCTGATTTTTAAACCATAGAGGGGTGAAACACAAAATGGTTAAACCACAAGGGTCCAAAATAAATTTAGTATCATACTAAAAAATTATTATTTTTTAAGATCAAATTACATTTTATTAAATTAAAGTTACAAGTGTGTAATACACCCTGTATTATTGTAACCAAACGATTCCGAATTAATTGTCAAAACAGGCCTCACCCAAAAAGGAGTTGAAATTCCAAAAAACGTAAGATGTGAAAAACAGAAGAAATAATGGTGATCACAAAAGCACACCAACAATAATGCAACTCAACAAACTCCAAAAAGTAGACAAAGACCATCAAAGGTAAATTACAAAATTAACCTTGGAAATGCCCACAAGTACTATCTTTTTTTTTTTTGTTGGTAAGTATTACATAGAAGGGAGTCGGGACGAAGAGATTTAAACCCACAAACTTAATTGAAATATGGTTTTCAAATTCGACCTATCTTTTTAGGGAAATTTGGAGGTCAGTCCCCCTATATGGACTTATTTGGATTTAACTCCACAAAAAAAACTTATTTATAATGAAATCCGTTTTTTGTCAATTTTATCAGACTATCATTTCCCTTTAGAAGTGAAGTAAAACTAAAAATTAAAAACTCCTAAATTTTAGGAGTTTGACTAATATTAAAAATTTTTCTCTCTCATATCTATTTATATTCATATATATTTTAGCACTATATATATATATATAATAACATTCAAATACCAAAAAAAAAAAGTATCACTTAAACACAAAAAATAATAACATTTAAATACAAAAAAATAGTAACATTTAAAGATAAAAAAATAGTAACATTCAATATTAATATTTTTAAAAAATAACAATAGTAACATGTTCAACAAAAACAGTAACATGTTCAACAAAAACAGTAACATACTTAACAAAAATAGTAACATGCTCAACAAAAAAAATAGCAATATGAAACATTGAACAAAATTGAAAATAAAAATAATAGCATTCAAACTCATAACCAGAGGAAGAAGCCTCCAATTCTTCAGCATTCAAAAAAGTAACACTGAAAAAGTAATTACATGCTTAATAAAAAATAGTAACATGAAAAAAAATAGTGATGCGTTAGTAAATTACGTTTTGAAATTGATGTTGCTGAACTGATGTTACTATGTTAACATCAAGTACTTGACGTATACTGTCCATGTTACTTTTTCAAAATCTCGAGCTCGTACTCCAACTTCAACCTTAATTCCTTTCAAATTAGCGTCAAATCTCGAAAGGCGATTATCTAAATGTATAAAGACAAAATAATTACTAAGAATTTGAATTTGAAATATTATGGAAAGCTTGTAATTGACAATTACCATCGTAAATCAAATATTTCTATATTCAATCATTGACCTCCATATATAGCTCCTTGTAGATAATGTCTGCAATTTTGCATAACTGACCAAACTAACACTGTTAAGGGTATTTTTGAGATTAAAAAAAAAGTGGACTTAATTCTTTACTAATAAGATTAAAAACGGATTTATCCCTAAATAAATTTTGTTAACGGAGTTAAATCATTATAAGTCTATCAAGGAAGACTCAACCCTAATTTTCACATCATTTTATTTTCATTATAATTTAAACAGTCACGTTTAGGTTGCATCAAGCCTACCCTATGGGCCAAAAACAGGGCTCTCTCGACTGTACTCGGTGATCCTTCGATTGGTGGACAAAACCATCCCATACCCAATAGGCAATAAATCAGTCCATGGACCACGGGCCCAATGCTGAGCCTTACATTATATTAGAGATTTCAAATCAAGAATAAGAAAAAGAATGGTCTAAAAGGGATTTTGATCTTTTTTGAAAGGGCTTTTCGCATTTTGTATCTTGAAAAATTTTAAGATTTTTTTTACTTTGTACTCTCAAAAATTAAATTTCTCACATTGCACCATCATTGTATTAAAAGTGTTGCAATGTGATCATTCTATTAACTTCTGTTATTTTTTCTATTAAAAATCAACCCGTTGACACAGACGAAAAAATTGATCGAAAACTAACAGAAGGGCAACATTGTGACATTTTTTATATATTGAAGGTCTAATATAAAAAATTTAATCTTTGAATATGCAAAATAAAAATCTCAAAATCTTTCAAGGTGCAAGTAATTTGCCATTTTTAATAATATACCCATATCCAGTTGAATTGGGATTTTTGTACTTCGCACTCCGAAAATATCTTGATTCTTATTTTACACTTCGAAAAATTATTTTTCTCACTTTACATCATGAATGTCATAAATTGGTTCCAATGTGGCCCTCGATCTAACATTTGTTTCAGATTCCGTTAAAAATTGATGCACATGCCACCAAAGAATATGAATTAAGAGTTTATATTTTTGTTCAAAGAGCAACGCATGTGGATGACATGTGTATTAAATTGTAACAGAATTTGAAATAAATATTAGTCTAAGGGTCATATTGAAATTAATTTATGATATTTAAAATTGAAAAAAATAACAAAATTTGAGATTGAGAAGAATACAAAAGGATAACCTAACCAAAGGTCCAAAGGCCAACACAAAAATGCCATGAAGATCTATCTTCACGTGGAAGATGCTTTTGGGGGTGATAAGGATTGTTTTGTCCTCTTCGAAAGCCATTAAATTAAAGGTATCCGATTTCCATTTCAAAGTGAAATGGAAATTCATTCAACGACTTGTACGAAAAATTTGAGGCCACCATTGAAGAGTCCTTTCTTTTTTTTGTTTCCAATTCATATTCTTCAAACTAATAAGACAAGCAATCGCTCGTTTGGATCCGATAGATTATTTTAGAAAGTTTAATTTTTTTTTTGATGGTGCGAATCTACGTGAATGAGCTATGGAACAGGGTTATTTAATATGAACTCCAGGTGAAGCTGAATACGATGCCTGAGCTGCAAGGCTCGTGCTTGATAAGACAATATGATGCTTAGGGGATTTTGGAAAGGGGGTGATAACAAGACAAGATTATAGTAGTTCACCGGCCTGAGCTCGGCTAGTCCACTCTGCCATGGAGTTTCTTGCTCCTCTCTCTCTTATTGAACCAGTTGAATGTAGTACAGTCGTATCTCCCCCCCCCCCCCCCCCCGGTGGGGCTCTATTGTCTCCCTTTTATAGCCTCATGCTTACCTCTAATTCGAAATCACCTCCTTTATTGAAGGGATTGTGTCATATCTTCGTCTATAATCTCGGAGTTATCTAAACTTCCTATGGCTAGCTTCAAACGGCGAGATCTTTGCCTTCTATCATGGGATCCTCTCCTTGGTTTTAGGAGAGGATCTTGGTTGTTTACGGGTTTCACGCCTTGGATCAGCCTGATTCCCATCGCGAAGGTATCCGCTGTCATCTCGCTGCCCTCTTGTCATTTCTCAGTTCACATCTTCAGCTGGGAACCCTTGCGCCCGGCTGGATGAGCTCAGACCATGGCTGGATGAGCTCTGCTTATTTTACCTGGACTCCTGGGCTGAGCTCACTTAATAAGCTCATGTCTAGGGCTTATTTTAGGTATCATCAATTTTTATTTTTATTTTTATTTGACGAAGATAATCAGTAAAACAATAGGAATAACAGAATGCTTGTCTATGAGGTTATCGGGAGTAAGGATTAAAATTTCGTTTCGATTACCTACTAAAGTTTTTTGAACTATAACTTGGACCATTTAAAATTTAACTTAATTTCACAAAAAAAATATTACTTAAGTTTTCAATGATATAATTTTCAATATGATATCAAAAAGTACGAGATATTCTTTTATTTCACCTGCTTGATATTTAAGTGTAATTCATTTTTTTGGATCAGAATACGAAAGATTTATTTTTTTTCATGAATAATTTTAGTCTTGAAATGAATAATCTATTTTTAATCAAACCGATCGAGAAATAGATTAATTGGTGTACATAAATTGATTAATTTGCCTCGTTGTCTAATATTCTTATGTGAAACATTGTTTGCAGAGATACCATTTCTTGGATTTTTCCTATTGCCCATTGGGTTGTTGGTACCTCTCTCTCTCTCTCTCTCTCTCTCTCTCTCTATCTATCTCTTTCTCTCTCTATCGTCTTGTAAATTCTATATACTTTCTGAGCCACTTTTCTTGAAAAGACCAAACAGAAACAGACTATTTTTGGTAGAGGACCACATCCTGACATGTGTCTCAAATTCCATAATATCATTACAAGCAAGGATTATGAGGAATCTCATTCCTTTTGACTGCTCACCAACAAGAATATAAAATTCTTACTACTTAAAAAACATTATAATAAGGTACACATTTTGTTAAGGTTAATGGTTGGTTTAAATGGTCATTGCCACCTGCCCTTCCCCCACCCCACTGTTTGATCTTTGAGATCACGACTTTAAATCTCGTCGTCATCCTCTTTATAATAGTATCTGATTAAAAAAAAGTATATATTTTTTAGAGTTGTTTTATATAATTATTGTAATTTTATTCTCTTATTATCTTTTTTATTAATTTATTTTTAATTTATTATCACTTTTTAATATTAAAGTGCACTTGCAACACACGCTTTCAAAAAAATAATAATTAAAAGTGTGCTTTGAAAATACTCAAGTAAACTATGGTAGACTAGTAAATAAATTAAAAAATTAAAATCAACAAATAAAATTAAAAAAATTAAGATAGTTTGGGAAGAGGTGATTCCATTTTGGCGGCTATTGTGCCCCAAATGTTGTATTCAATTACATATTAATGCATTTTATCAACTAAAGATCCACCTTGTCCATATACTAATGTTACAAGATCATATCAACCATAGAAGATTTTGTAGTATTGAACTCTCATTTTTCTTTCGAGCAATGTTATTGGGACTTAATTTATTGATTTAATTCACTGTAATCTTTGCATTCACTGTAGATCTCATCAAACATTGAAACTTGGTGTTGATATAATGATTCCTATAAAATCACATCATTATGTCAGCAAATTAAGTCAAATTTTTAAGTCCAAATAGTATTACTCTTTTTTTTTTTTTGGTTAAGAACTATTATATAAGGACAGCGAGATTTGAATTCACGGCCTTAAGGTCTAACAATGGGATGGTGGTCATTAGGTCAAACGCTAACCTCATTGAACTTGCATTTCAATCGCCTAAATTTAAGCCATAATTAAAGATTGATTTTTGTTATACAATCATCTAGTCTAAAAGCTTAAACTTTTATATTTTAGAGAGGATTCAATCTAAATATTTATATTTTAACACGCTCACTCATGAATAGGTTAAATTTTGGGCCTAACACATAAAAAAAATTTAGTTATTAGAGTGGCGATCAATTTCAAACATATGATCTTCACTCAATAAAAAAATGGAAGGGTATTGTTGGAAATTTGCGAAACGGAAGTATAGATTCCCGTTTACATATTCCGACAGTAACGATGGAGATGCGAAACACAACATAGAAAAGAATCAAATATCAAACAGACCCACACTTGCAAGTTTAAGAAAGAATAATAAATTTATAATAGACACGTAATTATTTATTATTATTATTATATTAGGGGGAAAGAATCTCAAAGGATTGGAATCTAATGGCTGTAAACACTCAACATCTCTCCACACTTAAATTCTTAATAGAGAAATCTCAGCCCATACTCGGAAGTTGGATCCCACACGCATGTACGAGATTCCTTATTGCTAAGCTGCTGTTTTCAAAATAAATAACTCATCCACGCGCGTTACAATCCGCGTGTCAGGAATAAATCTATCATGTATGATATTTGTAATTTATTTTAAATTTTTTTATATTTATTGTTTGAAACATATAAAATAATAGTTAAAATTATAAGATAATACAAGTAATTTTTTTAATAAAAAAATTATTGAGTAATAGTTAATGAGTTACGGTGAAAAGGTGATTATATTTGGCATATAGCTGAGTATGATTGAATAAAAAAAAAATTGTAATTAAATTACCAAAAATTCTAAAAATTAAGCAACCAGAAAGAGAAGATTTTTCAACCTTTTTCCCTCTGGAGTTTGATTATCTTGAGATATAAATTATTTTTAAACGAAGGATCGATGATCATTTTGATGATGGGTGTTAAAATTATATAAATTACGTTGAATCCAAATTAGTTTAATTTGTATATTGCTCAGTCTCTAAATAAATCTAATAGGCAAATACGATTATAATACAAATTTGTCGAGGTTACACTTTCATTCAATAATTTCGTGTCGATTAAGAATAACAATTTCGTAATTGATTGGTACCATCTAAAAATTTGATTAAACCTTTAAACAACTAAATTATAATTTGAACTCGTTAAGATTAAAGTCAATAAATTCTAGGTCTGAGAGACTACTCGGCCTCGCTCTGAGATCAAGAATCATCAATCACTCGGAGATACATGTATATTTTGAACAAAAAAAAATCACCAATCACTCTGTACCCAAACAAAAATGCTTGTAAATTAGAAACTAAAATCATATCTTAAAGTCGATCATTCTGTAAGGTAAACAGATAAGAGTGGTTTTGGTAATGTGGCCATTTTAGGATATTAAGATAACACAAATGGATAAGTTCATTATGTCATATTGAATAAATTAATTGTATCAAATCACTGAATGTGATAGCCTGCTTTTGATTAAATCGGGGACGAGATTAATCAAGGTGTGTATAAATTAACTCAAATACTTATGACCGTTGAACAAAAAATTAACTCATTTATCAAATAGACCTCGAAGGTAAACTTGTTTGTGACTAAAACCCATTAAGACTAAATTTAAATTTGTTAATTTTATGTCGAATTTGTTAGATAGAAAGATCATATTATCAATTACCAACCCAAAAACCTTTTTTTTTTGATACAATAGGCAAAGGTGTCTGGACCAGCTTACACGCACATCCATTAATCCCTTCCCAAGTCCGATAAAAAGCATACCATCCATGTTGTGAATAGAGTATTCATGAGGAAAGTTGCAAAAATTCGAATTCAAGACGTTGAGTTTACAACTCGCCTCTGTTACCACTTGAATTATTCATTGATATTTTTTTTTTGGTTCAACAATCAGGAGTATTCGGCCCAGTTTACATGCACCTCGACTAATCTCCTTTCTAATCTGGTCAAAGATAAACCATTCATACCGAGACTAAAATATTTATGAGGGGTAAATTTCTCATGATCTCTGATTACTTTTTAAAGAGAAATTTTTAATATATTCAAATTTAGTGTCTCAAGAAACCGACTCCGAAGTCTTCTTATTCGAATTACCCCAATTCAACTCACACTCCCCAAATAATTAGGCATTAAAATATCTAAAATAATGTTATTTAGATTTAATTTATTTACTTAATTTAATTTTTTGTCATTAGATTGACAATGAACTTCGTTATTGGTTGGGACTTGCTATTAATTCAATTATTATAATACATAAAATTAATAAATTAAATAGTAATAACATTTTCCAAATATCTAATTGGTCTGGGTCTAGGTTTGGGTCTGTGTCCACGTTCCATGAGCAAACTTTGTTACAAATTAAAATTTAGTAGGAGTAGTGATGATACTTGAAATAAAATAGACAGCTCAGAGAAAAGTCACGTCAAATAGGATTACACACATTTTCCAAACAAGAATTTGGATTTATCCTGGATAAGGACACAACACTAGTTAAGATTGGCCCACAACCTAGGGTTTTTCTGGAAGGGCAAAAGAAGAATTTTACCATCGAACTATACCTTGGGCAGGATGTTATTACTTGTGGAAGGTCACGTCAAATCTTGGATAGAGAATTTTCTAACGACTAAATATTTTAATTATTTTTAAATATTATAAAAGTAATGATTACTTTTTAAAGAGAAAAATCTTATTATACTCGTCTTTTTCTTCAAATAATATAGAAAAATTATGAGCATGAATCTATCTTATAGTGGACTAATTCTGCTCTTCAACACAACAAATCACTTTACTTCATATATTTTTTACTTATTTTAGCTCGCGACTAAACCCATTTAATAAATAACTCATTCAATTTTTCGTACTTCTCGATATTTTACACCATGAAGAAGAATTTTATTTTGGAATCTTAGAACTATGGACAGACAGAGACTGATACCCTCAGAAAAAGGGCACGTTTTCTTTTATTCAATTCAAAAGAAAGAATCTCACCGTCGGTAATGAAACAGCTAGCTAGACTAGTCAGTTTCAATATTCCACAAAAAAAAAAGATTCTAAAATATGTTTGTTTTGATTGACCATATTGTACCTTTAGTTAGTATCAATCTCATTCAAAAAAATTCTACGTTTTGTATTTTTTTTTTGGTCTCCCAAGGTATCCCAGGCTTCACCCAGGACTAATCCTCCGAGGTATGGTCGGGCGCCGAAGCGGGGACCTCTCCCAAGAAGGTGTACTGCATCCACAAGGACTCGAAACCGAAACCACTTGCTTAAGCGACCAGAGCCCCTTCCACTCAGGCCAACCTTCTTTGGTTCTGCGTTTTGTATTTATGACACAATTTTGATTCTTTTTTTTTTTTTTCTAGATAATTTGATAGAGTTGTCACTTATTCGATCCGACTCTGATATCACTTTAATTATTTCGCAACGAGGGTCGGCTCAACAAAACTCACAACTCGAAAACTTGAGAACGTATTTGAATTATATCCTAAAAAATAGTATCTAAAAATAATTTTTAGGAAGAGTTTTAAGAAAATATTTTTGAAAAATTTTATATTGCAAAACATGTTTGGTTATATATTTTTTAAAATAGTTTTAAATAACAAAAAATAATAAAATTTATTTGGACAATGATTTACAAAACCACCCCAATTTTTATCTTATCACACCTACTCCTTCTCTCTCGAGCCTCATCTCTCTGTCTTTGCCCCTCTCTCTCTATTATCTTCTCACACTCACGCAGAAAACAGACACACACACCCACACACTCACGCAGCAAACACACACATACACATTGCACACAACAAACCTACACATAGATCTATGGATATACATATCAAATCTGGATTCGATAGAGAGGGCGAGAGGGAAATGTTGCGAGAGAGAAGGGCTGTTGAACTGAGTTGCAAGAGAGAAGGTGAAAATGTCTTCGACGAAACTTGAAGTTAAGACCTTATTAAAGAGGAGATGGGTGTTTTCGTGTTTTCATTTTGGCTTAGAAAACTGAGAGATCATTTTGTTATTCTCAAAAAATATGGTTCAGTACCCACTTTTTTAAAAAAATTGGAGAACAAAAAATATGGCCAAACAAATTTTCTCTTATTTTTAAAAAATTGAGAACAAAAAACTATTTTACAAACACAATCTAAACACTCCCTAAGTTGTGTGATAAAAAATCGTCTAAGATCTCATAAACGCATGCTACACATCTATCTAGTCAATGGGAGATTTGTGACATATGGAGGTAAATTTTGTGATGTCAATAAGATGCCCAAACTTTTTTTTTCATATAAACATATCTCTTTGTCTATAAAATATTTAATATTTATAGTGCACCATGTGACAATGTCACAAAGGTGTTCACATTCAATGAAAAAGTATCATAACACTGATTTGTGAGATATATATATATATATAAGGAATAACAAATGATCGAGAATGTACAATATTTCATGAGTAATGTATACCACATATCTCATAAATATTCTAGTTTCGATGTGGATGACATGTCTTTGATCGGACCGAAGAGGGAATTAGTCGAAGTGCGCATAAATTAGCCTGGACATCCTGACTATTGAAACAAAGAAGGAAAAAAAAATCACATTGGTCCCCAAGGATATTTTAGTCATTTAACGAATTATAGGGATGGGTTTTGGGTGGGCTTTGAATCTGGGTGGGAGAGACGAGCGGTGAACAGATAAAATACGCGACGACGCGATCGTTCGTGACATATACATATCTATCCATCTATCTACACATATCGCTCTGTCAAAACCCGGCGTTGTTTAGCAGAATCTTCGCCTTCAATCCTCTCTCTCTCTCTCTCTCTCTCCAGAAAAGGCACTTTCTCTCTCTCTCCATCTCTCTCTATATATACACATTCATATATATCTCTTTGCTATTTCTTATTGCTATGATTTTGTATATCAGATAATTCAAAGATCTAGTTTGAGAGTGAAGGATAGAAAATGGTTTCGTTTCCACCTGAACTGAGCTTAGATGTGAGATCAACTTACATTCCCAAAACGATAAGTGAATTTATCGGAGAAGTTTCGATGATCGGTAACGCATCGGAGAGGTTAACCATGGTTGATGATTTCGTTAAGAGATTAGAGGAAGAAATGAGGAAGATCGATGCGTTTAAACGCGAGCTTCCTCTTTGCATGCTTCTTCTCAACGATGGTTCGTTCCATTTCCTTAGAGATTTTTATCTTTCATCTGAGTTTGGATTTTACGTTTCTCTATATATTTCGATTAATGCTTTTATACATGTTAAATATGATTTAGTTCTGGGTATGGATTATTGATATCTGATGATTTCGACTACTGGGTCGTTTTGGTTTTTTTTTTGTTCTTGGGTGAAATTCATCCTAGAAAATGGGTTTTCAGATTTGATGATTTTGCTAATGTTCTGTTTTGGGGTTCGGCAGGAGATATAATTTTGGGAGATGGGTTTTTGGTTTTTGATGATTGTGCTTAACGGTTTGATTATTTTTTTGGATTTATACAATTTTTTTTTGTGTTATTGCAGCGATTCTGACATTAAAGGAGGAAAAATTGCAGTGTCGGAAAGCAAATGTTAAACCAGTTTTGGAGGAATTCATACCGCTAAAGAAGACTTGTGATGAAGATGAAAAATGTGAGGTTATGAAGGAAAAGGACAGTAGAGATAAGAGGAACTGGCTGAGCTCTGTGCAGCTCTGGAACAATGATCATCACCCAAATATCAATTTCAACTGCACTCAGGCACAAAATTCAACCATCGAAATCAAAAAGGTATAATAGAATCATGTTATTTGACCAAAAAATTCATTGGATTCATGTGTTTTAACATTTATGAGTTTCTTTTTATATGTAAATGGGTATGAATTAATTGTATTTGTTTGTTTGGTTATAGAGACCTGATGAAGAATTAAATCGTCCCATGATTGTTGATCCTCCATATCAGTCATGTAAAAGCAGGGCTGAAGGAAGAGCTTTTATGCCATTAAAGGGGTCTTCTGGTTTTCCTATGGCAGTGACAAGGAGGGAAGATAAAGAGGAACTACCAATTGCTAGGCTTTCCCTTGTCACTCCTGGAATTAAGAATCTGGGGGAAGAATTAGGTTCTAGTGGTTTGAGTTCAAAAACCACTGGTATCAGAGCAGGTTCCTCTTCTGCCCCCATTATTCAACCGAATTTACAAAATGGCCCACAGCCATCACAGCAGCAGACTAATAGGAAACAGAGAAGATGCTGGTCACCAGAGTTGCATCGACGATTTGTTAATGCCCTGCAACAGCTTGGAGGCTCACATGGTTAGAACTTGAAACTGAACATCAATGTTCAACTAAATAATTGATAGAAAAATAGAGCTTAATTTTCAGATTCACAACATAAAACTGACTTTTGGAAGAGGGGGAGGTTGAGAATATTGGGCAATAGTTTTGCAATAGTATGCTATTTATTTTGTGGACAACGAGTTTGGATTGTTTGAGATTGCTTTCAACATACTTTTCTCTTTTCTAGTCAAAGTAAGAATTATGGTTAGTTGTGGTGGAGTTGGTGGTTGTTGATTGTTGAATCTGCACAAGAGATGGAAAGATGAGGCAAAGGTGGAAATTACATAGAACCTAAGCTTTAAATTCCTCCTATTATGCATTACTTAATTCTTATTTAGATCAGATCCTTTAAATTATCATAAATTTGCATATCTTTAAACTAATATGAAATGTCTTTCTGCATTCACATCTGAGGTAGTTTTGCTATCTGTATAGTACTTCAGTGTAATTATTTTCATGCATCTGATTTGATCTTGGATCCCTTGCAGCGGCTACTCCTAAGCAGATTAGAGACCTGATGCAGGTTGATGGTCTTACCAACGACGAAGTGAAGAGTCATTTGCAGGTGGGATTTTGAACTTCCATCTTTTTTAGTCTTTCTTCTTTCTGTTTGTGAACTTAATCATGTCATGCAGCTAATTTTTTTTCCTGCAATTTCAGAAATACAGGCTTCATACTCGAAGACTTCCAACTAGTAGTGGCATCCACGGAAATCAATCTGCTGTTGTATTGGGAGGTTTATGGATGGCTCAAGATCAGTATGGTGAATCGTCGAAGCAGAGCAGTTCCAACTCTGGTTCTCCCCATGGTCCCCTCCGGCTGAACGGAAATTCTCGAGGGACTTCTACCACAGGGGGTGACAGTATGGAAGATGAAGAAGATGAGAAATCAGACAGCCATAGCTGGAAAGTTCATAATCACACATCTGGAAATGGTGATGTATAGACTATCTTCCCCATGAATTTTGCAGATAAAAATATACATGGGAGGAGTTATTATTTACTATAAAAAAATAATACATTATACCTTGAGAAGGATCTTGTGCGAGGCAGTTTAAATTTTGCAGAATTAGTTTTTATTCTTATTCCTTGGTTTTGGTATTTGAACTTCTAAGTAAGATATCCCTGTGATTGGAATGAAGAAACTGGATCAGTTTTGTTGCACTATGAAAACTATGCCTAATAATTGTTGGGTTCTGATCTTGAAACTGGGTTCAGAATTGTTGAAACGACTACAATACCGAGTTATTACAAAATAAGGGTGAGATTCCTACCCTTTCTGGGTCAAATTACGAAAAACTGGGACCAATCTTAGATGTTAGGATCAATCTCATATGATCTTATTTTGTCATGCACATTGAGTCATAATCTTACTTTTATTTCACGTTCTACCGCTCTCACACTAGAAAGAAAAGGTTCCACACCAGCTTCCGTCCTGCGGTGTGGTGGCAGGAGGGCTAGGGGATTGGCTCCGGGTGTAGATAGGGTTCAATCTGCAGGGGTCATGCAAAATACATAGGCCCCTTCCCTTCTCTTTTGGATGAATGGGGTGGTTTAGAAGGCGCTTTCCATCCCCGTATGATCTTATTTTGTCGTGCGCATTGAATCGTAATCTTACTTTTATTTCGTGTTCTACCACTCTTACACTAGAAAGAAAAAGTTTCGCACCAGATCCCGTCCTGCGGCGTGGTGGCAGGACCGCTAGGGAATCGGCTCTGGGTGTAGATAGGTTTCAATCTGCAGGGGTCATGCAAATACATAGGCCCCTTCCCTTCTCTTTTTGAATGAATGAGGTGATTTAGAAGGCGCTTTCTGTCTCACATGATCTTATTTTGTCGTGCACATTGAGTTGTAATCTTACTTTTATTTTTCAGTAACTTTTTAGCAGAATTGCTGGCCAGCTGGCTGCAATTTCTAGGGCCCCTTGAAAAAATTTCTGTTCAACAAAGTTTCTTAGGAATTCAGGTTGAGTTGAACTATTCTTCTCTATTGAGCCTTCTTACATACCCTAAAGGAATATTTTAATTCTTTTTCTAGAAGAAATATATGCCAAGGACTTTTTCCAGGAAACATCAGAACAAAGTGTGCCTTCTAAGACTAGCTTTTTTCCTATTTGATCCGATCGTCTGTCTAACATGCTTGAACCGGCCAAAGTTGAAAGTTTATAGGTAATAGAGGTCAAGTTACGATTCAAATATATCAATTTTAATTCAATTGGAGTTTAGACTTAATAAGTTGGAATCAAACTTAGAATATTAGGATCAATTGTTACATTTGGTATTAGTCTCATTGGATTCTTAGTATCACTAGATTGAATTGTAACTTTTTGTATGTTGGTGAAAAATAATCGTAATCTTTTTTTGAAGTAAATTATGATTTTCATGGAAATTTATAATATATTTATTTGTTGGAGTAGAATACGGTTCCAAAAAGAAAAATGATATCGTACACTAATTTATAATATTTGTGGGTATTTTTACTTTTTATCTCAAAAAATACCCACAAAAAGTTGTTAATCACCCACAAAAGGTTTTTTTTTTTTTTTTTGTTGTAAAATAACTCAAAAAATTGTAAAAATATTCATTAAAATTATAAAATTTGAAAGTACGATACCAAGTTTTTTTTCTTTCGATACCGTATTCTTCTCTTTATTTGTTGGCAACAATGATGTAGTGCACAAACATGGCTCGAAGGAATGATTGTTCAAAGTCAATTGTTGAGCTACTCTATTGTATTATTACAAGTTGACTGGACAAGATTTGGACTTTATGTGTGAGAATATCACATGTTTCTCTTCCATTATGTTGTTTTTCTATCAGAGATTATCCTCAATTTCACAACATAAATTAGTTAGGATTGAGTTTTGCCTATTCTAAAAGGAAAATAACTAGGTAAGGTATCGAAAAACTTGAGAAAATTACAGTTTAAATCCATCGTAATTTGTATCAAATTGAATTTCAACATTAATTTGATTCATCTGTAACTTATTAGCATCGAATTTGGTACCATAATCTTTCACTTCTAAAAGAGGAACAAAATAATGGTCTATTTGGGAATCAAGAAATCCAATGCTTAACGAATAAGCACTTTTGTCCCAATTGTATAATCCAAGTAAAAGAGTGCAAAGAAAGAATGGTTCATAATGCAAGATTCTTGATCTTAATTAAACCTATAAGTCTTGGTTTTGACTACTTTTATTCTACTTGCCTTTCCCCCTATGATGTATATGACATTGAGCCACCAAGAGGAAAATAAAGAGCTTTCACACAAAGGCTCTAAGACAAGTAATATTCAATACAATAGAGATAGTTCATCATCACGAATACACGTAATCACAATCCAATTGTAAATTACCTCAAGTGAAACGTTTTTCACTTATGCACGTGTGATGATTCTTGGATTGTGTTAGATATATACGTGTGAGATATAACATCAACGTGTGACACTGTGTTATTAGATCGCAATAACACTTACGAAGAACATAGGAGAAAATATTTATTTAAAAAAAGGGTCAAATTGCTTAAAATTATGAATAATTATCCTCTGACCTAGTCAGACAAATCCCACTTAAAAAAAAAACAAACATAATCTGTTGGTATGCTTATCCAAGTGCACGACAAAACAGTCTCTTTCACTGGTAAAATAATGGAGAAAGAATCTTACAGACAAACCATAATGAGTGAGCCCACATTGATAGGACCATTGGAAAGATAGTACAAAATTGTTTGGTGAAACAAAAATAATAATAATTTGTGCATCACCTGACCTCTACCACATGATGTGGCATGATCTTAGTCATTGAAAATTTAATAAAGTTAATGGGACCTACTAATTTAATGGTCTACATGAAAGTATTAAGGTGGTATGTAAAAGTGGTAAGTGTAACATTGTTGTGGAACAATAGGATGGAGTAGGAAAAATGATGGACTTAGGGGGGTTTTCTCAATTTTTTTATGTTTTGGTCAAGTGAATGAAGTTTCAATGTCAACAACTATTTTGTTTTCTTTATTAGTGGGGGAAAGAGAATGGAATATGTGGAACTGCTCTTCACATGGCTATAGCCAATTAAAATAGAAGACTCTGTCACCCACATAAAACCAGTAGTACTGTTAAATATTCCTTAGAGATAATGATCCCTCTCTCTCTCTCTCTCTCTCTCTCTCTCTCTCTCTCTCTCTCTCTCTCTCTCTCTATGTGGGAAAATTTCATAAGAAACAAACAACCTACAAAAAGGACAGAGAAAAGGATAGATGGTAAGAAGAATTTGGTGAAAAATCAAGCAACCCAACACTTTGATCACTTATTTACTGCCCAAAAAAAGACGAGGGTGACAAAATGATGTCAAAGCTACTGATCTGACATCTAATGGAGTGGAAGTCATCTTCTAAATTAGAGGGGTAACTTAGGCGAGTTAACCCAAATGTAACTCAAACTCAGTCCGAAAAAAATAGGACTTGAGTTGAAGTTTTTAAAAGAGTTTTTTGGGTATGGGTACAATTTTTTAGATTTATTTGAAGAAAAGTGTATGGATAAGTTTTTTACTCTATTAAGTTCAATTTTAATAAAACTTATTGTGTTTAGGTACAAAATTCAAATGAAATTAAAACTTTTTTACCTAAATACCCTCCCTTAAATTATGCATTCTTGATTGACAGTTATGTATCTAATCAAATATGTAAAGATTTCATTAGACATTATCATTCTTTTTTGAATTTTGAATTGTAGTTTTGTATTATGTCTCTGCCTTAAAACATGTTCTTCAACGACCGACTTCCTTCCGATTTCGTTTAACGTTCGGCTTGGCGATTTCATTTCTCCGGTTGCAGTATCTTCTTAGTTTATTTTCGTTTGCTTTCGAAGTCTATTTTTCTTAATCAATTGATTATTTCTCCGAAAAAAGGAATTGAAAATACTGATCACCATCTTTGGCTTGAAGGTATGTTTTAATAATTAAGTTTTTTCTTTTATTCGGCCACTTTTACTGGGAAATCGTAATTTTGATTTGGCCGATGTGTTTTGTTAGATATTATGTGTTGTTCGTTATTGAGATATAGGGAAAAAAGAACTTCTTTGTATTTTTTAACGGGTGTAACTATTTTTTAATGGGTGTAACTGTTTTTTTAATGGGTGTAACAATCACAGTCTCATACAATTGTTAAGACATGATGTATCTCTAATTGGATAAAGTCCAAAGATGTATATGGTATTGTTTTTATGCAAACATGAATTATGTTGCAAAAACTTGAATAGAGGTACAACATATAGCTACTTAATAGAGTTACTCAAAATATAACACAATAAAATTTCATAATCTATACTTATTTTATATAGATTACCCAAAATTGATATTATACTTTTTATTGAAACAGACAACATCCAAAATTAAACAACTGTGTTAGGATATCATACACTAACTATATAATGTATTTACATTAACCTAACCATTATCCCACACATTGGTAACTATTTTAATTTTTACAATAGCTTTGAGCTAAGTTTTTAGAAGCATTATACATTTTTGGGTGTAACTCAGTTACATACAGTAACTACATTGTATACATAAGTACTGTTACGTATCACTATGGGGTGTAACTCAGTTTCATACCATAAATATGTACATTCACTATACAGTTACTCATAGTTATTCATACCATATATACATAATTGTGATAAATAGAACTCAACTCAACTCATTTAAATTGAAGAATTGACTTTTTATTATTTTCTTTTAACAAAAAATGGGTTGGGATTTTATCAAACAAAAAAAAAATTTAAATAAACAAACTATTACCTTTGTGCGGTTTAAATGACGATTGTAATTCCAAAACAGTTACCAACAACAAAGATAAGAATGAAACCCTTTGAATCCCAAAATAGTTACTCAACACTGTTAGATCAAACAAAATTTTTTCAAAATGTTTAGAATTTGTATTCAAATACATTCAATTTTGGAATTACTCGTTCAATATAAAAGAATTCTATTTTGTGATTTTCATCTCTGAAATTAGGGTTTTAAAATATTTTTTTTTTGTTTTTTGAACAGAAATTACAGAGTTTTGAAAAAAAAAACGAAAACTAAGTAATAAATTTCATATATGAAACCCGAAGGCAACCTACATTTTTCGGTGAAGATTTGGTCGGCGACGACGAATAATTACTTGACATCAAAGCTCCATAATTTTAATCATCTTCTTCCTCTTTTTTTTTTTTTGGGGGGGGGGGGGACAAAAATCACTGTTAACTATACAAAATCTATCACACTTTCAGAATTTCTGAAGAAAAAGGGTCGTGATAATTACTACACCCTTAATTATCTACCCATTACTTCATTGTTGCCAAAGATGACGGTTGGCAGACAAATATGTTTCATCCCTTTCCCTTTTACCGAATGGCATTCTCGTCATTTTTAAAAAAATTAGACTTTAGCCCAAATAAGATTTAGTGTTGTATTTTTTCTCTATTAAGTCTAAAAAATTATACCGACTTCTGTTTTACCCTTTTAAAAACTTGAGTTGGGCTTAGTCCGAAAAAATTCAACCCAAATTGAATTTGGATCATATTCGAGTTGAAGTTTCGAATTTGGATCATATTCGAGTTTAATAATCGGATCAGAAATTAGCAGCTCGGGGCTATTTACGGCATAGCCATAGTGTTCTGGTTGAATTGGGCCAAAACCCAGATGGTTGGCCCAGTAGTTGCCAGACCAGGTTTTGTGTGGACTGGAGATGGGCCAACCTTGGGTTGCTCAATAACACAAATGAAATTCTCCAAAACTCGAACTTAAAAATAAGTTTTATGGATTAAGATATAAGTTTTTGAATTTGTTTACAACACAAAAATTTGAAATCCATCCCGAAAAATATACAACTTGTTGTATCATTTTAAGGCTTCGTTTAGATGACAATAATCTTAATTGCAAATTATAATTGTATTCCTAAATATATGAATTACCGTCTTGGGTTTTATAAGTTTTAGGGTTCAAGATATAACTTTAATGCTGTCAAGTTATAATTTTTTGGCCCTAAAAATTATAAATGACCTCGATAATTTGTAAAAAAAAAAAATTAAAAACTTATATATGACAATAGACTACCATTTTTTTTGTTTGAGTTTTCGTAGTCTTCTTCAACTTTAGGAGAAAATATTGAGTGTTACAGTTACACTATGTCATCACAGTGTAACCATCCAATAACAAAAGAATAAGTGCGTAATAGTGATAAACTTTGTTCATTTAAATTTTTTTTATTGTATGATGATATTATATAACAGTGATAACTTGGCGTTAGGGATGATAATCGAGCTGAATTCGAGTCTAATTCAAGCCTAATTTACACATAAACGAGTTGACTCATTTGACTATTTACACATAAACGAGCCTAAAAAAATGTTCAAGTTTGGCTTGATTAACAGCCCTACTTGGCGTGTTACCGTTAGATTGAATATTTACTCCAAACTTTAGGTGTTTTAAAGTAAACCCACAAACAATGGTCTGGTGTTCGGATATCTAGGCATCGCTTATGTCATGATCAGTATAAGTATTTTTGGATCTCTTGTTTGGGTTTATCATATGTTTATTGTGGGCTTAGACTTTGATTTTCTTATTTTTTTGATTTAACGGTTAGAAATATTCGAGTTAGCTTACACACATCTCCATTAATCCTCTTTTTGTTGTGATTAAAAGTAGGCTTTGGTCACCGTAGAATCAAACTTGTAAAATTTTGGAAGGATTGAACAACAAGTGGCCTATTAGCTCAGTTGGTTAGATCGTCGTGCTAATAACGCGAAGGTCGCAGGTTCGAAACCTGCATAGGCCATTCTCTTTTATAGCTTTTTTTCCCCCTTCGCCATTCTCGTTCTGTAACTGAAATTGAATTCTAGGGTTAGGGTTTGATCGTGTCTTCTGTGAAACCCAAAACCCCTCAACCCTAAAAACGATCGATCGTTCTTTGAATTTGTCGACCATTTGCTTTGTTGGTTACACAATGTGTGCGTGCGTGCTTTATCGTCTCCGGCATTCCGGAACACATCTTCTTTATTTTCTTGCTTCTCTTTTTTCATCCTTCTCAGTTTTTTGGAACAAAAATGGTTTTTGTGGTTGGAACCCTAGCAGACAAGAATCAGACTGTTCTATTTCTTCTATAACATCATAGCATTCGCAGCAAGTAGTGGTAACAAATTCAATTTATCACCAGTTACAACTTTTAATTGGTAAAGCTCTTAATTGTTTTGCTTAGCTTGCAGTTTAAATCTTCCACAGGGCAATTGGTAAAGTTAGGAGTGCAACTTTGGCGGACTAATCCGATTTCAACCCGAGCCCAACCCAAAAAAATTAGGGCTTGGGTTTTTAAAAAACTTTAACCCGAATTCAATTTGGGCAGGCCTCGGGTTGAGTCATCGGGTTCACGGGTTGAACCAGAATATTAAAATCAGGTTCAACCAGAATTAATGCCTCACTTTGGAGTTCCATTCTTGGGGCATGTAGTAACTATGACAATATGTCTGTTGGACCAAATCAGATTTTTAAGTATAAAAACTGAATTTTTGGTCGACTTTGAGCCTAAATTAAAGTGGGATCCAATTATTATTTTGAATAAAATTTCGTGGGTTCGTATTCTACTCCATGAGAAGAATAATGTAGTATATTCATTTGCTCAAATCGAGTAAGAAATGAATGAGAAAATAGGCTCCAAAGTGACCCTCTTGAAATGTGAAAATAAAGGAAAGTGCAATGTGGGATTTGACACCAATCCCACATTGGTTGAGGAAGAGATCCAACATGGGCATATATAGGCCAAGTTTGCTCCATGGGTTGGGCCCCAAGGGGTACCATAGTTTTATGAGCGGAGCGAGCACCTACATGCCTTCGGTTCGACCACACGCTCGCCTCGCCACGACCCGGCCGGGTACGGGTGTGGTTTAGACCAAGCCCTATATTTTTTGAGAAAAATTCATTTAAATAAATGGGCAACCCGAAATTAATTTTGGGTATCCATAGATCGCAATTGTTCGGATTTATTCCGAAATTGGATTGTGTCTGTTCATGGTGAACAGTTATTCAAAGTGTCTACTGGCTGTTGTAGTTGTCTTCATAGGTTGCGTCTTTTAGTTTGGTGACTGTCCGGAAAGTCACCAAAGAATCAAAAACTACCCAGGATCATTACCATTCATACTTAACTTAATTCATTCGGTCATTAGTTAGTGTTTTTTTAGGCAGTCTGCATTTCGGCATTAAGGCAGTGCATTTGGAGAGTACACAACACAAGTTTGGTTCGCTGGACAGATAGATTGGAGTGCTACTTCTATCTGTGTAAAGATCATTATATCCTGGGAGGCAGACGCTTGATATTCTATAAGCACCGTGTGTGGGGGCGAAATCTGTCTTAAGGACATAGTGTCAAACACTAGCCTTGATCTACCTAAAGTTCAATATCAGTTCCTGTTCTGCAATCGGGTTAGTAATTATATTGGATTATACAAATAGTTACGTGTAACTCTTTCATATAACTGTTTCTGTTTCATTAAAACTGGTGTAACTATTTACTGTAACTGTTTCGTTCAAACTATATTCTGTGCAAAGTTGAAGGATTTGATTGCTTCTGTTTTTTCTTATACATTACATGTTTCATATCAGAAGTTTCAATAAGTGATTTCACTATATTTGATATATTAGAAATACCAAACGAACAACAATGTCTAGTGGAGAAATTGCAGTCAGACACTTATTTAATATAGAACTTGAGAAGTCAGTAAACTATGTGGTTCTAGCAAGCATGTATGTTGTAGCTGGATTGTGGGACAGTGCATCAGGTTTAGAACAACAAGCGTATTTTTGGCTCAATCCGAACTCAACCTGAATTGAACCCGTAAAATAACCCGAAATTAGCCCAAAATCATTAATCCGAATTCAACTCGTGCCCGCCTGAATTAAACTCGGATAGTGCTTGGATTGAGTCCCTCAACCCGAGGTAGGATTAGAATTACGATTAGAGTTGAAGATTATATACGTAGAGTTAGACTAGGGTTGACTGTCCAACCCGCCTGAGTTCCACCCCTAAGTAAAGCTGTACAATAGAGTATTCGTTATAGTAGTCATCTTGAAGTGGTGAACCTTCTCTCGTTATTATAATGGAATGAACCATATCACAAAGTGTCGGCACTTGTACAATGCAAAGTGCTAGTTAAAATATCTAATGGCTGATGTGCCTTTCAATACCATATGTATTTCCCACTCATCAAAGATTAGTAAATATATATGGGTGTCTTCACTTTTAAGAGTTGACTTGATTAAGATTCAATGCATGCGCAGTGCAGCCTCAAACTATGGAATCCTTGTCATTATTTTGTTTTCTTTTAACACGTGCTGGAATTTTTTTTGCTGTCATGTATGTAGTTCCTTCTCACTTCATAAGGTTAGAGTTCAGAATTTTTCAACGTGGCCTCCTCAAATATAATTTTATACACTTCTAAAATAATGGGATAGTGGCTTGTGACCTCAACAGAAGGAAATAGAATATCAACCTAAGTTAATAATGCCATTGGAAATCTAAAAATGGCCTAAATGTTTTGGTTTGCATAGAAACCGTAGAATATCAGTGTCTGAATATTAAAATTTCTATATTTTCAAGGTTTTTTATAATGTTTCAAAGTATCTTAGTATATATCAGCCAATGGTTCGAAAACCAATTTTTCAGTTTTTTTTTTCTCTATTTGCATTCCATTACCGAGCTGACTGTATCGAAACAAAATTTTGATCCTTGTGTAATATCATTGTAACTTTAGCTTGGTTCGCATAGAAAGCATTCATAGATCATGAGTGGATGATTTCAAGTTGTACTTATCTTTGTTTAATTAGTAACAAATATGCTTTAGGCATGGCCATTGGGTTGTCACAACCATAGTGGCATTGCCACTCTCTGAGCCTAGCCAATAAACTCAGTTTGATCTTCCTTGGTTTTTGCATATAAATTGCCATCATGCTCCCACACAAGTCATTGGAATTGGAATTGGAATTGCTCAGTGCTTCTCACATTCAAAAGCTATGGTTCATAAAACTTTGTTCTGCCTTACTATTACCTCATGCCTGGTCTTCTTTTCAGCTTCCTTTCCTTATGGCCAACTTAATTACAATTTCTATGATGGCTCTTGCCCAACCTTGTCTATGACCGTTAGGTGGGGTGTCTGGGCAGCTTTTCAGAATGATACCAGAATAGCTGCATCCCTGCTCCGCCTGCACTTTCATGATTGTTTTGTGAATGTAAGTTGTTTTTGAAACAGTTGTGCCTACCTTTTAATACACCTGCTGATAGCTTGACTGTTACCCCTACATGGGATAGTTTAAATATTTTATTTTTTTTCCATTAAACTTAAAGAACAAATGTTTGCGCTTGGCATGAATGAGTGTGTAGGAGAATGAACCAGAGGGACAACTGTCTTGCAATCATATGCATGTTGAACAACCCCCCCTCCTGCAGGAAACCGGGGGTAGGCTTGCAAATTGCTTGAATTGTCATGTGCAACTTCTACAGTGTACTTCAACTTTCATGATATTATATATCCACTCCTCCTTTGTAAAGGACAACTCCCTAGAAACATAATCAGTGACACCTAGCTCTTTCAAATACTACTATGACATCATAATCAAATAGTTAAACTTCGAGGAAGGGAAGAAATTGATAGGAATGTTGAACATGCCATTCTTTCTTGTAGTTTCTTTGAAGCACCTTTAAGTTCCTAATGGATGTATTGTAGAACGTTAAACTTCATTGATTATTGTTCGAGTTAATGTGGATTAGATAATTTGTTTAATACTGTTCCTCATCATCCTTGCTTGTTCCAGGGTTGTGATGGGTCTGTGCTTCTTGATGACACTAAGGATTTCAAGGGGGAGAAGAATGCTTTGCCTAATCGCAATTCAGTTCGAGGGTTTGAAGTCATTGATAGCATAAAAGCAGAACTTGAAAGAGCTTGTCCGTCAACTGTATCATGTGCGGACATATTGACTCTAGCAGCCAGAGAAGCTGTTGGTCTGGTATACATATAGATTGTTGTTTATGACTTTATTCAACTGAATCGAGTAACAAATCTATGAGCTTGGACTATGCTGCTAAGATTTTTTTTTTTTATTTAGTCGGGAGGGCCTTCTTGGCCTGTGCCACTAGGTCGACGAGATGGATTAACAGCAAGTGAGAAAGCAGCAAATGAAAAGTTACCATCACCTTTTGAGCCTCTTGAAAACATCACTGCCAAGTTCGCAGCAAATGGTCTTGATGTGAAGGATGTTGTGGTTCTTTCAGGTACTTGTTCACTTTTCGAAATTCATTTTAGGGTTGTAAATGAACCAAGCAATTAGTAAACAGCTAGAGGCTCGGCTTCTTTAAGAACCGCTCATTCTAGTTTTTTTTTCTTACTCAAGATCAAGCTTAAGCTTGACCTAGCTTGTTTATATATTCAGGCTGAGTTGGGCCTGAGCTCGAGCTTTACAAAGCTTATGTTGAGGCGAGTTAGCACACACTTGACAAGGCTCGACTCGACAAATCTGTTATCCCAACTTATTTGGGGTCGGTTACATAAATCGTTTTTCTCCATTGTGCATTATTATGGGTCATATTTTTCATTAAACCATGAGCTTTCATATTTTTAAAAGGGAAACTTTGTATTCATGGAGTTGATTTATTGGATAATGTTGACATAAACTTGTTGCTTTTTAATGAATAGGAGGACATACAATAGGTCTTGCTCAATGCTTCACATTCAAGAGGAGACTCTTTGACTTCAAGGGCTCCGGCAAGCCTGACCCCTCGCTTGATTCTTCAGTTCTCTCAAGCTTGCGAAGCACTTGTCCCAATGCCGACGGATCGAACACCAAGCTTGCTCCTCTTGACTCTCAATCTACTTACAGTTTTGACAACTTGTACTACCAAAACCTCGTGAACAAGACAGGCCTTCTTGAATCTGATCAAGCCTTAATGGATGATCCAAAGACTGCTGCAATGGTCAATTCCTATAGCATGTACCCGTTTCTTTTTTCACAGGATTTTGCAGCATCGATGGTGAAGCTTGGAAATGTTGGGGTACTCACTGGGAAAGCTGGGGAAATTAGGAAGAAATGTGGCTCTGTAAACTAAGATTGTGCTTGTAATGTTATTGATTAGTGGCTATATGGAACTTGTGTGTAACTTTAATGTTGTTGTTGAACTTGTGGATGAATAATAGAAGTGTGACTCTTGGATCCACTGGCTGCTTTTATAGATTATCACTGCTTCCTATCTAAAGTGAGACTAATAACTTCTTTTCAATGAGAAAGCTATAAATCTATCATGTCCAAGAGTTGGAACGATTTTAAAAATTTAGAATCGATCCATGTTTATTCGATTGATTCAAATCGATCCTATCAATTCATAATTCGACTTATTTTAATCATATCATGCCCGATTAAATTGTAACTTTAGATACAAATATCAAAAATTTCTCTGAAAAATCCTTCACAACTTCACAATTTTTTTTGTATACTTGTCACATTAGAGGTTCTGCAACCCATTGAGACTAAACCCACTATGTTTTTGGGTGTGACAGATTGGTTATGTCACAGCTTTGTGTGACTCACAAAAAGGAATCCCATCTTCTTGCAGGAGTTGGCTTCGGTACCGAAAAGGCAAAAATGGGTACGATACTGAAAAATGAAATCAACTGACCGCTCGCCACCTGTCCACACCAAAACTCATAAAAACTTATAACCGGTTTCACCGGTTTCGGTATATACTTCATGAAATAAAAATATAAACAAAAATTTACAAGTTATTGAATGAACATGAACCCCTATACACTTTAAAGAATTAAAACATGAACCCCTATACACTTTAAAATTAAGTGATAATAAAAATTAAAATGATAATTATTTATTATATTTAAACATGAAATAAAAATATAACAAAAAATTAAAATAGTTGGGGGTTATTGAGTGAAATTAAATTAACATTATAGATTAAGTTAAAAATAATAGAAATTAAGTTGACCACTAAATAAATTAGAACAAAGTTATCATATTTGGTATACTTTTTGCGTTAAATTAAAATAGGTAAAAAATTTTGGGATAATATGAAACTAATTATATAGTTGAGGGTGTAATATAAAAAATATGAGGAAAAATTTGAAAAAGAGTGATAATTTAGGGTTATAAGTGTAATTTAATGTTAACAAAAGCAACTTGATCGGTGGAAACCCTCTTGATCGCTATTGTGTGAAGCTCTTGATCGCTGATTGCAAACACTTGATCCCACTACTTTGATCCCACTTGATCTACCTTAAAATTAAGTGATAAGTGATAATAGAAATTAAAATGATAATTATTTATTATATTTAAACATGAAATAAAAATATAACAAAAAATTAAAATAGTTGGGGTGAAATTAAATTTTCTGTATAAGTATAAAAATAATAGAAATTAAGTTCACCACTAAATAAATTAGAACAAAGTTACTTTTTGCTTTAAATTAAAAACAAGCGATTCAAGTTTGATTTCGATCGCTACATAACCCGATAGCCATCAAATTAAATAGATTTAGATTTTAATTTGATTAATTGATGGTTAATTGGACGAATTTGATTAATTGATGATTATTTAAGATGTTAATTTATTGAATTAAGTGTTAATTTGATGGATACGAATGTTAATGTAATTTGATGAGTTGAATGGTAGATGGAAGTTAATTTGATAAATTAAATATAAATTCATGAAACTGAATGTTAGTTTACAAAGTGAATTTTTATTGGATGTTAATCGAATGAATTAAATGTTAATTGAATGATTATGGATATAAATTGGATGCATTTAATATTAATTAAGTTGAATTTTAATATTAATTTGATGAATTGAATGTTTTAATGTAATATTAATTTGTTATGTTAATTAAATATATTAATCTTGATTGCTGCTGCGATCGCTTGATCATCCCAATCTTGATTGCAAACTTCACTCTTGATCGCTACAGTAAAGCTTTTGATCGCAATCTTGATTGCAAACTTCACTCTTGATCGCTACGGTCTGAAGCTTTTGATCACAATCTTGATTGCAAACTTCACTCTTGATCGCTACGGTCTGAAACTCTTGATCGCAATCTTGATCGCTACTTGGTCCCTTGATCGTTACTTGATCCCAATCTTGATCGCTACCTAGATATTGATCGCTACCAAAAAGTGGTAATATTAACCAAAAAAATGGTAATTTTAACCAAAAAAATGGTAATTTTAACCAAAACTGTCCTACTCTTACCAAAATAGTGTAATATTAATCATAACCAAAAAAGTAGTAATCTTAACCAAAAAAGTGGTGCTCTTAACCAAAACAATGGTAATCTTAACCAAAAGAGTGGTACTCTTAACCAAAAGAGTGGTACTGTTAACCAAAACAGTGATAATGTTAACCAAAACAGTGGTACTCTTAACCAAAACAGTGGTACTGTTAACCAAAACAGTGGTAATGTTAACCAAAAAAGTGGTACTGTTAACCAAAACAGTGGTAATGTTAACCAAAAAAGTGGTACTCTTAACAAAAACAGTGGTAATGTTAACAAAAAAAGTGGAACTCTTAACCAAAACAATGATAATATTAACCAAAAAAGTGGTACTATTAACCAAAACAATGGTACTCTTAACAAAAAAAAAGTGGTACTCTTAACCAAAATAGTGGTAATATTAACCAAAAGAGTGATAATCTTAACCAAAACAGTGGTAATCTTAACCAAAATAGTGGTAATATTAACCAAAAGAGTGGTACTCTTAACCAAAACAGTGATAATCTTAACCAAAAAAGTGGTAATTTAAACCAAAACAGTGGTAATTTTAACTAAAACAATATTACTCTTAACCAAAACAGTGGTAATGTTAACCAAAACAGTGGTACTCTTAACCAAAACAGTGGTACTCTTAACCAAAATAGTAGTAATTTTAACAAAAAAAATAATAATTTTAACCAAAAAAGTGGTACTCTTAACTAAATTAGTAGTAATGTTAACCAAAAGAGTGGTAATCTTAACAAGAACAGTAGTAATGTTATCCAAAACAGTGGTACTCTTAACCAAAACAGTGGTAATGTTAACCAAACCAGTGGTAATGTTAACCAAAAAAGTAATACTCTTAACCAAAATAATGGTACTCTGAACCAAAAAAGTGGTACTCTTAACCAAAATAATGGTAATATTAATCAAAAGAATGGTAATCTTAACCAAAACAGTGGTAATCTTAACCAAAACAGTGGTAATCTTAACCAAAAAAGTGGTACTCTTAACTAAAACAGTGGTAATGTTAACAAAAAGAGTTGTGCTCTTAATCAAAACAGTGGTAATGTTAACAAAAAAAGTTGTACACTTAACCAAAAAAGTTATAATTTTAATCAAAAAAGTGGTACTCTTAATCGAATTAGTGGTAATTTTAACCAAAAAAGTTGTAATCTTAACAAAAAAAAAATGGTACTCTTAACCAGAAAATGTGTAATCTTAAACAAAAAAGTTGTAATATTAACCAAAAAAGTGGTAATCTTAACTTAAACAATGATACTCTTAACCAAAAAAGTGGTAATGTTAACCAAAAAAATGGTACTCTTAACTAAAACAGTGGTAATGTTAACCAAAAAAGTGGTGCTCTTAATCGAAACAGTTGTAATTTTAACCAAAAAAATGGTATCGTTAACCCAAAAAGTTGTAATCTTAACAAAAAAAGTGGTACCCTTAACTAAAAAAATTGTAATCTTAACCAAAAAAGTTGTAATCTTAACCAAAAAAGTTGTAATCTTAACCAAAAAAGTGGTAATCTTAACGAAACAATGATACTCTTTACCAAAAAATTGGTAATATTAACCAAAAAAGTTGTACTCTTAATCGAAACAGTGGTAATTTTAACCAAAAAAGTGGTACCCTTAACCAAAAAAGTCGTAATCTTAACAAAAAAAGTTGTACCCTTTACCAAAAAAGTTATAATCTTAATCGAAACAGTGGTAATTTTAATCAAAAAAAGTGGTACCCTTAACCAAAAAAATTGTAATGTTAACCAAAAAAGTGGGACTCTTAACCAAAAAAATAGTAATGTTAACTAAAAAAGTGGTACTCTTATCAAAAAAGTGGCAATGTTAACCAATAAAGTGGTACTCTTAACAAAAAAAATGGTAATGTTAACCAAAAAAGTGATAATGTTAACCAAAAAAGTGTATTTATGTTTTGTAAATATAAGCTTACTATAATCTCAACATTTTAATAAATGATGATGATTTAAAATCTCATGAAGGGTTCATATGATAAAAATAATTTTGCAACTCCATCTTCTTCTTTATACTTCTTATTTGTCGTGTGAGTTTTTTTTTATGAATTTACTATAATCTCAATTTTAGTTTTAATAAATGATGATGATGATTTTATAATCTCTTAGGGATAAAAACAATTCTGCAACTCCATGCTTTGATCTTTCTCATTCATCTTCCCTGTCTGAGTTTTTTTTTTATGAAAAAACTACCACTCTATCTTAGTTTTAATAAATGATGATTATTAATATTATTTAAACCTAAATAAAAATATAATAAAAAATTTACAATATTTAAGTTCACCACTATTTTAAGTGATAATAGAAATTAAAATTAGTTTTAAAAAATTATAATTATTTATCATATTTCAACTTGAAATAAAAATATAAGGTAAATTTTACAATATTTAGGGTAAGTGACATTAAATTTACGATTAAGTTAAAAATATTAGAGGTTAAGATTAGGTTATTAAGTTCAAGCTAAATTACAACTAAAGTTTAGCACATTTTTTTTTTGCTATTACTATTGCCACAATTTTTTTGGTAAAATTGTCAGGGTTATATTTTGGGTTAAGTTAAAATTAATACATTTTTTTTTCACGCTAAATAAATTATAACAAAGTTAGGTAGGTGTTAAATTAAAATAGGTAAAAGAATTTGGGGTAATATGAAACTAATTACATAGTTGAGGGTGTAATGAGAAAAATATGAGGAAAAAATTGAAAAAATGTGATAATTTAGAGGTATAAGTGAATTTTATTGGACAAGCTAAAATCTTGATCGCTGGTTTGAGCGATCAAGATTTTTCAGGAATGAGATTCGTTTGTAAACTTGATCGAATGCCCTGATTTTTTTTTTTTAAATTTGTAAAGTTCAGTGATTAGCCGGTAAAAAGTTATAGACTTGATCAACGGTGGAAGTTCTTCGTGAGTTGTGAACCGTTCATTTTTTTTTTCGGTACCATACCAAAAAGTAGATTTCAGTACTATAGTCGACCCTTCAGCATCCTCCAATCTTTTCAAATCTACCAGAACTTTTAGACTTATTGTCACAATTGTCATAGAAGTAGCCCACAATGATCTTATATTATGTGTCATTAGAAATTTCTCTTTTTTTTTTTTTCAATTGTTAAGATATTCGGATCAACTTACATGTATTTTGATTAATCCTCTCTTAATCTAATCAAAAATAGGTCATCTATGTTGGGACGAATGTATTCATGAGGGATAAATTCTTCATGATCTAACTCTAAAGAGTTGCCAAAATTCAAACTCATAACGTCTAAATTACAATTCATTATTATTACCGCTTGAACTATTTATTAGAAATTTCTGTCTACAGTAACATAGAACCATAATTCACGATTCTTCCCAATTTTCAAGTCTGGAGGAAAGAAGAAGAAATAATAGACTGGAAAACATGTGGATTCAATAAAGAAGCAGACAAAGAAAGCTTAGATTCAGAAAGAGAAAATATAAAGAAAGGTTGGTGGGGAGGCCTGACCCTGACTAAAACTTTTGTACCATCCATGGAGACTGCTGTCCTTGTCTCTCAAAAGCATCTGTCCCCCTGAGGCCTGCCCCCCCAATCAAAAATATATAACCTTTTCAGTTTATGGATCTGCCAAATTATTGCTGTAAATCATGAACTATCATCACCACCACTACTAATGGACATATAATCTTCTTGCAGAGAATCTCTCATTTACTTACTGAATGCTTGACACCTTTGGTTTTAGTCATATAAAGCTCAACCCCAAGTGGGGTGGTTCAATGACTACTGGCCTAACTTTTTATTTTGAGATTGAAAGTTTAAGTTTTGAAGTTCACGTTAAAATTCGGTAGTTGATTGTTATACTATTTTGATTAGGTTTATTTTCGAGAAGTGTAACTGGTGTGGTTAAAGACCTCATGAACCTGCCAATGAAGGCCTATCGAAATGGTCTCTAAATGCTCTCTTTTGTCTCCACTTTTTTTTTACTTAGCAATATATATATATACTGCTGAAAAAGTAGACCCCATTTGAAGTTAATCTGTTTTTAATTCATGTTAGATTCACTTTGTTTAGGATTTTTTTTGTCTTTTTCTCGACCTTGCTTAAGGAGTAATCCACTTATTATGGGATCTAATCTTCTGATTAGCAACCCAAGCAACTCAAAAATCTGGGGTTCATACAAGCTGGAGAATCCAGCTTCAAGTTTTTACTTTTCTTTTAGTGAGCACTAGGCCTATCAATGGATCCGATTTCAAATTCTATTAGTCGGATATAAATTAATATTTTTTTACCAATAATCTGAACATGAACTTGAATTTGATATTTATATTTCACGGATTCGGATTTGAATATATATTAAAAATTAAGTGATTTGACTAAATTTTATATTTCACCAATCCGAATTATTTATATATTTTTACACAAAAATTAAAAAAAGTAAGTGGTTATTTAAAGAAATTTAGTTGAAAGTTAGGTATAATTTGCTAAACTTTAGTTAATTAAGTTATTCGTGTCGGTCGGGTCGGGTCTGGTCAAATTTATAATTGTTAACAGGTTCAAATATGGACTACAAAAATAAAATTCATCAAGCTATCGGATCGAATTCCGATCAAATTTTTTTAATTGGATTCGAATCAATCAGAATGGATTTGCTAAGGTCCTTTTGTGTGTTTTGAATACTAAAGAATGGATTTAACCCTAACGAGCTGTCATAACTATAAAGACTCGAATCCAAGCGTTGAACGAAAAAATTCAAATTCTTACTCACTGGACCAACCGCTCATCGACAGCCAAAAAAAAATTTCATTTGAACTATTCTCAGCATATTTTGTCTCACCTTGTTAAGCATTACATAATTGAACTTTTACTATACATGTACCATCATGAGATGATAGACTTGAAGGTCATTCTATTTTATTGGATCAAAAAAAAAGAACATAAAGAGGAATGGATGAACATGCCTAAAGATTGAACATAATGCTGAACTTTTTTGACCTTTAATAAAGCAAACTTATCTACTACAGGGAAAAGCAAATTTGGAAGTGTAAACATAATTGGTTATCATCTTAAGTGCCCACCAAAAAAGGTAAAATCATCCTAAGTGTCCATAGCCACTTGTGATAATACTTAATTTGACAATCTAAGATATGGTATACATAGTCACATAAGATTAGAGACTAGAAATTTAGATACCAAGATCGTAGATATTCTTAAAATTCCATGAACTAAGTTGCACGATACAAAATGGGATGAGGTCACGATCCATATCACTCTGTCTCAACTCCAAATGATTCATGATTTAAGTAATTTCACGTCATAGTTTCAGTCTCAAATCATAACTCTTACTTGATATTTCTCTATTTTGATATTCTTTAAACTCATATTTTGACAGAATTTATCAGAAACATAAAATAAAATATTTATTAACTAAACTACGTGTATACGAATATATTATTCTATCTCCTATTATTACAAAACTAATCAAGATTCAAAATAACGTATTAAGTAAGCGTATCTCCACCGTACTATCGTACTATGTATCCGTACTTATCTCATATACCAAACAATCTTATTCTCATTTTATTTTTAACCATCTTGAGGCTGATGAAACATGTCAATGGAGGTGCGGACTCCAAAATTTATATGTAATGGGTTAATCCTCATTGATTATGGAACCTACTGGCATTTACCTGTATAATTACCTTATGTGGCATATACAATTAAAACTTTCATGTGCTGGATGTGGGTCAAATTCAAAGGTAGACAAATTAAACTCGGATTCAGATATACACCAATACATTTTTTCTTCATTTTTCTCCTACGTAAATTTCCCGTCATGTATTATTGATGAAGAATAATGTTATTTAGATCTAATTTACTGACATAATGATGTGACTTTAGTATAAGCATTAGATCAACATTAAATTCTAATATTTGATGGACCCCACAATCTATCCAAATATTATAGTTCTTCAAAAAGAATTTACCGACCGCATAACAATTCATTTTTGTGTGTAGCGCTTGGGGTCATGTCTCCCGAACGATCATAGTACGACCGCTCATCAAATATCAAATATCAATTCAATGGGTTGAAAACTAGTAAAGTCCTGGTATGTGAACAGAACATAAAAAGAACAGACAGAGAATCAAATTGTCAAAGGTTTGGCATAAGAAGCAGAGCTGAAGAGGCCACATGCACCTCTGAAGTCTCTCATTGCCATTTTTAATGTCTTGTCCAAGAGGCCATTCACAGCTTCTAGCAGGTACTAAAAAGGGTCCTTGGAAAAGCTCACCACACTATCTGTAGAAGTGCTTTTTCTTAGGATTTGTCAGCAAGAAGATACCCTAAAACCAAAACTTTCCCACTTTATTATTATTTATTTTTTTTTGTTTAACAGTCAAGAATATTTAGGTTAATTTATACATATCTCGATTAATTTTTTCTGTGATCCTGTTAAAGACAGGTCATCAACATTGGGATTAAGATATTCATGAGGGATGAATTCCTCGTAACCTATCTTCAAGAGATTGTCAAGATTCGAATTCAAGACGTTTAAATTTATAACTTATCCATGTTATCACTAGAACTACCTAGCATGTGCTCAACCTAAATTCTTTAACTTGAGAATTACTCATGTTTAAAATTTTAAACTCGGGTTAAATCGAATTTGAACAATGTGGGCTTAAACTCGAGTTCACTTATAGTTGAACCTGAGTTGTGTTCTCGAGTTGAGATCAAGGATAAATGTAGATTTCAATTTTAGGTTCGTAACATAGACTAAAATTCAAATTCAATTCCAATTACAGCCAAATTCACTAATTTGAATTGGGTTCGAATTGAGTTCTTGAAACTGAAAATCAAAATTTGAGGATTGTCTAAATTTAAATTACGATTTTTTTTAATCCAAAATCAAATTGAATACTAAAGAATATGTTGAATTCAATCTGAGCTCAAATTAGCCTCCTATCTACCCAACTCCAGTTTTCTGCATTTTGGCTCCATTTTTTTCACCACAGTGATAAATATAATTCCTTTTTTTTATTTTATCAATCGTGATCATTTTTTTTTTGGTAAGATATTATTACGCGGAAGGAGACAATAATATTCAACCTCGTAACTTTAAGGTTCAACAGTGAGGATGGTAACCGTTAACCGTAATCATTTCAATCCCCTAACTTTTCCATTTGTTTTTCTTTAACCTCTCACAAAATAGCGAGGACGGTGACCATTAATCGTTAACCGGTGACCGTTATTCGTTAACTATTAACCGTTAATCGTAATCATTTCAATCCCCTAAATTTCCTATTTGTTTTTTTTAACCTCTCACAAAACAGTGAGGCCGATGACTGTTAACTGTAATAATTTCAATCCCCTAACTTTCTCATTTGTTTTTCTTTAACCTCTCACAAAGCAGTGAGAACGGAGCCAGTTAATCGTTAATCGGAAATCGTTAAACTGTTAAACGTTAGTCGTTAACCAGTAACCGTTAACTGGTAACCGATAATCGTTAACTGTTAATCGTAATAATTTCAATCCCCTAATTTTCCATTTATTTTTTTTAACCTCTTACAAAATAGCGAATGCGATAACCATTAACCGTGATAATTTTAATCCCCTAACTTTCCCATTTATTTTTCTTTAACCTCTAACTTTCCCATCATATTGCCTTCTCTTACTTGGCAAGCCTTTATGGTAAAGGAATAACTCAAAAGCAATTCCTTCTGTTTTCCATTAATAATTTTCCCCGTTCCCAATATGTTAAAACTAGGACTGATTTATGGGTACTCACTCTCTCTCACTAAAGCCCCTCACTCTCTCTCTCTCTCTCTAAAGCCTGAAAAAATTTCTCCTTTTCAAAATCAAAACTTCATTATATTTTACAAATTTCAAGCAATTAAAGTTCCTTTTTCTTCCATTTTAACCTTCTTCATTTCTTCATTGGCCATCTTTTCAATCTGAAAAACACAACCCAAAAACCTTTCTCTCTCTCTGTCCCTCTCATAGTATTCCTTTCTGGGTATCTTTCAAAAATGTCTAATACACCGATACCAGACACAGAACAGCAACAACCACCACCCATTGCAGAGACAACGCAACAGCACTACGCAGCTCATTCGGGTCACGGGTCAATCGGACCCGTTATTGCAGTTCTTGCAGTGATCACAATACTGGGTGCAATCGCTGTCATGATCGGTAGACTTTGTTCTGGTAGAAGAATAATGGGTCATGGACAGTACGACCTTGAAGGGTGGGTTGAAACCAAATGCTCTTCCTGTCTTGATGGCCGGGTCGATCCACCTCCCCCGCGTGCTGTGGCGGAGAACAGTGTCAGTAGTAACTCCGGCGAAGCCATTCCGGTGGCGGTTCCGATTGAAACACCTCAAGAAAGGAAGGAAGAGGAGATATCTGATCAAAACAACCCACATTAGAGAGCTGATCAGTCTTGAAATGGGTGGGTGGTTTCATACTTTCATGTCTTCATGGTGATACAATTTCAAGGCAACTTAATTCGTTCAGTAAATTAAGTTTAAATAACATTTTTCCGACTTTTATTGATACTTTGTAGTTTCAAGTGATTGTGGTCATTAATTGTTGATTTTTTGGGGTTGATTTAGTTTTGTTAATTTTTATTTTTTTTTCTTAAATCATAGTTTTTTTTTTTTTTTGGGTAAGTAAATTATAATATATTGTGCATGAGCATATCATTTAATGAAATAGAAATCTTTCCTAAAAAACTTTAATAAATTCAAGATGCGGGAAAAGGTAGGTTCATACTTCTTTGTTGTCAATGTTCATTCTTACCCTTTTTATGTTCTAAACATGATTCGATTTCTGCGGGATGTTCTTTTACGATACTCTAATTTTTTTTTTTTGTCATGTATTTATAACTATTTTTTCGTGCTATACTTTTTTTTCTTTTTTTTTTTGTTTTTGTTTTGAAGAGGTGGGTTGGTTTGGCGGTATTTGTCATCGAAGACATTTGATTAAGTATTGACGTAACATATTAATCAAATAGGAGAATAAAGTTTTTGAAACTCATCACTACCAACATAAATATCACTACAAAGAAATAGGAGGAAAGCCGGCATTTAATTGCTGACGTTTGGGGGAAGGATCACTAAATCCCGACAATAAAAGTGGGATTTGCCCGCGTTTATCTAAACGTCATTAAATTTCTCGACGTCGACAATGACGACATTCAGGTCGAACACCGGAAAAACGATAAGTCATCATTTTATGTTGCTATTTCCAGCATTTATAAATGAGGCCTATTAAAATAATTCTTATAGTGTATACGAGGTTGGAATGATAAATTATCGTCCTATCGCAAAATTCATTTTATAATGATTCAAGGGTGAAACCAAATATTTAACAAACTTAATATCGATTTATGATGGGACATTTATGATGCGGAAGAGTCAATAAAACATCTAACGGTTTTTTCCATTAGTGCTTTTAGCATTAATTTCACTTAACTTATATGTAATGTACATTGAACAATAAGATTCTATAACGTACATGGAACAATAAGATTGTATAACGTACATACAACAATAAGATTTTGTATATTTAGAAGGATGAAGTACTTTTGACCCTCAAAAAAAAAAAGTACTAGGTTTAAAAGACCCGAATAACTCCCCTATTAGTATTGAAAAAGAAAGAATGAATGATGTCCTCTTCAAAATAAAAATTTTGGGAGCGGCTGCGATTTTTCGTCGTCTAGGCCTCATTAATGGGCTTCTCTCTTGGGTTGAGATCAAATAGAATATGTTTTTTTCCATTCCTCATGAACCACTTATTTCTCCGAAACAAGAGATCAGAGTGATCTTCCTCCTGTTTCTCAAAAAATCGGCGACGTTACATCATTTGAATACTTCGAATAAACTGGAGTATATATAGGATACACTGGTGTTAAAATTTTTTCTCAATATATCTTCCAAACAGTTGGGGTCGTTGCTCCGAATGTTGTTCTCCTAGTGCAAAACTATTTCATGATTGTTGTTTAACGACCGACAGATAGATTACCAGCAACTACAGGATGAGAGCTAAACTCGTCAGTCGCCAACTAAGTCAATGCGTCATTCCTATCCTAAGACAATCAGAATGTTCAGAAAGGCAGTTGAAAAATCAATAATAAAGGCATACGGTGTACGAGACAATTAATTCTTGACACCTCGAAAGAGAATTGACAAAAATACCCTTACATGTGCATAACCATGTCCAAGGCACATTAAATGATTGTGCAGAAGCATGGGATGTATTCATTACTCGATGGAGTCGAGAAGCGTACATTAAATACTCAGGGACTCGAGTGAAGATCTGTAGAAGCTTCTGGTGCTGGGAGAAACAAACATTCTTATCGAGGTTTGCACACCAAATGGTGTCCTCTGTACGAACCAACCAGGTGTTTTCCGTCCAAGGGGATCTAGCTATTCGCCTTGATCAACTCCTTGAAGGTATAAATAACACCCTCAAGCTCAAGGTTCAGGTACGCAACCCCTGACCCAAGTAATAAAACAGTGTTCTCCAACCGTTCTTGAAATACTGACTTGAGTGTCGGAGGGGTCACATCGGAAAACACTCCAACGCACTTATAACCCTTATTTCTTGAGTAACAGGACTCCGTTCGAGAACTTACCTACGAGTTGATCGTTTGCAGAGAATTCCATAACTATTCACCATCTTTCTTCCTCAATGCGGTTGAGAATTTATCGACAACCAAGAATGTGTGATTAATTATTGGCTCATTAAAAAAGAAAAGATTGTTAGCTTGTAAGAATTTTGAGAGTATCTTTTTAAAATTAGGAACCTGTCAAAGTTAATATGTATGAAGTTATGAACTAAAGTAAGGATAATTACAAAATATAAAAAATATAAAAAACTATCAATATGTACTTGGTCACCAAATATTTAGGCAGGCCGGCTGAAATCATAAGCAAATGAAATACTTGCTTAGGGCCCCCAAAAAATAAGGGACCCCAAATTATATGTATAGTTTTTATAATATGGGTTAATCTGACTCAAGAATATTATGGAATAACGGATTCAAAAAAATAAAAAGTTTGATTCTCTCTCATCTTCTTTAAATTTACGCTCTCCCACCAACTCAACTGTTACATTTAACATCGCTTACCTAAAAGTTCACACACTCTCTCTCTCTTCATTTATTGTCAATCCAATCACTCTTCATAATTAAGACATACAAATCTATACTAATAAGATAGAGCTCATTTCAAACTTTCCAAATTAAAATCAATTCTCTCAATTTAGAAAAGCAGAAGGACGGCCAAGATTTAATTGAGATTTAAATATACGGTTCAGATCTCATCTAAATCCATCAACTTAAATCTTATGGTTCACAATTCATCCCACTTAAAACCCAAATCCCGCCCAAACACACTGCACGCATGGCACACAACCCCATCAACGGTCGATACCCATCTTTCCTTCTCTCCCCATTAACACTGGACGCCTGCCCTGAAACATAATTTCTCTCTCACCTCTCGCTCCTCTGCTGGAAGAAGAAGACCAGGCGGCCAGAGGCCTAGACCCCCTCTCTCTCTTTCTGATCGTTCCTCTGCCATGGCCCAGGTACCCCTCTCTCTCTATCTCTCTCTCAACTCACACACACACACACACACGCCCTCGCCAGATCCACCAAGAAAGCCCCTGTCCATGTCCAGGTTTTACTCTTTGAGCCCCTCTCCATCGCTGTCTCTTCCTCTCTCCGCCTTTATATCTCTCTGTCATCACCTCTGTTTCTCTTTCTCTTACTTTCTCTGTCTTTATCTTTCTCTCACCAGCCTCACTCCACAGGCCCATAAACCCAATCCATTCATCTCTGACTTTCACACATACACGACTCCATTTTTGTATGCAAACCCAGATCTAGACCCCACCCACCAGTTGGTTAGCTAAAGAACAACTATATATTTTTTACTTTTTCTTTGTGATGAACTTTTTGCGCCACCGATTGGGTAGCCCCAAAAAAATTTTGTGACGAATTTTTTAGCCCACCACGTGTTTGATGAAATTTCTCAAAGAACTGTGAACAATCAGTGATGAATTTGGTCTGAAATCCTTGCTCTCTTTAACTTTTTTAAAGGTAAGTATTACTTAAGTTTTAATTAAATGTTAATTGTTGTTTAGTTGCATTGTAAGAGAAAGTTAACGGGTTTATATTGTTAGACATGTTTACTTTTGGTATGGGTTTATAACAAATCATAATGCTCTTAAATAATGTACTTATTAATTTTTTTATTGGCAATTCAGGCTAGCTCAAACCAAGGACTAATTTAATGACCTTCAGCTTGGATGAGAGAGCTTGATTCTTATTCCCTTTCATGGTAAGAGCTAGCTCAGTCTGTAATGCTAGAAAGGGAGATCATCCATTTGCTGAATAAATTGAGAACTCCGATGTTTTAGTTATAAATTTACTTTGTTTCCTAAATATTGTTTTTTTCTAGCTCTTTCATTTTGTTTCAATATAGGAATCCGTGGATGAGTTTCATGTGGTGTATGTTTTTGTGATGTTGATAGCTAAAGTTTGAATGTTAAATAGTTTGAATGTTTGCTTGGGTTACTTGGAGGTTGATTGATGGAGTTTGAACTTATTTGTGCTAAGTTTGTCTTTTAATTTGCTTTGTAGCTCTGTGTTCGCACTCTTAATTTGGGAGATGATTCATAAATTTAGGGATGCTTTTGGTTCTATAAACTTGCTCTTATTGTGTGAGTTTCTTTGTGCGTGAATGTGGATGGTTTCATTAGATCTCGGTTTGGTTTCATTGTTTAAATGGGTTTAGTTTAATTGTTTAAAATAAGAAGCCTTTCCAAGATCATTTTTTTGTGCTTTATATAACACAACCATTGTTTGATGAACATTTGAGCAAGAAAACTCTGATTTTCAAATTTTATTTCCATCTTCCATTTATATATAGGTTATGACTGCTAGCCAAACGGTGCTAGATGGACTTTTATGTAAGGCCACTTGGTGAGACTTCGATAAGCACTAGAGCTGTCATTTCTATCATTGGACTTTTTTGATTTCATTAAACTTTGTCATTTCAGACTTTTTTGGGCTATTTGACTTAATAATTAGTTAATTGCACTTACTCTATCTAAAATTGTGGAGGTTTTCCTTGATTAGTTGTCAATGAAAAGATTTAAGCTAATTATATACTTGAAAAATCCATGCGACAGCCTGTACAAGATTGATTGTGTTTAGGCAAAACTATTAAAAGTTAATTTGTTGCACCTATGAGGCGACTTTCTCCCTAGCAATTAGTTGTTTTGGATTTACATGTTTTGGATTTTGTTTATTTTTTGTTCGATTTTGTGAATTTGGTGTTGTCTCTGTGAATTTGTTGTTTGAGTTTTGTACTGATTGTTGTGAATTTAGTGTTTTTTTTTTGGATTTTTGATGAATTTGGTGTTATCGATGTAATTTGTGAGTTGCTTTAATGATTTTTACATTCGACATGGTTTTTATAGGACAACTTAAGTTAGATTAATTTGAGTTTCATGGTGTTGATCTATGATTTTATTTCTATAAGGGAACACTTAGTCAAGGATGAAAGGGTTGTTATAACAACATGAGTTTAACTCGGTTATAAGCTTTTATAGATTTATCTTCAACACTGTCATGTGGCAGTTGACGTTGAACTTTTGTTTAATTTTATCTTGCATCACAATGCCTATTTGTTCAAGTTGTTTCAAAAATTAGCATGCATGAGTCTGATCTTTTCTCTCTCTGTCTCTCTTTTCTCACCCAGCCTTGATCGTGATGGAGCCACAATCAATGAAACAGCGACCCACCATTGAGTAACCCCTCACTAGCATGCCCAAATTTAGGTATCCTTCTCTCATTCTCTCGCTTTTCCTCTCTTTATGTTCATTTTTGTCTCTCCGTCACTTTTTCTTCATCTCCAACACACACATGCACAACACACAACACACGCACTTACAATACACACACAAAACACATAGTGCGCACACAATATACACAAAAAGACACTGAAAACTTGATAATTGAAATTGATTTTGAATATATTTGAAATTAAATTTTAGTAACTTTGGGGGGAAATTGATACTTTGCTAAACTTTTGGTATTAAATTTGATATATTTAGTTGATTTTGAAATCAAGTTGATTTAATTGGTTGAATGTGGGTTTCTTTGGTCCATGATTAGATGAGTTTCTTTGGTGCTTGATTAGTGATTAAATTTGATATTAAGTTGATTTAATTGGATTTTAGGCTTTTATCTTTAAATATTTATATTAAGTTTCTTTGGTACAATGACAGCAAGATTAGTTTTTTACATATGGTATTGAAGTTGCATTTTGCATTTCGAATTATTGCATTTGAGATTTCCCAATTGATTTCTATTTTTTTAATTACCGCGCACACAAACACAACACTGACACACATTGACTCTGCAACTCACTGATTAACAACACTTATACATACTTGCACTCACACACAGTCCACGCAACACTCGCGTAGTCGCGTGTATGTGGAAGCATGCTTGGGGTTGCATGTAGTTGATTTTTGTTTGAGAAAATGAAATTTTTTTTTTTTCCAAGTATGTATGGAAGCATGCTTGGGGTTATTTTCCAGTGAAGTTGTATATAGATAACAATCAAGCCTTTAAATCTCCATTAGGCTTACAATAGCCCATTTTCATTCATTTCTTTCCTTTCAAAATTATGGATTGTTTTTTATCTACTTTTTTCTTTCTTTTGGGATCATGGATTAGTTTTCTATTTTTTTTTTCAATAGATTGTTGCGTAAGTATTGGATACATGTTGTAGACCTTTAATTCTATGGTGGGAGTTGTTATACTCACTTTAGATTGAAATCTTTGGATTTATTGTTTATTGTGCATGTGTGTAAAGATGCAAGTTTTTTTGAAAAAAACATGGTAATGAAGTTAATTGCATGTCGTTAGGGTGGATACGTGGTTGTGTTTGTTGGTAAATGGTTGTGTTAGGCAAAATTGTGGCGTGATAGTGAGACATTTGGTAGCCTTTTTGGGTATGAAAATAAATTGTATACAGGTTGAAAATTTTCTAGGGTCCCATTTTCAGGAGAAACTCTAGCCAAATTTTTTTAAAATATATTAAACTCTTAACTTTTTATCCAATGAATTTCTAACTTTTGCCAATTGTTATTTTTGGTTATACAATATCTTTAGACACATACACAAGATTAATTGAACCAATTATCTTGATTTGCTTCAATTTTGCTTGGATTTTTTTACTTTTGTTGTAGTAATTTTTATATGGGAGTCGATATGGATGTTAATTAAATAAGTGCATTTGGAATTGCGGCTTGGATTTGATATATGCAAATCAATATGGATGAAGTTGAGTTTTATTCTATTGTTGATATTACTATGTTGCGGTAGTTGATGAATTGTTTTGTTAAGATAGAATTAGGGAGTTATATTGAATCTGATAAATGAATTGCGTCATATTTTCTTTAATTTCATATGTTTCTTATTAATAAGCATATTCGATAAATTATGTACATTTTTTTTTTTTTGTGTTATGTTTTTAAAGTAAATTTTGTCAATTTTTTTTATATTGATTGTTGGTCTATATTGATTTAAAATGGCGTAACTAAAAAAAAAAATTATTCAAAATATTTGTATGTTGTTGAAATTTTTTGTGTTACATGATTAGTGCTCGATTTTGTGTTATACAATGTCTTCAGTTACAGGTTTTGTCAATTTTTTTTTTTAAAAAAAAAGTGGTGGTTGTGATTTGATATAGTGGACTTGATTCTTTGAGGAGCTCGGTTTTTATATTGTACCGTGCCTTTAGGCACGGGTTATTACTAGTACATTTACATAATCAAACTCTCTCTCTCTCTCTCCCTCTCCCTCTCCCTCTCCCTCTCTCGTTTGATTTTAAGTTCAAAACACATTGAAAAGTAGAATAGGCATAAAATAACATAAACCCTCAATCTTCATTAAAAAAATAACATAGTCAGAAAATAGTACATATATTTATAATAAGTTTGTAAAGGGTCCCACTTAAAGTTTTTACTTAAGATCTCAAATTCTATTGAACCGACCCTGTATTTAGGAGTATGTGGACTTAATGATCGAAAATTTAGAGTTATATATTTTAAGACAAATAAATTCCCTAGAGTATATTCTCTCCCAGTTGTCCCTTTAATAACGTTGTCTCAAATAGATAGGTCTGGGTCTAGTAGATAGGCCACATGATGGACCAGGCCACACAGTACCATGGACCATCGACCAACCCACAGGTCGTTGTCCTTTCGGCGAACCTTTATTGGGGGGGGGGGGGGGGGGGGGGGGGGGGGGGTGCAATGTAATTTTAAAAGTTACAATAAAATTATTTAAATAATAGAACAATTACAATACGGAATGAATTATCGTATAAAAAAATCAAGATCTTTCGAAATTAAATTATAGTTTTTTGAAGGTCCAAATTACAATTCAAAAAATCATAATGAATCATAAATTGATTATAAAAAATAGAATTTTTAAAGGTTAAATTATTTTTTAAAAAATTAAAATTAGAAATATTGAAATTATTTATGATCTATCATAAAATAAGATGATTAATTATAATTTTGGAAATTATAAATTACATTTTAAAAGTAATAAATTTAAGATGATATTTTTTGAATAAAAAATATAATCTTAGACGGGATTGTCTCGTGATTGGGAGGGTACAGTAGTACATGGGCATAGAGATCTGTCTGATAGCTAGGGCTCTAGGGGTAACCATGTGAGAGAGAACAGCTTTTGTCCGGTAAGGACAGAAACAGCCTCCATCACCAATTCACCATTCCCATGGCTTCACATGTCACCATGATTCAAATTGGTCCCACCTACTCAAAAGAGCTAGTGGGTCTCAATGTTTAGGTACGATGAGTCGTTATTATTAAATAAGTAGTGAATTTAAATATTTATTGATTATTTATTTTTGTCAACAAATTTCGTCTATCTTAAATTTTTTGAAAATTCAAATATATATTATTTTGTAATTAGAGAAGAACCTAACCCGTCGTGCTTGGCCCACCGTCCATGGGACAAACCCTTACCTTGGAGTACGACACCTCATGTGACCTTTCCATACATATATTTTTTTCCATCTTTCATTCTAGTTTTACGCATCTTTGAAGACCATCTTGCATGCTCCATCTAAGTTTTTTTTCCCGGTATTGCAGTCATAGATATTCGGTCTAATTTATGTGCACGTCAACTAATCTTTTTCTAATCTGATCAAAGACAAATTATCCACACGATGTAGGATTTTTGGTACTTGCCTAATCTTGATTGTAACAGAGGTTGAGTCCAAGTTCTAAAAGGGGCAACACAGCATAATCTTCGTGGGCCACACTGGCTTCTGGGCCAGAACTGGACTTCCTCATTTGCCAACTGAAAAATTATGAATATAATGCAATTTGTTATATGTGGGCATCTTTACCTCCTGCAGAATGGCTTAAACTCAATACTGATGGATGCCAGCAGGGAAACCCCGGATCAGCTGGCGTGGGTGGAATTCTGAGGAATGACCAAGGACATTACCGTGGAGGCTTCATGGGAGCCTACAAACAGAATTATGGGCTATCTCGTAAGACCTTGAAATGCTGAAGAAGAAGGAAATTTTTAAGCGAAAATTGGAGCTGAATCCTTCTTAAGGGACTTATAATAAGTTTAGTCTGTCAAGAAAACTTATTTGGGGATAAGTTCGTTTTTAATCTTACTAATAAGTAATTAAATTCACTATTTTTTAAAATTTCAAAATACTTTTCCTTGAAAAACAACTTTAAATTCATTTCCTAATTTGAGAATTATTTTCCCTTAATTCACTATCAATAAAGATATGACAATACATTTTTTTACATAAATTTGAAATTCAAATTCAAAGAACAATTGATAGTCTTTTTTTTTTTCCCTCTCTCTCTATACACACACACACACACATATATATATATATACATATAAATTTTTTTATCATGTTACTGTTCATGTTATTGTTTTGTGAGTATGTTACTATTTTTTTTGAGCATGTTACTACGGTTATTTTTTTAAATATTAATACTCAATTATTTTTTATTTAGTTTTTAAATATTATTATTTTTTTGTATTTAAATGTTATTACTTTTTTTGTGTTTAAATATTACTATTTTTTGTGTTTGAATGGTCCTATTTTTTGTGTTTAAATGTTATTATATGCATGTATTATATATCTATATATATGAGAGAGAGACAAATAAATAGTTATATTCTATATATGGATATCTATATAATAAAGTAGAGCTAAATTTGAATTTTGGAGACAAAGAAAGGTCCAGATCGTTTTGAGACAAAACATAAACACATCCAACGGACAACGTAATCCCAACATAAAAAACGGTTCAGATCATCTCATAAATATTGATCTAACGGTCTACAGTGAATACTGAATTTTGTTTTCCCGCCCAACAACATTGTCTGACTCACGCCTCTCTCTCTCTTCAAATCTGGGAATTTTTTATCTTCTTTCCTTATCATAATCTCTCTGTGATCTTTGATCATTATCAGACGATCTTTACCTATTTCTCCTCTCTCTTCCAACACAATTGATATCTTCCTCAATACTCCGTTGTTCCCTCTCTCTCACTGCATTGCTCAGGTACGCCCCCTCTCTCTCTCTTTCTCTCTCACACACACGTACTTTTAACACAAACCAGCACCGATTTGGATTCGTGTGTTTTTGTGTGTGTGTTCGTGTTTGTGTTCATGTGTGTGTGTTTATGTGAGCATTCGTTAATGTCCTTAGCCCTCTCTCCCTTGCTGCTTCTTTCTCTCCGCTGCTCATCCACAAGCATCATCCCACACAGGTACACACTACTTATCTCTGTCTCTGTCTCTCTTTGCTTCTATATCGAAGGTATTCAACACAACACCCGGAGGTGTTCGACCAAATGCCCCTAACTTCTGTGCACCACAACTTTTTGCGCACACAAACACACTCCCAGTCGCTGCCTTCTCTCTTGCTGCATCTTCTCTTTCTCGTTGTTATTGTCATAAAGTCCCCACAGTCACACCCACCCACCTGATTTTACACACACCATCCTTATTTTTTTGGCCTTTCTAATTTTCTACCATAAGGCTTTCAGTAAGACTTATTACAAAGGATTTCAAGAACCTAAACCCCTACTTCCTTAATATTGATCTCTAGCTTCGAGCTCTAACCATGGGATAGGTATGTTGGTTTGTTGTATGGTATTCTGAAATTCGGTCTAGGGTATTAGTGACATTGATTAGGCTACCAAATGTTATGTTTAATTAATCCCTGTTTGATCTAAAACAGCCTTTCTCATGGAGATCTATCAGAGATCCAAGTGCAGGCAATATGGTCATGGAAGATGATGACCCTGAAGGTTACTTCAAGTATCACAATTCTGATAGCCCCTCCTTTAATTTTTTCTCTCTGTGATGTTTTTGTGAATTTGGTTGTTAAAATATGGGTTTCTATTGTTGTAGGCTACTATTTCTTCACATTGGTGGATGTAACAAATTTGTACGATTGAGATTGCATGCACTGAATGTTTTATTGAGTAGATTGGCTTAGCCTTGATTAGGTAAAATGTGTTTGCTTTGATACATTTGTTTCATTTGAGATTGACCTAGGGTTAAGGCCCTGTAATGTTGAATTTGAGGGGTGGTTTTTTTTGGGATTATGAGTTTTCTGAGGAAGATTTGTGAATACATTTATTCCCTATGTCGATTTTTTTGTTTAAAAATTTTCATTGACATCTTTTTTTTTTTGTCATTTATGTTTTTGCAGTTTACCCAAGAACCTGAATTTTTGTGTAAGTTGTCATCTAATGATGCATTCATGTGAGGTATGCCCATAAATTGCGGTATTTCTTTAAAATTTGTGGATTTTGGGTTGATTTTGCTTGGATAGTCATTAGGTGTAGTCCACAAATTTGGTGAAGGATTTAGCAATTGGAGTCCTATGGTTTCACAGTCATCTTCGACCTATAATGTCTTTACGACGCCTAATTCCCAAACTTACTAATTGTATAGTTCATAGTTATGTGTCCTTGGGAATAATTTAATGTAGTGGAAAGTTGATTTTTTTAGTATACTGCTCATTATAGTATCAACAAAGGGTATACCATCCATGACCGAGTGCAAGGTATAAGATTTTCTTCATGTTATGTGTAATTTAGTTTTTATTTTCATTGTTTATTGGTTGCTTTCTCTCTATTTCAGGAATAACCTATTTGTTGCATGTATTTTTTTTTCTTTTTCAAAGTAAATTGAGTTTGACATTCTGCGCATAAATGTTTTTTTAAGCGGTGATAACAAAAGAACCAAATCAAATTTACAAACAAATATAGAAAAATTATTATTTAATATAATGAGATCAATTTTTTGGAGGCTCGAATTTTATGTTCTATCGTGCCTTCAGCCATGGGCTATGACTAGTAGATAGATATGAGGGAGAGATAATTTTAATATTAATCAAACTCCTAAAATTTAGGAGTTATTAATTTTCAAATTTATTTTAATTAAACATAACTACTGAGGATATTTTGGACAATAGAAATCAAAATAAACTTAATATTAAACAAGTTTTCTTGATGAATTTATCAACAAATAAGTCTACAAAGGGGGACCGATCTCCAAATTTCTCAATTTTTAAAGTTATTGTTGAAACGGACTCGGAAGACGCCTGCTGTCTTCTGCTGAATCAACAAGAGGACCACTTGACTAGCAAAGTCCTCATTCACAAATGCAAAGATTCGATGAAGAACAGACAGATTGAAATTCAACATACACTTTGTGAAGGAATTCAATGTGCTGGTGGATTGACGAATCTAAGAGTCCAATGTACCAAAAAAAAAACATAACGTGAAGGAGAAGACAACTGTACTACGGAGGTATTGTGCTGAAAATGAATTCAGATCATTAATTTCGAATTAAATGACTTACAACCATGGACGGAACGGGATTTTATTATTGGAGGGCGCCAAACTCTTTTAACAAATTCACAATGTATACAAATTAATCAAAACAAAAGAATGGATATTCAATATAAATAAAGATATCAACAAAATTGAAAATTAACCATGTCCTAAATTCTATGTTTCTACTTCAAGACAAACCTATTTTAATTTCACATTAAAAATAATATTATCCTAGATTTAATTTTTTTTGACACAAGACAAACAATTAATTAGAAAATTATCATAGGTTATGTTCGAGTATACTGCACAAAGAAATGGGTAATACATTTTTTTTTTTCACATATAAAATATTAATCAATAATAAAAAATATAGAATATTAATCCGTTAATCCAGTCGCAAAAATAACTTGATTAGGTTCCCTTTGCTTATAATTTTGCTGGAAAAAAAATCAATGTATATCGAAAAAAATACCCTCTTTCTCTATTGCTTGCAGTGATTTAAGTCTTTAAGGTCTTTAGTTTTTGTTTTGTAAACAAATTAAGACTCTTTATTTTGTTTTATTTGAAATTGAAACATATTAGAAAAGATAATATTTTTTTATCAAGATTTAAACCCGAGAGTTGTATTGGTCAAAGAGTTCTTTTATTATAGTTTAATGAAGTATTATATTATTTCCTAATTTAACAAGTAAATCCTACAATGACAACAAACTACGGGGTGGAATAAGGGAAAAGAGATGAAATCAAGTTGATTAATCTTTCTTTTGACAGGTACTCGACAGTTCTTCTTTCTTTTTCTATAGAGAGTTTTTAGTAATTCAACTTACTTTTGAGGCCGTAGTGGGGCCACGATGAGGACTGGTGGGGCCATAATGTTACCAATTATTGCCCGACCAAATCAACATCATTGTTAGGTGCAAGATCAGTGTAAGATACAAATAAAAAAAAAAATTCTTATTTAATAAGAATTGGTGCAAGTGATAATTTAACTTAATACTAAATGGAAACAAAAAAAATATATAATTTAGCAACTTGAAAAATAATAGCTAGTCTGTCCTTTTCAATGCAGGGGTGTCAATCGTGTCGTGTTCGTGTGACTCACGGGTCGTGTTCATGTCAAGACCCATGAAAAAAAAATATATTTAGTGTGTTCTGAGTATTAAATATTAGTTTAAACTACTTATTATGCGAATTTAATAATCGTTCGTGTCGGATTCGGGTCGGATTTGTATCAGAGTTGACACCACTACACATTAATACCTTTTTGTGTGATGGTGCTTGAATAGCTATCTCAAAGTATTATTATATGAAGAACACATCTAAAAACTCCATGTAACTTGCATCACATTGGCATAACACTTATAGTTTTTCATGGACCCCATTCATTTCAATAATTAATATTGATATCACATATCAGCTGGCAAATCAAAATGATATACTCTTTACCTTTTTCAAGAGTTTGTAAGTAAAGTCATGGATGGGGGTTTGAACTTTGGTGCCTTACTCATTTGTCAAAACCGAGAATATTACCGATTAGGGTAATTTGAAAGAGAAGGTATCGAAAATTACTATATTGAAATCTCAAATTTCAATTTTGTAAGAAACACTTTGTTCGCCCCGGTGCATGAGTTTTGACGGTTTTTACACTCACCTTAGTTTTATGTTGCAACTACGAGTCCAAAAAAAAATAGAGACCATTGATTATGCACAATGTCTTTTTAAGTGGTTGCAACTACTCTAGAAACAGTAAGCATTATCCTTGATGTTCATTGCTTATTTTCCCACTACTATTTTGGGAAAAGGAGAGTGAATGTGTTGGATGAGTCATCTACTAAACCTTAGTTTCATACATTTAGTGATTCCAAAATTTAAATATTAAGCTTTCTATCATCTTTCTTTCATGACCCATCTGGGTGGTGGGCACTGGCCTTTTGTTCTTTGATGGTGGTTGGCACAAATAATTGCATATTAAGATAGAATATTGCTTCACTATAAAAAAACAAAAAGATGACTCAATGAACGAGACTCTCGTTGTCGTAGAATTGAAAAGAAATTCAAACCCGCGACCTTAAGGTCCAACAGCGGGGCGGTGACCATATCTTAAATACAATTGATACACTCATACATTTATGTACGCATGTCTTTGTCATTGTACAAGATTCCCCATTAAAAATAGAATATGCAATCATAAATTATGTTTATGTACCCTAAACTGTTGTGGGCCTTTATTAATTCTCGTAGCTCCCATCATTTTTTCTAAAATCTTTGTAGTGTATCGCACGAACAATCGATTGCATCGTTCATAGGAACTTTGAATCCTCGATTAACTCACTTAGAACAATGCAATTATATTGTTGATTATACAATTCTCATCGTGCCATACATTCTGATAAAAAAATCACATTATAAATTTTAGTTCAAAATTCAAATATTCTACGTTCTAATAACTTTATTTAATGAACTATTGCCTTGGTTGGACAATAGTATTGAAGATGGTATCATACCAAAAGTTATAACTAAATAAGGACTAGGCCAGTACCTCTTTTTTTTTTTTTTTTATCAAATTACTACTTATTAAGGTTAAATCATGAACCCCAAGAAAGAACCAAACACTTAAAAGAAAGAATCCCAAGTCAGTAAAGTAATTAATCAAACACAAGTAAGTAGTTTGTCGGTCCTTCTTCTGTCATCTCCCTTATTTTAATTTCACCAAATTAAATTTTAACTCGACCCATATTATGAAATAGTTTTGCTATGGTAACAAACAAATTCGAATCTTTTGTTTTAATGTGGAAACTTAGAGGTATCCAAAGGTTATCCTCTTTCCCAAACCTTGTGCTTTACAATACACAACATATACATATATAAATTAATCGATTAATAAAATAAGCAGGATCATATCTAAAAGATTGCCAAATCCCAGAAATATTATTTTCAATGCAAAATATGACAAAAAGCTTTTTAGTTGATAACAATGCTTGTACGTACCGCTTAAAAATATGTGAATTGACTGAACTTTCAAGAGAGATATTCATTGCACAAATCGGTTGATTTGTTTGTTTACTTTAACTCAACTCAACTTAGGAATAATTTTAATTATTTGGGATCGATTATATGAATCATGTAATTCTATTACAGTCAAATTAGCCCGTATACCACATTAATAAAAAATTTACAACTAAGATTCCACTATCTCTTAATCAAACTCATACTTATACTTATAGAAGATTATGTTAATAGTACTCATGTCTTAAAAAAAAAATCATTACTTCTTGTCTTTATTCTCATGACATGAAGTGTTGAATGCAATAAGATTAACGATTGGCCTAATTATTGTCACCCCCGGGCCCCGTTGATGAACTTTAAGGTCAAGAGCTCAAATCTTGACATCCCCTCCCCGTCCTTGATTCTGTAATAGTGTCTAACCGAAAAAAGGGAGAATTATAATCAGGCCATATGAGATTTGTCACTTATCATTCAGACCCTCTGACATTTAAAATATTACATATAGACCTCTTGAGGTTTGTATGTGCGTAACACTTATACCCCTGCTATAAATATATCCGATAATAAATTACACCCAGACCCCATGAAGTTTGTAAACATATATTACTTTGACCCCTTAAATTTAAAATGTTATACTTGGACCAAAAATACTTCGATAAAATATAGAATATCAAATATTTTAAATATTACAATTAAAATTCATGTTCTATTGTATCATTTATTAAAATAAAATCAAAAATAAAAATTCAATTTTTTTCTTAAAAAATCGTAATTAGTATACAATAATATTGTCTATTGAAATTTAATTTGGTCTTTTAAACAATCAAATTAAAATATCAAACTACCCCAATTAAAACTAAAAGATATTGTGTCAATTACAGTTTGACCCCTTATTTAATTTTTTAGTTTTGTTCTAATAGATAGTATAATTATATAATAACTATGATTTTTTTTTAAAAAAACTAGATTTTTATTTTTGATTTTATTTCAATAAATGACATAATAGAATACGAATATTGGTTGTAAAATTCATGTTTTATTATGAATGACTTAGACCTCTTGTTTGATTTTTTTAGTTTTATTTCAATAGATAGAATTTTTATTTTTGATTTTTTTCAATAAATGATATAATAGAACATGAATTTTAGTTATAAAATTTAAACATTTGATATTCTATATTTGATTGAAGTATTTTTGGTCTAAGTATAACATTTTAAACTTAAGGGGTCTAAGTACTATATGCCTACAAACTTCAGGAGGGTGTAGGTGTAATTTATTAATCGATATATTTACAACAGGGGTCTAAATGTTACGTGCGTACAAACTTTAGGGTTTGTATGTAATATTTCAAATGTCAGGGGATCTGAATGATTAAGTGACAAACCTCAGGGGGTCTGAATGATTAAGTGACAAACCTTAAAAGGTCTGAATGTAATTCTCCCAAAAAAAAAGTGTTGAATGCAATTTACTTAAAGTAGAGGGGCGAGTTGGGAGAAACAAGCAAAAGACAGAGGGGCATCTAAAGGAAAATTGTTTAGACTGCACACAAGGCGTAAAGTAGCAGCACGGAATGGTGGGACACAGCAGCGTTTGAATAATGAGCTCCAAAACGTTCAAACCATACATTGCCCGAAACAGACAGTGATACAAACTAGGGTTTCTGAGTTCAGTTCTGTTACATTTCTCTCTCATCTCCTTTGTCTTCCAATAATATATATACATATATATATGTAGAGAGAGAGGGGGATTTGTGTGTGTGTGTGTATGTTTTGGAGAGAGAAAGATGGTGAGGCCAAGGTGTTTTTTGGACATAAGCATCGGAGGAGAGCTGGAGGGGAGGATAGTGGTGGAGCTATTCAACGACGTTGTCCCCAAAACCGCCGAGAACTTTAGGGCTCTTTGTACCGGCGAGAAAGGGATTGGCCCTCACACTGGCGTCCCCCTCCATTACAAGGTCATCTCTCTTTCTCTCTCTGAGCGCGCACGCGCGCGTGTATGTGTGTAGTGTAAATGAATCATCTCAACAAGCTTTTGAAGCTCTTTGAATCTGATTTTGGGAAGGAATTGATTTTTTAATGTTATGCTTGGCGGTGAATGTGATATTTCATTAATTTCAAGGGCATGGTGGGTCGTTGAACCTCAGTGGTAATAATAGTATCGAATAAGGGAATGTTTGGTAGTACCAGTTTCGTTCTGTATCTGCGTATGGGGATGAAATCAGTTGTACTGATGTGTGAAAAGACTTTTCTTTTGTTAACTAAATGGGGTATTTTTTTTGCTTTTGTTAACCCTGTGATTATATCAATAAATCATTAGGGATGTATCCACTTTTCTTTGGATTTTCCAAATTGTGATAAGATTTTATATTGGATTTTATGTTTGATTTCTGATACTGATTTCCCCGTTGATGTTTTTTCAAATTAATCATGATTGGTAATATTTAAGAGTGTGTGAAAAGAACAGCTTCCGAGTAAGTAAATATCTTCTTCATGCAACCCATTTAGGTTGCAACTTTTGATTAGGGGTGGCAATTGTGTCGAGTAAGCTCAGGTACGTGTTAGCTCAGGTTTGTGTCGAGCACTAATCAACTTTAATCTAGTTCACTTAATTTATTGTGTCAAATGTTTTGACACTAACTCGATTTGTTTATTATCGTGTTGTGTTCGGGTTGCTCCGTATAACATGTGAATCAAAAATCTTAATCTTAATAAAATTTTTTCCAAGAATTAAAAATTCCCTAACTACATATAATAGTTAAATATAAGTAAAAAAATTGTAGTATATTGCAAAGATTCATGTCAATACTCGATAAAAAATAACAAAAAAAATGGCATTTTATCCGTCAAATACTAGTTAAATGTGTTAATAGTGTCACTTTCAAATTATTGGTGTTTGACACTAACTCAACCCTTTATTATTCGTGTTTTGTTCGTATTAGAAGGTAATGTCATTTTTGGACTTTTATCGAGAAATAGTCGATCCAGACTCGCTAATTTCGTATCGGGTTTGAGGCGTATCATAAGTTGTCACCCCTACTTTTGATATCAGAATCATATATAGTTCTGCAATATATTTATAATATCTATATTGCTTAAGCAATCAACTGATCAAGTGCTCATCGGATTTTCTAGTCTTAGTTATAGGTTGAATTGGAACTAATTATGAGTCAAAGATATATGTTTTGTGAGATGTTGTTTCTTTCTTATAACTATTTACGAGTGATGGAGATTGTGTAGGAATTGGATAGATATTATAGATTAGTTATGAGAGTTATTTAGATACTTTTAATATTTATCTTTTAAATAATTTCTTTTAACTTATGAGGGTTTATTTGTCATTATTTATTTATTTTAGGGTTTTAGTTTCCCTATATAAAGGGATGCATGCATGCAAGATTTTTATTTAGATTAGATTTTGATTATTATTGAATGCTGATATTGCTTCCTTCTCAAATTCTCTCACTCTTTCTCATCATTTTCTTCTTCTCTTATCATCCTTAATTCTTACATTTATAGTCTACATCAATTTGGTATCAGAGCTAATACGATCTACATCAATTTGGTATTAGAGCCCAACTTCGATTCGTACAAATCACAAAAATCACATCATCACTGCTCATTGCGTGCATTGTTTATCGCGCGCACTGTTCATCAGAAAACACTGTTCATCGAAAAATCACTGTTCATCGAAAAAACAGTTAATCACCATTGTTCATCGCCATAAGCAGTGAAAAAAAAATATCCAGAAATAACAGGTCTGTGCAGCGGAAAAAAAAAACAAAAAAGAACTGCTCCTACAGTCTAAAAAATTGCAGAAACATCCCTAGCAGTTCCAAAAATTGTAGAATCACCCTCAGAAGTTCCAGAAATCACAAAAATATCATCCAGAAGTTTTAGAATTGCAGAAGCATCCCTAGAAGTTCCAGAATTGCAGAAGCATCCCTAGAAGTTCCAAAAATTGCATAATCATCCCCATAAAGTTTCTGAATTTCAGAATTCCCTCAAAGCAAAGCTTGAATTATAGTATGCATACTCCTATAGAAATTTGAAACTAATATTTTTATTCATTGAAAAATTAGAGAATTTGCAAAGAGTCCAAAACATATTTTCTTCTATTTGAGTTTTCTTACTTCTTGAAATTATCAATTGCAATTCTTGAATTCTTTGGGGTCCATTTCCTTCTTTCAAGAGTTACTCACGAGTTCCTCTAATGCGCATGTTTCAAGAGTCTCTCCTCAAGGTCATCATCATAGGAAGTCTAAGAATGTTTACATGTTGTTTTTGCATGTTTTCCTAATTCCATGGGGACCATGGATTTGGATGACACACTCTCACATACAAAAAAAGATGTTATTCATGTTGACTACCAATTTCCTTGTCCTGTTTCATTAGATCAGAGCTCACCTCCTTCATACCAACAAAAGTCGATACTTGAAGAAAGTGAGTTTGAGCCTTTGCCGGAGTCAAATGTTGAGTCACCACTTGTAATGAAACTTGCTGAAAAGTCTGTCGAGTTCACACTTACGAAATATGTCGAGCATATTGAGTTACCGATTTCAGGAATCTTTTGGGGATTTTTTGTGTCTCCTATTTCATGTCAATCTAACTTTGTTCCCAAGTCTGTCCCCTCTGAAATAGTTGACTTTATTCCTACTATCAAGATTTCACGTGAGTTGGCACTTAATTATTTTCACCACTAAGGCGTTATTGTTACTCCTTTGTCATCGATGTCTTATTCCATTGAATACTTTTTGTTGAAACCTAATGATAATTGTTTTGCTATTCTCGAGTTTGGATCTAATACTTATTTGCTTAATTTTTCATTGAATGTTGGTATTAGTCCGAATTTTTATTTGGAGGGCATGCTACTTAATCGAGGCACTCTAGTGTCTCCTATTTTTTTAGCAGGTGTTCATACAAATGGAGATTCTTGCATTTATCCTGATTGATGGAAAGAAGTTGATGGTTCTTTCATTCAAGATGAGACATTATGTTGTCTTCATCCTGCTCTATTAGGGTATTTCTACTTTGAAGACTCTTCGGAGGAGAGTTTTTCTCAACCGGGGGAGAATGATGGGGATCCTATAAGAATTGGATAGATATTATAGATTAGTTATGAGAGTTATTTAGATACTTTTAATATTTCTCTTTTGAGTAATTTCTTTTAACTGTTGAGAGTTTATTTGTCATTATTTATTTGTTTTAGGGTTTTAGTTTCCCTATATAAAGGGATGCATGTAAGGCTTTTATTTAGATTAGATTTTGATTATTATTGAATGCTAATTTTGCTTCCTTCTCAAATTCTCTCTTTTTTCTCATCCCTTTCTTCTTCTCTTCTCATCCCTAATTCTTACCTTCCTAGTCTACATCAATTTGGTATCAGAGCTAATACGATCTACATCAATTTGGTATCAGAGCTAATACGATCTACATCAATTTGGTATCAGAGTTAATACGATCTACATCAATGAGCCACAAAGTATGTTTTGCAAGGATTTAGTATTTGATAACTAATACAAGGGAATTATGCATTCCAAATTAAAAATACAACTCAATTCAACAAAGTCTTGACCCCACATTTGTGTGGGGTGATTTATAACCAAATTACATTGACTAATTAGCGTTGATTTATAAACATATTGGTTTCGTTTAATAGACTTAAGTGCTCATTTGGATTGATAAATTGCATTTCAGTAAGCATGAGTAAACATTCGGGCTGTGGGTTTTGGTGTAGTCATTTGGTGCACTACTATCTGACTACCTTTTAATCCTCTCATAGTTATTTTTTTAGGATTGCAATCGATTGGTTCGAAGACGAATTTCAGGATATCTTTCAAAAGTCTTGGTCATTGCTACTTGAATTGGGAGAAAATTTATTGTTAGCATTTAAGTTCATGGCTTTGGAGCAGGTGGATAATTTGATACCTAATCTGTCTTTTTTAGAGCTGATTTGGAGTTTGGAAATTGGAATTTTTTTTGCATGTAATGGTTAAACCTCCCCTAATTGATGGAACTGAAATAAATGGTGTAGGTTCTTACGAAATTCATAACAACCAGAACTTAAAATATATAAATTCCAAATCCCGGTGTATGTGAAATTTGCATATGGCTTGGTCACTTGGATGTATACACCTTGAGATTGAAGTCACTTAAGAGTAGGTTCCAAGACAATGATTCTTTGAAGGCCTGAATCTCAATCAAATGCACTACTTTTGTCATCTTGCTTAGGCTTTTTGCTTGGGATGGTGGGCAGTTTTTATCCTTTCGCCTCTCTCCATCCTAATTTATTAGTTACACAGCCAGTTGGCATGAGATGACCCTTGCTTTTCCGTTCCCTGATCCTTTGGTTGTTGGTTTGACGTTAAAGATCCATTTAGTGGATATTGTCTTCAGCACGTACTTGTATGCACACACCCATGTTCTATTCAGCGACGAAGCACGTGCTTTTTCAATTTTCTCCTTATTTCATTTAGTTCGTTTTACCAACTGAGGCTTCTGGATCTAAAATTGGTTACATTCCTTAGCCTTATTTAATGAAAGAAAAAGTTGATGTTGTAGGTTAGATATGAATGGCTACAGCGGTGTTGATCTTCCTCTGTTGCCAAAGTCCATAATTTTCATTGAAATCCTTTACCTACATAGAAAAAATTTCATATTTTTCCAATGTTAAGTGCTCTACTTATTTGTATGACATGTCTACATTTGTGAGAACAATCATGGCTTTTCTTTATTTTATCATTTCTAATGATAGTTATATATTGATTTCAGGGTTGCCGTTTTCATCGTGTTATTAAAAGCTTTATGGTACAAGGTGGAGATATTTCAGCTGGGGATGGTTCTGGAGGAGAATCCATCTATGGTTTGAAATTTGAAGATGAAAATTTTGAACTCAAACATGAAAGAAAAGGAATGTTATCAATGGGCAATGCTGGTCCCAACACAAATGGGTCACAGTTTTTCATCACAACCACCCGCACTTCTCATCTGGATGGAAAGCATGTTGTATTTGGGAAGGTAGTCAAAGGCATGGGGGTAGTTCGTTCAGTTGAGCATGTCACTGCCGGTGATAATGATTGTCCCACCTCTGATGTAATAATTTCTGATTGTGGGGAAATTCCAGAGGGGACAGATGATGGGATTGCCAATTTTTTCAATGATGGAGATATTTATCCTGATTGGCCAGCTGATCTTGACAACAATCCTATTGAGCTCTCTTGGTGGATGAAGGCTGTAGATTCGATTAAAACTTTTGGGAATGAACATTTTAGGGTAATTGATGCAACTGATCTCACTTCTGATTTATTTTAATCTCTCTCTCTCTCTCTCTCTATTCCCCTCTTCCCTACTCCCCCTCCTCTTCTTCCTTCCCAACCCTCTCTTCCTCTCTCTGCCCTATTGGTAAACCTCTGTTATTGCTTTTTGCAGAAGCAAGACTATAAGATGGCCCTCAGAAAGTACCGGAAGGCACTACGCTTTTTGGATGTATGTTGGGAAAAGGAAGGGATTGATGAAGGTCATCTATTTATCTTCTATTGACGCCACTATAGTCCTCGTACTTTATACGAAACACAGAGTATTCATGCTTTATTAGTTCTTTCTGATTTTGTTGTTTTCTTTTGCTCACAGCAGAAAAGAGTGTATCTCTGAGAAAGATAAAGTCGCAGATATTCACAAACAGCTCTGTGAGTTTCTGTTTTATTGCTACTTCATGTTGGATAGAATGGCACTTGTTGCCATAAACATCACAGGAACATCATTTGAATCTTCATTTGGCATGGATTTTCTAGATCAAAAATGAAAAATGAAAATACATAGGTTTCACTGGGATTTCTATGTTTTTGATTACAAAAAGAATGGGTGGTTGAAAAGTAAATGTACTATGGACTTGTCATTCCGTTTCTTATTTTCAAATGCAAATGGATGCTAAGGATCATTTTATGCTAGCTGTGACCTTTTCCATAGTTTAATGGTTAGAGAATCTAGAAGCTTGCTCAATTATATGAGAGCTTTGCATTCCCCCTGCTCAATTACATCACCTCTTTGCTCATTGGTCTGTTCTGTTTTAACCAGTTGTTGGTTTTGCTTTGCCTTCATCCCATCAGTGAGCTTTTTTTCCCAAGGTCCAGCTGATGTGAGTTCTAAGGTTAGCTTGAATCTGAGATTAGGATTCTACGATTTTCTCACCATAGTCTGTTTGTGCTTCTTATAGTTGCTTACTCTACATGGTGTTTATTTGGCAACATTTTCATGCTACTCAGGCTTACCCAAAGACTAAAAGAAGAAAAAGGGAAAATTACCAGCCAATTGGGTATTTTTATAGTGTACCAGCCACCCACACACATACACACACACACATGCATGCACACACACACACACATGCATGCACACACACACACATTCCCATTGGGGTAATTCATAGTGTGATGTGTGTGTATATCACCAGAACTAAATACTATAGTTCATTTGGTCTTTTCAGCTTGTCCATAATGAGACCGTTTCTGTTCTATCTTTTCAGATAGCCTCAGTTTCTTCTCTCAATGCTAGGCCTATTTACTTGTAAATCCCTGCCCAATCTCACTCTACATTCTATAATATTTTCTGCATTTAAAACCATTGACATATACTATGTTTCTTCTAGGCTTGTAAATTGAAACTAGGAGATTTGAAGGGAGCACTCTTGGACACAGATTTTGCTATGCGTGATGGAGAGAACAATGCAAAGGCTTTGTTTCGCCAAGGTCAGGTTGGTATTTTCTCTCATTAGAATTTGAATTGTAGGGGAATGGTGGTGTTTTAAATTTTTCAATATCAATATTGGTAGCATTTCGTCTGCTATGGTGAATAGTAAGTACTCATTAAGATTTGGTAGTTTTAATAAGTCTGTAATGCAAGAAAATTGTGGCACTTCCATCAAAGTGATGTATCTATGCTTGATTTTATCACTTAAGCTTTTATGATTAGCTTGTGACATAATAGGTCAATTCTGGTTGGCTTGGTAGTTGGACTTCCAAGTTCCAACAACCCCGTCCCTTTGAGATGCTTCTGCTGGTGTTCTGATGTGGCAGATCACCAGTGGTTGGAAAGTTGTATTACTCCAAAACAATAATATTGGTGCTGACTCTGACATGGCGAAAAGATAAAGATAGTGTTATCCTTGTGATTTATATACGTTATGCCTTATGATCCTTGTGTTTGTGGACGCACGCTATATATGGCAGGAGGGGATGATGAAGTCATTTTTCTTCATGTATGACAATCAGAGCATTGGGCTTATATGTACCGCTTGTTAGATTGATTGGCCTTCCTACTGTGAAGAGTGATTCTTACAGTTATTTTTGTTGATTGAAAAAAGGAGCTGTTTACGTCTAGTTCTAGTTTAGCATTTTTTTTATGATCTGCCTTACTCAGCCTGGAGGGAAAAAAACAAATTGAGAATAAAGTATTTACTCTGAAGGAATACCATGGAAATGATACTGCAAGCTTTGTTTAATGAATTGGAAAAATACAATCACAATGAGAGTTTAGTATCAGATGTCTTTCATGTGACAACCCTTTACATTCTTCTTTTTGTTATATATATTTGGGGTGGGGGTTCGTTACAACTTCCCTAAGGTGAGTTTTTAGGGCCCTCTAGATGGAAGGTTTTTCTGGTACGCGGAAGTTTTTGTTATACAAAATTTGACAGCAACAAAAAAAGGAGAAAACTTGAGTTGACACATGATCAAGGTGTTACTGCCTTGTGTCAAGTAGAAGGGAAAGAGGAGAAGAAAAGTCCACCCTCTTCGCTTTATCAGACAGAATGAAAAACCAGCTCATTGTAAAATGTAGCAAATGTCATCCAAGTAGGGAGCGAAATATCAGCATTAGCGGCACTGTTTTGCATTTTAGCTTGTGCCTTCAGGTGCTGTGAAATGCACAATTGTGCCATTCAGTTTTTCCTTTTGCAATTTTAATTATTTCCTGAACTATATAACACAATATTTAAATTTTACTTGGCTGTTACAGATTTGTGTGCTAATTTCCTGGATTTTATATATACGGTGTTTAGCAAATGGTTCAAGTCCTCATGCCTGTCGGCAGTTTACTTCTGCATTTGTTTCTGCTTCATTGTGTTTCGGTTTGCTCCTGTGGAGAAGATTATAGCTGTACTGATCGTCACACTATTGTTCTGTCAGGCACACATGGCACTTAATGATGTAGATGCTGCGGTCGAGAGTTTTAAGAAAGCATTGGAGTTGGAGCCAAATGATGGTTAGCAATACTTTCTGATTATGCCATTGCCATTAATTGAATGGCCAAAAATAATTTTTCCCATATTATTAGTCGGTAATAGTTGCCATATTTACTTAATTGTGATGGTTTCTCCAGTTTACGATCCTCCCATATCTCTTGAACATAGTTGGTAGCGAAAGTGGTTTTGTGTGAATTACATTTTTTCCATTAAATACTTGTTTGTATAAGGGAGTGCTTGAAGAAGCCATTGGAAGCATTTCAAAAATTCGGCATCCTTGCATTGGACTTTCCAAAATGTTATGAAAATTGTGAAACATGGCTTTAATATTATCAGCTTTAAGAGTTTTCACAGCCTCCTTTTCTAAGTTGTCCTATTTTCGCAACTTCCTCTAATAATCCTTTAAAGTTCACTTTTAATTTGCAAAAAAAATATGTTTTGTTCAGATCATTTCAATTTGTTTTAGCAAGTTGCATGGGCTTATCGATCACTTTCCTATTTTCTGAAACATGTTCACACCTCCCTTCCCAAGATTAAGTTTGTTGACATGATGTACATGACTTTTGGACTTGGCTCCTTTTGTAGCATATTCCTATAGGGGTCGTTTCATTTGGTTGTTGTATTATGGGGTGTATTAAAGGGTCATATTGGATTAAAACGCTTTAATGCAGGTTTATATTACATTTGAATACAAAAAATCACTTCGTATTATATATGAGATTAACTGGATAAATATCACATACAAATAATTTTAATACAATCTATCCTTACTATTGAACTATTTTAATACTACCAAGAGAGGTGGTATTATATCGTTATTTCACAGTGTTACCCTCAATCTAAGAAAAATCTGTGTGATCATTCCTTCTTATTTATTTTAATAAAAATTACATAGACATCTTGACTTCATAACAAATCGACTCTTAATTTTTTTACAATTATCTGATGTCCCCCTCATATGGACAACATGTAAAAGATTCACCCCATTTGACATTCACATGGATAATGATAAACAACATTAATAATAAACAAATGCACATATACAAAATACATATTTATACAATTAAAGCATGGTTGTTTAATTCTACTATTATTTAAAAATGTTCATAATAAGTAATATTTACATAGCTTTTAGTTCTATTTATATAGGGAACAAATTGGAGATGATTGAGGACTAAAAAGTCCACTTATTTAGTACCATTAAATAAATTAAATAAGAAAATATTATATTGGATTTGATAGTTATTATCCAACTCTTAATACCGTACTTAACAAACACTTGACTAGAATTGGTATTTTCTTTATCCCCTATTTAATCTTTAGATTTTATCCATCTATTCAAGATTGTTCTACATTCTCTAGTACAGTTCCTATTTTCTTAATGCGACATCCAAACGATCCTATATTGACTTAGTATTTAACGTTCTTTTTAAAATAGCAAAACTTGTACATGGCTTTTAGACCCTGGTGAAAACCTGATAAGCTGACTTGGTAACTTGCGTCTTTCAGGCGGAATAAGAAAGGAGCTTACTGCTGCAAAGAAGAAGGTTAGTCAAACACATCTTGTTTTGAAATTATTGTGCAATAAATATTAATTTTCAAATGCTGTTTTACATAATAAAAAACTTGCAGATTGCTGATAGACGTGATCAAGAGAGAAGAACTTTCGCAAGGATGTTTCAATAGCGATTGGGGGTATCATATGCTCATTTGAAAATTTCTTTTGGTTGGAACTCATTTGGTAGTCATAGGCTCATTTGGAATGTTGAACGTCTATTCGAATTGTCTTCTACTTTATTACCAAAGGTGCCTTCCCGCTCTGGTTCTGAATACAGGCTACCACATCTCAAATGGACAAATTACTATCTACATCTTCTTATAATGTTAAGTTAGAAAAGAGTCAAATTGGTTCAGGCTTTTTTGGTTACATATTCTGATTAGCTGGACAAACATCAGGTATTGACATTTAGTCCCTGCCTTTCTTTTTTTATATTGGATGAATCACTTGGAGGAAAATCAAAAAGACCACTTGTTGATGGATATTGATGACCCGACTGCGTTGTAGACCAAAAACAGATGATATACCAACCTTAATGTTGCTTGTTACTCGGAAATTAAATTGATTGATTTTGATGATTGTTTCCAACTGCCGTGTATATGAAAACCGGTTCTTACAGTAGTTTTGTCCCAGAAAATTTATTAGTGTTTGGCCCTTTTGATGTTTGGTACCTTGTCCATTTATGTTGGATTGTGTGTGCTTTTCTGTTTTAAGTATATCAAGTCTTTTGAACTTGATGCGTTTGATTTTGGCGATAAGCTTGCTTTGCTATCATTATTTTATGTTCTAATAAATTTATTTTTCCTTCTCAATTTATCTTTCAGGTTTCTCGAAACGCTTATAAAAGGAATCCCCCTTTGTGGCAAATACAACTGTATAAAGCTTAGGCCTGGTCATCTGAACTGTTCTCTGCTAGTTTTTGAAGGACAAAAATAATTATCTTCTGCTTGGCCTTGACAAACTATTTTTGTGTTGAATTTTGGTTACTTCCCAAAGTGTTGTAATTTGAGGATCTAAATTGTAACTTATCATGATCAATCATTGAATGCTATGAACAATTATGAAAAATATAATTTTTAAAAGTCGGAGTTATACTTTTAAAGGCGAGTTGTAGTGAATTGATGTCATTAATGATTGATTATAACATTTTGTTATGTTGAGATTGATCAAACATAGTAACTTGTCATTTGGAAGGTATAAGTTTTATTGTTTAACAGTGGTATTTTATGGTATGGTAGAAAACAAAAATGGGTACCGTAGTCTCCTATCGATTTTATGCATACCCTGTTGTTGAATTTTGGTGACTTTCCCAAAGTGTTGCAAGTTGTAACCTGCAATGCAGAGTAATAGACCCAGTTGCCCACTGCAATGAAGAAAACCATGGGTCTGGTGGCCCACGAATCTATTACGCGGCTCAAAATTTGATAAGCTGGTTCACTTGAACTCGAGTTCAATATCATTTAGGTTTGAGTGTACCCTAAGTCCATTTATTCAGCCCTTTAATCCACTCATAAAAATCTAGCCTACAAACCCGTCCACCCAGCCCAGCCCAGTCACTTTGTTTGAAAAAAAAATTGACCATTGAAAATTTAGTGACATATATTCCTCTAAAAAAAGTTATTTATTGAAATACTAAATTGAATAATCTAGGATATTATTCATTATTTATTTAAATACTAAATAATTCTTCTCAAATAAAATTATTCATCATTTACTTTTTTTTGTCCATTTTGTCTCTATTTTTAATTCAAAAATATAATTTACAAAAATATTAAGTTAAAAGCTTTTTAAATAAAAATGTATATATATAAAAAAGCTCACTCAATAGGCTCACCCAATGAGTGACGGGTTGGGTTGCAAGTAACTTACTCCTACCCAAAATCCAGTTTCGCCTGCCCAATAACTCACCCGAATAAAAACTTGGGCCTAATCCTACCCAGGCCCAGCCCAATTTTTTTTCACAAACCTAACCCAGCCCAGCCCAGCCCAGCCCATGGACACCCCTAACCATGCCTGCCACAGCATTGAGCCATCCAACTGTACAGCAAAGGGCAAACGAAAAAGAAAAAAATTAAAAATACCCATTTTTAGGGCTTCTTTTCAATCTCTCTTGAAATACTGAACCAGATCATACTGTTTTGTCTCCACAATCGCTGCATATATTGTCTATCATTATTCAAGATAATGTAGCTAGAGTACACAGGAATATGGCACACAATGAAAGAGCACACCCCAGTGTACCCCCACAAACTTACAATACATCTCCACAACTCTGTCTGATATGTATATCAATTTCTATGCTTGATCACATCGCAAAAACTCCAAACGGTTGATGCCATCCCAAAAAGACAGGCATGAAAGCAGGTTATTGCAATTTTAGGGTGCTGGCTACGCGTTGTAGTCATCAAGACCCAGATCCCGGAGCGCATCAGTGGCAGCATTTTTGCAGCTCTTATGGTTTTCCTTTGCTTTTCTTATTACCTTCTCTATACCATTACCAAGCAAAAGAGTTCTGTACAATGGAAAAAAGGCGGTTCAACATACATGTTTTCATAAGAGACCACGTAAAAAGGGTGAAAGAGGTGGAAGAAGACAGGTTACAAAGAAGTCTTGCCTGTTTTCTGGGTTTCTGGCCACAAGATTCCTAATCATGAGACAGGAGTTCCTTTGCATTTGTTCTGCTTCAGGATATTTCTGCATGGCTTGGATAGCAAGGTCTCCTGCTCCGGCTTCAATTGCACGAGCTGCATTGTCTGGGGATCTCAAGGAAAGTGTACAAATTATAGACATGACCTGAATCACAGTGAAAGTACATTAGCACGAAGACAAAACTCCCCTCAAATGCATTTAGACAGCTAATGCGGACTGTATACATAAATTTCCCGAAACAAGAATTAAACTTGTCTAGAGAACACGTGTCTCATGCAAACCAACATTTGCAAACAATACTTTTGTCAACATTAAAGGGGTCTACATATTGGACTCTTCATAAGCAAAAAATTACCAACCATCTTCATTATCAGTGACTTCCAGGTGATGATTGTTATTTTCAGGTTTTATACTTGTATATACAAACCTGTACTGTGTTGATTATTAATTATTTTGATACCAGCACATGCATTTTTCTCTTTTCATACATACATACATTTGTGTGTGTGTGTATATATATATATTAGAAATTTTTTTTGAAGGACGCTTCAGAAGTTACGGTTATTTAAGCCAACTTGAGACTTCACTCAAGCATTTAACTTAACCTCTTGCAGAATGGAAGGATCATCCGAGAATCTGGCTGACAGTTTGAGAAGCCTATTCATGCCTCCCTTCTCAACAATAGTACACTTGTTTGTGTCGCTTCCTGCCAACTAATCAAGTAAAACATATTAGAGATGCTTCAGCAAGCATTGAAAGACTTGAAACTGAACATTCTATCAATAATATCCCGAGACAAGAAGAGAGGTAATATTTGGTTTCTATTTTCTAAGCAAATTTTGCTACCGAGGCTTGAAGACGAAAAAGGTGAAGAATATTGTATTCAGAAGACCCTCTAACACACTTCTGAATTTCAAAGTGGACTAATATATGGAAGAACAACACTTTTCCCTCTACAGTTCGTAGCCTCCTACTTAGATTTTTTGGAAATGCAGATCTTCACACTAATTAGCTGCTAGATCCCTTCATACAACAGCAAGAACTGAAACGTATATCACGTGGATATTTTCCAATTTATTAATTGGCTTGATTCCAATGAAATATTTTAAGACCTCAGGAGGTATGCAAGTACATATTTTTCAGCATACTTAAAGGATGTGACAGAGAAAAAATCTTCCACGTTAGTCTAACAAGTTGCAGGAAGTCGGAAGAAAATAGAAGACTATAAATCGTTAAATTTCTCACATCTACATTGTTGAAAGATATCAGCGCTCCTATCTTTTACCTGTCTTCCACCTACCGTAGCAGTAACATAGTAAAAAAAACTACAATGTTATGTGCAGAGTTTCCTCTAATATGTACAAAAGGGAAGAGATAGAAAAACAAAGCCAGAAACTTTCACAACAATTCATTTTCTGTCGTTTACCGCAAGTTTGAAGTGTGCCAGTATAAAATAATATGTAAAATTCGTTGGATTTATAGTTTACGCTCTGGACCTTAGACAACAAAGAACAGCAAGGTCTGGCTACATTTTTGTTGTTCTGTTCTCCACTGTCATCAATACAACAGAGAATTGCATCTATACCACCACTGTCGGCAACAGATCTACATATTTCATCCTGCACGCACAAATAGCCCCAGAGTTAACAAACCACGACAGTTGGGCAATACAGACCTAACTAAATTTAAAAAAGAAAAGTTTCAAAAGTCAATCTTTTGTCAGTCATATAAAAGGTTGCTTGGTCCTATTGTACCAATAGGATGAAAGCAACTTAAAGTTGACAATGTCGTAATTTAAGCCTTAAACATAAGCAGTTATGCTTGATAATTATAGGCATGCAGTCCGCCTATTAGTCCCATAAGAAGCTTGTTCTTTTTTGCAATAAATAGCTACATTGCCCGATTACCATTTACAAGAAGAAAAATTTTGAAGCTTCGCCAGGTCCTGTAACTCAAAACAAATATAAAAGATCCCAACTCCTATCTCCATCAGAAAAAAACAACTACGTTTTGAACAAAAAGTTGGAATTATAAAAAACATGTAAGAATGACAGACATTTTTTTTCCAGAAAAAAGTAGTGTTAATGTGAAGTGTGGATTTATAATATTGGCTTGCATACACCAGCCCCTTATTGGTTTTGGAGGATTGGGAAGTAAAGTCTAAAAAGCGATGCAGATTAAAAGACTTGGGTGATATCTACATTTATCCTAAGAATAAGTGCCATTTTACACATAGCCCGAGAGTATTCTATTTTTACAATGACAAAACACGACTCATGTAACTGACCCAAAAGTGTTAGGACAAGACTTTGTTGAATTGAGAAGATAATGCAAAAGATCAAGTACATCAACTGTAACAGCATATTACTCAGTTCCTTTAAAAAAATTGGTTCAAAGGCAACTGCCTAATCATACACTTTCAGTGATTTCCTACTTTCTATGTTAATTGTATACACACTCCTATAGGATAGTATTTCATGCCCAATTGACTGTAAGGCCCTTTGAGGTTTTTTCAGAATGATAATACAGTTTACCGCTAACAATAAAGAAACACAAACAAAAAACAATTATAGCATGACATGAAGGAAGGCTTCAAGGTAAAAACTCAACGGCAAAAACTCTTTATACGTACATTTGAAGACTTGATGTGGCATTAGATTTCTAGACTTTAATTAATCAGCTATAAGAAACTTACATTCACAGCAACAGCCTTCAAAGCAATGCTTGCTGACACTAGACTAGGTGAACTGAGTCCTTCACGAAGTGAGTCCACCAGAGCTTCTGCAATTCCAACTTTTGCAAACTTTCGAGCATATCCATAAACCTACAGTTATATTACACGTGTCATTCATTAAATGCATCTCATAGTTAATTTGGATGAGAGTCCCAACCAACTATATTTGATCATCAAGTCTCAAAACCATTGCCCCACTTCAAACCTTACCTTACCTATGCTGGCTTTTTCACCACCACCTCATAGAATTAATCCCTGAGTAAAGTTTCTTGGTAGAGCCACGGGAAGGTTATTAAGTTAAATAAGCTTATTCTAAGAAGTGTTTACTTACTTGAGATGCCACAACACGATTATCATCAGAAGTTAACAGGACTTGTATAGCATCATATAAACTAGGGATGCTCTGCTTGCGGTGTTTCCTCAAAATCTGGATTATAAGCTCATCAATTTTCAATTCCATGAATGACTCTTTGAGAACCTCATTACCAGTTGCAGCTGCAGCAATTACAGAAAAGCAACTATTCAAAATGTTTATGTTTTGACTTCCATCAATTAGGATACCCACCACCATCTTTGCTCCACCACTCTCACGAAATCTTTCAGTACTTTGAAGATCTGCATGCAACAGATTTGTGCATATCAGACGGCCACGACAATAAATTAACATCATCCAAGTCTTAAGCATGAAAACCTTCAATTTTGAATTTAAAGGTATCTCAGAAACAAAACATATCAATATGGAAATAACTCATTACCAGTAGGCTAGCATATGTAATGATCATTGATGATGTGTAAATAAAGTAATTGATCACCCACAAACCACATTATCAAGTTTAATTATTTCTACCCTGAACATCGAGTTCATGTAATCTGCTGCATACACACAAAGGTGATGTACAATGCAAAGAGGCAAGATTGGAACATCGTGTTGGTACAATTATCACTAACTTCCCAGTAAAAAGAATTAGTTTCAACTTCAACCATGTTCCCTCCTATTTCTTATGCAAACTGTAAATTTTCTAATCCAAATTTGTTGTCCCATTGTTCGAACCCGAAAAAGCTCTGACTCACCAAAACCAACATATGGCTACATGTACAATGGAGATTTGAACAAAAAGAGCAATACCCATTTGGCCATTACCCAATTCATTAACAAGCATTAAACACCAAAAACTCTACCACTCTCAATAGACTCTCACAACATGCCACTCCACACCAATATATATAGACATCTAATTTTGTCTACAACCCACACTGCACCAATCACAATTTCACTTCCCTTCGCTGATAAGCAAAAAGCCCTGAAACAGACTAATAGAGCCCAATACTAAAACCTAAAACATCAACAAAATTCACAAGCCATGGGTGTGATGTTCACAGTCTAGGATATTATACCATGAAGAAATGAAGCCAATGTATTCAGAGCCGAAATAAGACCCCGATCATACCCACCACCAAGCTTCGAACAAATCGAACATACCAATTCCACCCCTCCATTTTTCGTCGCTATCGCCGCATTCCCCGATCCTTCACCACTACAAACATCATCCAATTTATCTAACAGTCCTATAACTTCTTCCAATTCTTTCTCATCTCCGATTCGATCTGACCAATCACAATTCAACTGTCTCAATCTATCCAGCGACTGGATCACTGGATTGTCACCCACTGAGCTCTCTCCGGGAACGCATGTGACTATACCTATGAAGAGAAGAGGAGTAATGTGAAATTATTGAGAAAAATGGAGGGTATTACTGGAAATAATGATTCTGGTGTTTGAGAAGAGACCGGAGAGATCGACGCCTTGAAGGGTTAGGGTATCGATGGCGTCTTGGAGGGCTTCAGTGGGGTCCATTTCGAGATCGTCTATGTTTTCTTTCACCATTTCGTCAAAGGCTTGTTGTGATATTGTACGGACTGCCTTCGGTGGGCCCATCTCTCTCCTCGCAGTCGTCGTCGTGAACGTGCTCTGCTCCGGCGAACTGCAGAGAGAGAGAGAGTGAGAGTGTGAGTGACGGCGACGAAGAGGGGGGGAGAGAGAGAGAGAGAGAGAGAGAGAGAGAGAATGCGCGAGATCTATTTTCAAAAACAAGGTCGGAGCTCCGAGTGGATAGAAGTGGGCCTGATAAGGTGGCAGTGTAGATTTGGGCCTCTCTCCATGTGGCTTTATATTGTTGGCTCAATTAAAGGGTTCCTTAAACTTTCTTGGCCCAGCACATGATTGGGATAAGTCCGGATCCTCTGTTGTATGACAAGAGGCCAGGAGTGCTGTTTATCAAAAACGACTCCGTTTTACACAAAAAATAACGTCATTTCATGTGTAAAACGATATCGTTTTAAGGAACAACGCCCCTACTGTACAACAGTGGGTCTATTTCCTGATTGGCATACGATTTTTTTTCCTCTTTTTTTTTTTAAAACTTATTTTTTCTTCTCTTATGACAATGATTTGTGCTTTTGAGAAAATCAAATTCAACAAATTCTTTGTTTTTAGACAGTTCAAAAAACTCGAAACACTTTGCTTCATACTGGATGGATATCAACTGTAATTTCCCCTAGCGAGGGTAGACCCATTTGAATACAATAAATTATAAGCGAAGTTTAGTACTAAAAGAATTAACTTAAAAATATATATATTAAAATGAATGTGAATTCTGATTTTTCCTCCAGGGTTAATATGATTGCATAATAGGGTCATCATGGAGTCATCCATCCGCATGGTCATTGTCATTGTTTCTTACCCAACTTCCGGCCACCAATTTCCAGTTCGAAATGCAATATTTTTGACCTTCTTGTTCCATGCAATGATGCATATTACTGCTTTGTTTGACCTACTTCAACTTTTAAGCTAATGAATATAAGGTTTGTTGACATCTAAATGTAAACTGAACCTTAGCAACCCTGTGGAATAATTTTAATCAACTATACTATACTAACAACCCATTAATCCAGCTCTTCTGGATGTGTTTCTCACTTTTAGACAATAATTATTCAATAAAAAAAACAAAGTTCATGGTGCTTTTATTAAGTTTGTCAATCGTATCGAGTAAGACGAGTTCGTGGCAAGTCTTGAGCGTTTCGCTTTCCAACTGCGCCTACTTATTGCTTAAAAGTCACCCAGTATTATATCGGATTTTGTATCATATATGAATCGTGTATAACCGATATATAAACAAGTCATATTGTGTATTTCTTTTAATTGGTTTAACTCATATCCAATTCGTTTCTTAATCATATAGTGTTGGATTTATTCGTTTACGAAACAAGTGGCTTAAAGAAGATTAAAACCCTCTAATTTTGTGTCGTAGTAGTAGGTCGTGTCATATTTTGACATCAATGGAGGGGCTGGTTCATCTCCCATATGTCATTGTGAAGTAAACCAACAACGAAATGATGAAATTTGGAAAAGACCCAAGTGGTCGACTGACTCAGAAAAAAGTATATACAATGAGAATGCTTTCCAGCGTATTTTATCTCTCTGACCATCCCAAAGTTAGAAAAACGTTTGACGTTTTTAGGCTAACTCCCATTTGTTTGTATTGCTCCCTTGGCTACTACCCTATATAAACTCATTAAGTTCATCCTTTCATCACCACCAGCTAACTTTCACCTCTAATTCACAAGTTCTATCTGTAAGAGTTTTAGGGTGGAGATGGCTTCCAAATATGCCCAAGGACTATTCCTCCTTGCAACAGCTTCTATACTGGCAGTTGCTATGGCTAACAAGAACTTCTCGAGCGGTACAGGGAATTGGAACAACGGCTTTAACTACACCAACTGGGGCTTCAAACACCCGAATGTTAGCCGTAGTTCCAACAGGATCGTTGTTGGCGGATCCGAGGGCTGGCATTTTGGCTTCAACTACACTGACTGGGCTATAAAAAATGCCCCCTTCTACTGGAATGACACCCTAGGTATGCTCAACATTGATTACTAATCACCAATATATCAGTAGTATAATGTTCCAGACCACTGGCTATCTATCCCCTTTGGTCTCTGTATACTTTCTCTAAAGTGACTGGCAAAGCTAACCTATATGATGTTTGATGTGGTGGTGCAGTGTTCAAGTATGATCCCCCTAGTGCCACTAATACACATCCTCACAGTGTCTATTTATTTTCGAATCTCTGGAGCTTCTTAACATGTGATCTGAGAAGAGCAAAGAAGATAGCAAGCACTACACAAGGAGGAGGGAAGGGATTTGAGTTCGTGCTGAAGAGGTGGGAGCCACACTTTTTTGCTTGCGGAGAAAGCAATGGTTTCCACTGCACGAATGGAACAATGAAGTTCTTTGTGATGCCACTTATGCGTTGGAATTTCTGAGGGAGCTGGCTTGGAAAGATGCAGTTCCCCCTGCTAGATTTTCAGATCACCAATAGCGGTTGAACAATAATGAGAGTTTTTATACTGTTTTGCTTTCAATTCTTGCTTCAATATGATATGTTTCTGAATAAAACGTTTGAGAGGATAGTGAGAAGATGTATTAGTAATTTGTTACTCATGTTCTACGAATTCATAATCTTGTGATAGAAGAATACTAATTTGTTTGTGTTCCATTCCTCTTTATGGTTTAATACACTCTGTTACAGCATGATATTTCAATCACATTTTACCACAAAACTATTAGCTCAATTGTATGAACCATTAAGGCTATGATTTCACATATCAAGTGAAACATCGTTTTAGTTGTAACACAAGGCCCAAGATTATTGAGATAAAAGTGCAGGTCACTAGATTCAGCCAATGACAGTCGCTAGAAACTGAACTGGTTGATGGGTTGTTAACTTTCCGGTAACTCAGTCTAGTTGCAAAACCTAATAACTTTGCAAGTATTTGAGAGGCCTGTCCTTTTCTGCACATGGTTCTCTTTCATCAATTTATAGGGAAGGATTGTTGAGCTGTTTGTTTCAGCCTAATAATTATCTCTAGGTTTATGTCTCTAAAGATTAGATTAACTAAGACAAAAGGTCGTGGCTGCAATAAATAATAACTTTAGAAAATTGGCTCCAACTAGTAAGTTAAGAGTTAACTGGTGTCTAACGCTAGTACCCTTATGAGGAAGACGTACTGTGAGTATGATCGAAAGATAAATGAACAATGATCTAGTTCTTCATTTTATTTTAAGAAGAAATCAATTTTCAATACCAGATTGTTAAGAAAATAGGTGGAATATACAACCAACTCTCAACAGAATATCTAGTTAAGTTATCTACCACTCCAGATATATCTTAGCAGGCCACAAAGAGATACAAATGCATAGAAGGAGCTGTTAACAGAAGAAAGCAATTTCAGAGACCAGCAAAGTCGAAAAACAGCAACTTCAAACAATATCACTAAGGAATTCTGAACAAGACTCAATAGTGATGACAGCAGAGGAGTTCTCCAACAAATGTGATATGATCACAATTCCACCCCAACATGTTAACCCTGTTCCTCTGACTAATCAAATACTTGAACTGTCATCCAAGTATGAACCTAACATTAATCTGAATAGTTCGCAAAAGACGATAGGACAACAATGCAGCAATTAAAATAAATTAAAGTGACAAAGACCATTTTGGGCAAAAGATGGGTCGACAAACCCCTTTCTGCCATCCAAAGTGTCAATTCCAAACCACGTTAGGTTGTCTCATAGTCTACAAGTAATATTCATTGCAGGTACAATTTAACTACACAAAATCTACTTGTGATGTTTATTTGTAAGAATAAAAGTCAGCAATCAACTAAAACAAGCTAGAACTACAAGGAGAAATATATCCTTACAAGAAACCAGAAGAGCCAAAATCCCTTCGTTTCTTGGGAAAGTTCTCATCTTGATGACAGCCTTTGGTACAAATCATCAGCAAGCGCCTTCCTCAAGGTTTCCCCATAATAATAAGAGGATTTCTCATTCTCCAGCACCCTCGGTGGACGGATACTTTCCTCTGGCTCCTTCCACAGCTCCGGCTCTGGCTCCCTGGCAATCTGACACAAATTATGCAACACACAACACGCAACAATTGTCTGAGGCACATGATTAAGACCAACATTCAAGTCCTGAAGAATCTTCCACCTCCCCTTAAGCAACCCAATGGCTTCCTCCACCACTTTCCACCCCTCCATCAACGCCTCATCATACGCATTCTGTACTGGATTCCCCGCTCTATTCCAAGAAAACGGAGTAAGCAAAAATGATAACAATGGGTAATGCCAATCCCCAACAATATAAGGCCTCACAGGTTGCCCCCTCACACTCATAACTTTATCCCACTCAATATCTCCGGAAATCAACCTATTATACAACAAACTATCCCTGAAATGAGTACCATAATCAAACCCACCGGGGGATTTCACACAAACATCCCAGAAAATCTTTTTATGATCTGCAACGACCTGAAGAAGAATAGAAGGAAAGCCCTGAGGGCAGTAATACATTGAAGGGTTAGCAACATCGTTTGGGAGGTGGTGAAGCTTAATGGGTGTGCCCCCAATGGCACCACAAATGTTGGTCAAAGAGGTGAGTTGTTCGAAGCCTTGGGTGGTCTCGTGGAGGCGACGGCGACTCACCGGAATCTTGATAAATTCAGGGTAGAGTTTTGTAGCCAAAAGCCGAGTGACCATGTTGGTGATTTTCGAAATTAAGTACGGTTCTAGGGAGTAACGGGTGGCTAGGGTTTTAGCAGAAAGGCCGTGGCAAAGGCGAGAGAGGACCATCGCAACAGCGTAATCGGAGGGGAGAGAGAGTTGGGATTGGGTGATATAGGGTTTGAGCTTGTCGACGACGGTGGTGAAGACTGGGTAAGAGAGGCCGTAAAGGGAACGCCATTGGGCGTCGCGAACGGGAGCGTCGAGGGTCCAGATGTGTTCGGTGGAGAGAGCGCGAAAGGCGGAGACGGAGAATTGGGAGGTGGAGGAGGAGGGTGATTTGGATGGGGATTTGGTGGTGGTTTTGGGTTGTTGGGTGGAGGCGATGTAGGAGAGCACAGAGGCGATTGTGAAGAAGAGGAGTGGGGCGGCGGAGGTGGAGGTTAGGAGGGAGGCTGGGGAGGTGGTGGTGGAGGAAGGGGTGTCGGAGAGGAGGGTGGTGGTTGGGTCTAGGTGGTTATGGAGGTGGAGTAGATTTGATAGCATTAACAAGAATGATTGATCCATCGTAAACTCTGTGTGTGTGTGTGTGTGAGAGAGAGAGAGAGAGAGAGAGAGACCTTTTCTTTGAGAGAGTGTGACTGATTGATTTCTCTCTCCTCGAATCTCAATCGGAAACCCTCGTCGTCTCTGGTGGAGTAGTTGCAGAGACTCGGAAAGAAGACCAAAGCATATTCAAGTAACGACGTCGTCGGGACATGTTCAAACAACAAAACGACGTCGTCGGGAACCTTTCTTTCCTGAGTAAATTACATAGGTAGTCCCTAAACTATTCCATCTGTGTCGATTAAGCCCTAAATTAATTTTTTGTGTCAATTTAATCCCTCAACTATACAATCTATTGCTCCGTTTGATAGGAATGATGAAAGTAGGAATTATACATTTTCTATCCTTCAAAAAAATAGGAATGATACACTTTCTTTCATTTGTGTTTGGTTAGATGGATGAAAAATAAAAATTACTAAATTTTTTTTTTTTTGTGCTGGCTAAGATTAGGGGTGACAATCGAATAGTGTCGTGTCAGATTCGTGTTGAGTTATTACGAGTTTATGTCGAATATTAGTCAGACCTAACTCAACTCATTTAACTAATTGTGTCGTGTCGAATTAATCTGTTTATTTTCGTGTCGTGTTCGTATTCGTGTTGACCCATATAAATTTTGAATAAAAAATTTAACGCTAATATTCTATTTTCACTTAATTGAATCCATGTTCATATTTTTTTTACAAACTAAAAAATTAACTTAAATAAATATAATAATAATAAGTAAAAATATCTTTTTTATATAATAATTATGTCAGTGTTTAATAAATAGTTACCAATAATTAACATTTTATGCCTATAATACTAGTTAAACATGTTAGTTTTGTGTTACCATACAAACGAGAAAATAGAGAAAGTTTTTATTTTTAAATAAACAGGTTGATGGTGTCAATTTTGAGTTTGACGGGTTAAACTGAATATGAGCCGTTTATATTTTTTGTTTGCGTGTCAGGTCATTTTTCAAGTTCGTGTCATAAAATTCATGTCGAGTCGTCTCATCGTGTTGAGTCGAAAATTTTCTCCCCTAGCTAAGATGGAAATTTTTATTTTTTTTAAAAATATATATAAATACATATTTTATCATTGTATTTTTATATGAAATTAATATATACATAATATATGTATATATCAAAAGATATATAGACAAATAAGATATATCTCACTACAAATAATTAACTTTTCATCCACTTTCCTTCCAATTTTGGAGGGATTGATTTTGGTGAGTTGGAAAGAAAGTTAATCCATCTACTTTTTCATCCTTTATATTTTTCTTTATTACCAAACATGATGTTTGTCTCTTTGGGTTCGACTATGGTATCGACACCCACTTTTCGGTATGGTACCGAAAAAATAAAATGAACGATAGATATATAACGAATAACTTTCACTATTGATCAAGTCTATAACTTTTTACCAGCTACCCACTAAGTCTTACAAATTCATATAAAAAAAAAAAACTCAGACGAAGAAAAAGAAGAATATGGAGTTGCAGAATTGTTTTTATCCCATGAACGCTTCAAGAGATTATAAAATCATCATCATTTATTAAAACTAAAATTGAGTGGTAGTCTTTTCATAAAAAAAAAAAAAAACTCAGACAGGGAAGAAGAAGGAGAAAGATCAAAGCATGGAGTTGCAGAATTATTTTTATCCCTATGAGATTATAAAATCATCATCATTTATTAAAATTAAGATAAAAAAAAAAAAAAACTCAGAAGACGAAGAAGAAGGAGAAAGAAGAAGATGGAGTTGTAGAATTGTTTTTCTCCCTATGAACCCTTCAAGAGATTTTAAATCATCATCATTTATTAAAACTAAAGTTGAGATTATAGTAAGCTTATATTTTAAAAAAATTAATACACTTCTTTTTGTTAACATTATCACTTTTTTGCTTAAGATTACACTGGTTAAGAGTAACACTTTTTTGGTTAACAGTACCATTTTTTAGTTAAGATTATCACTTTTTTAGTTAAGAGTACCACTTTTATGGTTAAAATTACCACTTTTTTGGATCGCTTATCTATCGAAGATCAAGTTTGCAAACCAATCTCGATCCCTGACTAATCTTGATCGCTCAAACCAACGATCAAGATTTTAGCTTGTCCAATAAATTTTTCTTATACCCCTAAATTATCACATTTTTTCAATTTTTCCGTCATATTTTTCATATTACACCCTCAACTATGTAATTAGTTTCATATTACCCCAATTTTTTTTACCTATTTTAATTTAACACCAAATGTGTACCAAATATGATAACTTTGTTATAATTTATTTAGCGTGAAAAACAAATGTTGTAATAATTTTAACTTAACCCAAAATATAACCCCAAAAAATGACAATTTTACCCAAAAAATTGTGGCAATATAACTTACTGTAACGTTTTAGTAATATCAAAAAAAAATGTGTTAAACTTTAGTTGTAATTTAGCCTTGGTGAACTTAATAACCTAATCCTAACCTCTAATATTTTTAACTTAATCGTAAATTTAATGTCACTCAATAACCCTAAATATTATAAAATTTACCTTATATTTTTATTTCAGGTTTAAATATGATAAATAATTATTATTTTTTAAAACTAATTTTAATTTCTATCATCACTTAAAATAGTGGTGAACTTAGATAACCTAATCTAACATCCTAATATTTTTAACTTAAATTTAATGTCACTCAATAACCCCAAATATTGTAAATTTTTTATTATATTTTTATTTAGGTTTAAATAAGATAAATAATCATCATTTATTAAAACAAAGATTGAGTGGTCGTCTTTTCATGAAAAAAAAAAAAAAACTCAGACAGGGAAGATGAAGGAGAAAGATCAAAGCATGGAGTTGCATAATTGTTTTTATTCCTATGAGATTATAAAATCATCATCATCATTTATTAAAACTAAGATTGAGATTACAGTAAATTCATAAAAAAAAAAAAAAAATCACACGACGAAGAAGAAGGATAAAGAAGAAGATTGAGTTGCAAAATTGTTTTTATCCCTCTGAACCCTTCAAGAGATTTTAAATCATCATCATTTATTAAAACTAAGGTTGAGATTATAGTAAGCTTATATTTAAAAAAAATAAATACACTTTTTTGGTTAACATTATCATTTTTTTGGTTAAAATTACACTTTTTTTGGTTAAGAGTATCATTTTTTTGATTAAAATTACCATTCTTTTGATTAAGATTACCACTTTGTTGGTTAAGATTACACTGTTGGGGTAAGAGTACCACTTTTTTGGTTAACAATACTATTTTTTTGGTTAAGATTATCATTGTTTTGGTTAAGAGTACCACTTTTTTGGTTAAAATTACATTTTTTGTGGTTAAGAGTATCACTTTTTTAGTTAATATTACCATTCTTTGATCAAGATTACCACTTTTTTGGTTGACATTACCATTAATTGTGGTTAACATTGCCACTCTTTTGGTTAAGTTTACACATTTTTTGGTTAAGAGTAACACTTATTTGGTTAACATTACAATTATTTTGATTAAGATTACCACTTTTTTGGTTAAGATTACACTATTGGGGTAAGAGTACCACTTTTCTGGTTAACAGTACCATTTTTTGGTTAAGATTATCACTTTTTTGGTTAAGAGTACCACTTTTGTGGTTAAGAGTATCACTGTTTTGGTTAATATTACCATTGATTAGGTTAACATTACCACTCTTTTGGTTAAGATTACACTTTTTTTGGTTAAGAGTACCACTTTTTTTGTTAACATTACCACTATTTTGGTTAAGAGTACCACTTTTTTAGTTAACATTACCACTGTTTTGGTTAAGAGTACCATTTTTTTGGTTAATATTACCATTGTTTTGGTTAGGAGTACCACTTTTTTGGTTAACATTATTATCGTTTAAGTTAAGATTGCCACTGTTTTGGTTAACATTACCATTTTTTTTGTTAACATTACCACTGTTTTGGTTAAAAATACCATTTTTTTGGTTAAGATTACCATTGTTTTGGTTAAGAGTACCACTTTTTTGGTTAATATTACCATTGTTTTGGTTAAGATTACAACTTTTTTGGTTAAGAGTACCACTTTTTTGGTTAACATTACCACTGTTTTGATTAAGAGTACCACTTTTTTGGTTAACATTATCACTGTTTTGATTAAGAGTACCACTATTTTGGTTAATATTACCACTTTTTTTGTTAATATTACCACTATTTTGGTTAAAAGTACCACTTTTTTGGATAACATTACCACTATTTAAGTTAAGATTACCACTTTTTTTTGTTAATATTACTACTATTTTGGTTAAGAGTACCATTTTTTTGGTTAACGTTACCACTGTTTAAGTTAAAATTACCACTTTTTGGTTAACATTACCATTTTTTTTGTTAAGATTACAACTTTTTTGGTTAAGAGTATCACTTTTTTGGTTAACATTACCATTTTTTTGGTTAAAAGTACCATTTTTTGGTTAACATTACCACTGTTTAAGTTATGATTACCACTTTTTTGGTTAATGTTACCACTTTTTTGGTTAAGGGTACCACTTATTTTGTTATTGTTACCACTTTTTTAGTTAACATTACCATCGGTTTGGTTAATATTACCACTCTTTTGGTTAATAGTACCATTTTTTTAGTTAACATTACATCTTTTTTGGTTAACATTGCCATTGATTAGGTTAACATTACCACTCATTTGGTTAAGTGTACCACTTTTTTGGTTAACATTACAATTCTTTTGATTAAGATTACCACTTTATTGGTTAAAGGTAAGAGTACCATTTTATTGGTTAAGAGTACAATTTTTTCGGTTAAGATTACCTCTTTTTTGTTAACATTTCAATTTTTTTGGTTAACATTACTATTGATTAGGTTAACATTGCCACTCTTTTGGTTAAGATTACACTTTTTTTGGTTAAAAGTACCATTTTTTTTGGTTAACATTACAATTATTTTGATTAAGATTACCATTTTTTTGGTTAAGATTACATTGTTGAGGTAAGTGTACCATTTTCTTGGTTAAGAGTACAATTTTTTCGGTTAAGATTTCCAATTTTTTTGGTTAACATTACTATCTTTCGGTTAAGACCATTTTTTTGGTTAAAATTACACTTTTTTGGTTAAGAGTACTATTTTTTTGGTTAACATTACTAAACTTTTGATTAACATTACCATTTTTTTGGTTAAGATTACACTTTTGAGGTAAGTACCACTTTTTTGGTTAATATTACTATTTTTTTGGTTAATATTACCACTTTTTTGGAGCGACTGGTAGCGATCAAGAATAGCGATTGAATTTGGAGCGATCAAGATCTGGGTAGCAATCAAGATTAGCGATCAAGAGTGGGATCAAGTAGCGATCAAGAGTGGGATCAAGTGCAAGTTTGCGATCAAGGTAGCGATCAAGAGATTGAGACCGATCGGTTCAGTAGCGATCAAGGGATCATCACAGCAGCAATCAAAATTAATATATTTAATTAACATAACAAATTAATATTAAATTAAAACATTCAATTCATTAAATTAACATTAAAATTCAACTTAATTAATATTAAATTCATCCAATTTATATCCAAAATCATTCAATTCATTCAATTAACATCCAATAAAAATTCACTTTATTAAACTAACATTCAATTTCATCCAATTTATATTTAATTTATCAAATTAACTTCCATCTACCATTCAACTCATCAAATTAACATTCATATTCATCCAATTAACACTTAATTCAACAAATTAACATCTGAAATAATCGGCAATTAATCAAATTAATCAAATTAATATCTAAAACTATTTAAAAAATATTCAATTTATCAATTCAATTTTTAAAAAAATTGGCATTAGGCCCAATAATATACCGACAGATGGATGAATGAAATTTTAACACAATACTAACCCAATTCCCGCCTAAATCCATTCCTGTTACTTCTTCGAGAAGCTTAGTAGGTTCACTTTTTTTCGTCTTTCTTCTCTTCTGCTTCGGTTCCTCATTCTTCTGCTTTGGTTCATCGTATTTCTTCTCTTCTGCTTCGGTTCCTCGTTCAAGTCTTCTAAAGTGGTTATAACCTCCTCCTCTTCTCTATTATTTGTAATCTCAGCTCAGAATATTTATAATGTAAGTTCTGTTTAATCCTAGTCTATATAAGTTCTATTGTTTAGCACTATAAAATGAAACTATTTTTATGGTTAATGGTGGATTTTATATTCAGGGGGAAGAAGAGTTCAAGTGAATCTAATCGGCCAACAAGCTCATGATTTTTTTATTAGTGAGAGATTTGTATAATCTAAATACTAAACTAGTTTTATTGATCTTATTTGTATGCCATTGATGATGTTATTTCTCAATTGTAGCAAAGATTGTTTGAAGACAATGAAAGAAAAGAAAAATAAAAAACTCGGTCATGGGGTAAGGGATATTATGTAATTCTCTACTGTGTAAGGGATATGTTGTATATGTGTATGTATAACCATTCCACTCACTCATTCAGTTCATGAAACAACTTGGACTACAATGGAAGAATATGGAAGATTGTGAGAAAGAAAAATATATAGAGATGGCAAAGGCATCAAAAAAAGAAAAGGAGTTGTGCAAAAATGAATATACACCAAAAGAAAAGGTAAATCATAATACTAAATTATTTGTGTAAGATGTGTTTATTTTGTATATTGTATAATGACAAATGTTTGATGATACAGTTGAGAATCAGATGTTCACCGGGACTGATGGTGAAAGCAATAGAGAGGTTTAGCGATGAACAAAAATATGGGGTTGAAGAGATTGGTTTCAGAGGTTTGTTAAGCCTCAAATGTAAAATATTGAGGAGAGATTTGTATGAGTGGGTGGTTGAACACTTTGACCCTAATTCATGTGTGTTGAATATTCACGGAAAATCCTTAAAGTTCTCTCCTAAGGATGTAGAATCTATATTGGGGTTGAGATATGGGGGGATAGATGTGGAGACGAGTGGCCCCTATGAAAGAATAAATGGAATCTGTAATTTCATGTTCACTAGAATGAAGGATATTCCAGTGAACTATTTGAATAACAAATTGGGTGAAATGAAGGTGGATTCAGAAGACTTTCGGCGTATCTTTATCTTATTTGTACTTGGATATCTATTGTGTCCTACAACAAAGACCTCAATTAGTAGCTCATTCCTCCATTCTATGGTGGAGGTTGATTCTTTGGGAGCGAAGAACTGGGCCAAGTTGGTGTTTGATGCCCTGATTGAGGGGGTGAAAAAATATAAGAGACATATGGACAAAACAATATTAGTGGTTGTCTACTAGTTCTCAAGGTAATGTATTGATTACCTAAAAGATCTTGTACTTAGTATTGTTGTTTTTGTTTCGAATTGAGAGTAGTTGGTTGTTGTATGTTATTCTAATCGAGAGTAGTTGCTTGTTATAGATTTTTTATCTGTAGCACCTGACACCCACAGGGATTTTCCTTGTGCCAATCAAATGTCAATCCATTCCCCGCATTGGAGCATGGGGTGATTTGAAAATAAAAAATGGTGTGGTTATCTTTAAGAAGTTAACAAATATGAAAGAGGTATCTATTGTTATTATTTGTTTATAAGTGATGTGTATGTATTTCAATTTCAATTTGATTATTAGAGTGTTAGAGTTATGATTGAGAGTTATTTATGTATGTTGTAGGTTCCAGTTGTAGGTTCCAGTTGTAGGAGTAGCCCCCCTCAATGAACAACCACATGTTCCACTAATTGTGCAACCACAAGTTCCATGCAAAATTAAGGAGGATCCTAACATAGGGCAGCTAGGTGGTGGCCTATCCAAAGTATGTGTAATGATGTTGGCTTATATAAGTGACTGTGAGTATTTCTATTTCTAATTATGTGTACATGATGATTTGATATTATTTTTTTTCAGTCATCGGAAGAAAGATTTTCATCCCTCGAGAAATCAATGGCCAAAATCAAGGATGACCTATCTGACAAAGTAGATTCGGTGGTTACCATGATGGAGAAAATTGTTGATGCATTGGAATCCATGAAGCAATCCATGAATAAATGTGATGGAGAGAATAAAGACATAGACAATGAAGCAATCCATGAAGAAACCTTAAATGAATCCAAGTATGATAATCGGATGTGGATTCCGCTTCAAACGGTGCAAACACCGGATATAAAGTCTATGAAACATACACCGCGGCAACATTCAAATGCCATTGTAAACACACCTCACCTTCAACCGGCTTCACACTCATGCACCCAAAAAAATTCCAGCCCAAAGTTACAACAAAAGTATAGTGCAAAGGTACTGAGAAGAAACTCTAAGCGGAAGCCAAGTAAATACTTAAAATCACCATATGATATTTTCAAGGTATGATAGTCACTATAAAATCCATATTTTTAGTAATAAAAATATATATTCCAAATCTCTAATCTTGTTTGTGTAAGCAGCAACTTTATTTGAAGAAGTATGAAAATACTATCTTGAAGAAGCACACGACAGATATAGCGGCGGTATAACACGTCAAACCTAATTATGGTTTTACTTGATTACAAGATTAATCGATAATGCATTATAATACTTCTCTATGTGTGTTATCACAGTTGGACAATAATGGAACCTTGTTTGACAAGGAGATGGAGGAAGCTGGAAAGGACATGGAGGACACTGGAAAGAAGATGGAGGAAGTTGTAAAGATGGGTGATGAAGAGGAGGTGAATGCAAATAAGGATGAAGAGGACCAATTGGAGGTAGCTGGAAATAAGGAAGAAGAGGAGATGGAGGCAACTGGAAATAAAGATGAAGAGGTGGAGATGGAGATGGAGGAAGTTAGAAACAATGTAGAAGATGACAAAGCTAGAAATAAGGATGAAGAGGAGGTGAATGTAAATAAAGATGACGAGGAGAAGATAGAGGAAGTTGTAAATAAGCATGAGGTTGGTGTTGATGTATTTACGGTTGAAAAAATAACAAAGGATTATGAGAAAAATAATGATGAGAAGGCCGAAGTGAAAATACAAAAAGTTCTAGAAGAAATTACAACTTTTCACATTCCCTCAAATATCACCATTCACGAGGTTTAATTTCGTACTCCACATTAAATGTTTGTTTAAACAAATCTTTGTATTTATTTAAACAATTGTGCCACATTTAATAATACTCTTCATTATATTTAATAAACATATTTCAGATTCCACCAGTTTGTGGACCCCATCAGATGTGGATTATCCACCCATTTATGAAATTAGTGATTATGATAAAATGTGTGTCATGAATTACATATTTGACAACACACTTGACATGAGGTATTTATACTATATACCAATTCTCACCTGTTATTCTTATATGTTGTGGGAGCATCACCAATTAGTAATCCATTTTTTTCATGAAAAAGTGAGACACTTGTGAGATTTGAGACATGTTTTGCCAACATATATTCATTTATTGAATCTCTAAAACCAAGAAAATGGTTGTTAGACATTGTGAGTTAAAAATGGACATCTTTATTTATTGTGTTTTTTATATTGACCAAGTATTGATTTTGTACATTTTTGACATCTTGTATTATTCCGGATGATGTGAAGTTTAATCCTTTTACAAAAAGGTCAAGGTGGTATCCACCCACATGGTTTGCGGTAATGTGTTTTATTTGACTTTTTTAATGTTGTTTATTTGATTTTTTTAATCTTGAACATGTACAATGTGGGTTAAATGTCTACCCATATTTTACCTTCAATACCCAGCAAAAAGCACTTGGAAGGGTAAGACAAGGAAACAAACAAGAAAAAACAATTGGATTGCTTGATTTTCAAAGGTACTTCGTTTCAGATTTCAAGGACTGTGATAAGGTATGTAGATGTTCTATTTTTTTTTTGTTGTTTAATCATTTACACAATAATTAATATCTTGTATTTCTTTATGTAGATCTATATACCCATGAACGACAGTAACACCCATTGGTATTTATGCGTGGTGGATGTAGTGAAGGAAAAAGTTTTATTATTTGATTCTCTACCATTATATCCCAACAATATCCGTTATTTTGCTGTTGCAAATGTGGTTAAACAATTAGATCAAGTCCTTCAGCTTGTCATACCTAATTACACGCCAACATTGACCAAGTGGCACATATATGGAGTGGATTGGTTTCGTAGGCAAACAAATAGTTATGATTGTGGACTATTTGTCATAAAGGAGATGCATGCTCAATTTTTGGATCAATCATTCAGAATTATGGTATGATAGCTATTCTCCTTATTTAATATTTAATAGTACTAAATTAAATTTGTATATGTACCATTTGTCAATTTAACTGTGGTTATTGGTTATTGTTTTTAGGATGAATCCAATACGATGCGGAAGGATCTAGCATTCAAAATTGTTACTCACGTATACAACGAATCAAGAAACAAGATCATAAGCAAGACACAACAACACCAAGAAAAGAACTGTGGTAAACAAAAGAATTGTGGTAAAAATTGGAGATGATATGTGTGACATATTCTTTTTTTTTTGTATACAAAAGTTGAAGTCATGTATAGTGTTTATGGCCTTGATTTAGTGGCACATACTGATTTTTTTGTATAAACAGAAATAGCTAAATTGGAATCAATTCTTTTTTGCCAATGTTTTGTCTTGTTTTGGTGAATCAATTTTTTTTGCCTGTGTTTTGCTGGCCATGGGGTGGTGGTTGTATTTTGCTGAATTAATTTTTTTTTTTGCCTGTGTTTTGCTGACCATGAGGTTTTGTTTGGGTGATTTTGGTGATTTGGGATGTTTGATGTGTGAAAATATGTAGATACCATTTCTTTTTTTGTGCAAACCATTTTTTTTATGGATCCCTTTGCCTTTTGTCATCCTTTGCCTTATTATTTCTTGGAAAAGATCAAAGCAAATGGAGAAAGGACGAAAGTTAGAACATAGGAGTACGTTGATGAGGAAGATGAACAGGAATATGAATAATCTAGAGGATGAGGAAGATGAACAGGAATATGAACAATCTGGAGTCATTCCTTATATAACAAACCATTCTCACTAACCATTCTTACCCATCATTCTTACCAACCATTCCCGTTCTAATGGAACCCAAAGACTTTGACAAGTAGTTATACAAACAATATTTTTTTATTTGCATTTTTTTTGTTTGGTAGGGACTATTCTATATAACATAACGTATAACATAGTGTAACTATATTACTTTTGTGATAAATTCTCTTCATCTTCTTCGTTTTCATCATCCAGGGGCCTCCAGACTATTGTATGTCAGAGTTACTTATATATAACCTACACCTGAATTGACATGCACACATATACAAATAGCAGTGTGCACGCCATTTTCAGATGTAGGTTACATATAAATAGTTTTATTCACAATAGTAGCAATGCTAAAGAGGTGAAAGTTTGTTGTTGGTGAGATATACTTGATGAATGAGATATACTTGTTGTAGGTATGTGCTGTGTTTTGTGATAGATTGTTCTTTTATTTTTTTCCATAATATCACTTCATTCACATTAATATGTTCACATGGTAAGAACAGGTTGTCGGATTTCATGGCCATATGGTGTACCAGTGCTATTTCAATAAAACACGATGCGAGAATTATTACACAACCCATTGGGAGAATTATTACACAACCCCTTGGAAGAATTATTACACAACCCCTTGCCCTATTTTCCATCGATTAAAGGACATTTTCCAGCCACCTTCAGAAAGTGTTGAAAAGAAGGGTAGGCAACTGCAGCTAAAAAAAAGAATCCTTACCCAAAAAAAAAAAAAAAGTGGTACTCTTAACCAAAAAAAATGGTATACTTACCCCAACTCTATTTCAATTTTCATAGCATTCTGCACTACCCAAAAAAATCTGGTAACATTACTCCAAAAAATAGGTAATATTACAAAAAAAAAAAAAAAAAATGATAGGGAACCTTGAAAAGTGGTAGTCTTACCCAAAAAAAATGATATCCTTACCCCAACTTAAAAAGGCAATACCCACAAATCTGGTAACATTACTCCAACAAGTAAATATTTTTGTCAAATTTTATTGAAAATGCAAAAAGTGGAGAAGAAGAGATTGCAAATTTTGGGGAGAAGAAGATCTATTCTCATTAGATTCATGTGAAAAATTACGTCATCTATTTATACACAATATGCACTGCCAGAACTCTATTTATACACAATATGCATTGCCAAAATTACAAAATTACATCATCTATTTATACACAATAACATACTCCTAATTGCAACTATATAACATATGCACTGCCAGAACTCTATAATTTCACTTTTTGGGACTGCGTCAAGGGCTTCCACACATATGAAGGCTGGATCGTCCTTGCTGAGACTTCCCTGGGCTGCACTACCCTGTCATAGTGTTATGGGAAAAGTTAGACTAATTTTAAGTACCAAATTCTACAAAGATACAATAAAACCCATCTCATCCAGCAAGATGTCAAAATGGGCTGGGCGAGAATTATCCTACAATAAAATTATAAATTGAAGGAAAGAGGCTAAAGAAAGGAAGAATGAAAAAAAATTCCACCAATTCTACATAGGTAAGGAAATTGTTGTATGAACGCTTTATGATTAGCTAGAACTCTCATCACTCCATAGTTACTACAAAAGGATAAAATGGGTTTGTGTAGCCGCTAGAACTCTCATCACTCCATAGTTACTACATAAGGATAAAATATTGGGTTGTTCCATTTAATCCCATAACATGTTATCCATCAAAAGTCAGTGAATATATACTGTCAATGCTTCCATTACTGAAAATTATATTTCAAATTTGCATAAAAATATTGGGTTGGGTGCTTTGGAATATTACAAAAACGATCAGTGGAATGCTCAATGCATTGAACATGATGTGAAGGAACTTAATACAAAATTTACCGTTTGGCAAGAGAAAGTAGTTGTTCTATTCCATCTTGACTATCTACTTCACAATTAAGGACTTTCTCAACAAGGCGCCTATATTCATTCACATTTGGAGTAAGGACAGCCAAGGGATATCCACTGACCAGATCAAGACAGTTTGTAACAAGAAAGAGCCCATCCTGGAAAAGACCCACATCACCGGCCAAGAAAGTTACAGTCAAAAGCATGCTAGTGAATGTGAGAACCAACCAGTGAATGTGTTGCAAAAATGTTTATTTGTAGTCTAGTCACATACCCCGTCTATTACCATTGGGACATTTGAATGTCTTGCATGCTTCATGATATCACTCACGCAGTCCTGAAAAGGTTATGCAAATTTTATAAACTACTACAGTTCACAGTATGAACATTAAACATGTAGCATGAAATGTTCAACACAAAGAACAAAGATTTTTTTTCCTGGCAGAACTGCAAGGAGCTAATGCAATAGATCTATCTTAGTCATTCGAGCAAATACAGTAACCTACGTGACAATCTATCTTAATCTCCACAAAAAGATTTAGGGTTGAAAAAGCTTGGTTAAAAAAGGCATACCAGAAGAAATGGGTCCCTCCCGAGGCCTGGACCAACAACAAGACAATCGAATCTTTCCATCCACTTATTAACTTCAGCAAGAACCTTGGCTGATATTGATCTTTTGTCCTCATCCCTGAAATAATTTTTTCACAAAAATCAGCACCCAATATAGATTATACATTAACTACTCAAACTTTAAAAAAAAAGTAAGTGGCTTTGTTAAAGGAACTTAAGAAAATAAGTGAAATAGTTAAAGAAATTCACCTAACACTATAAGATTCTTCCAAAATAGGATGCACAATTAACTCTGGACTATAGCTTTTTATAACTGGAGTTGCATCTTTAGTACATAATACATGGGATAAATCTGCTCCATGGGGAGAAAAAGAATAGAATCGAGTCCTTTAAATTTCAAACTACTACGTGATTTGTGATGTAACAACACGGTGTTTTGACAAAAATAAAAATGACAATGAACAAAATGAAAACACAAAAGATAGCAAGAAATAGTGTAATTAAGACAAATAAGGCTGAGATTGAGAGAACTAACAATTTTTAAAGCTGAAATGGCAGAGAAGTATGGATCCCCTGTGTATTCACAGCATCCGCCAATAACAGTTATCTTACCTGAATAACAATTTGATTAACAGTGACTTAAGCAGAGCAAAAATACAAAATTACATATCATAATTATTCACCCAAAAAAATAAATTTTCCATCTAAAGTAAACACACACACACATGGCCGTAGGGGTGTTAAACGAGCTGAGCTTGGGCAAGCTTTGATGTGCTCAACTCGGCTCGTAATTTTTAAGGTCTACTCAAGCTTAGCTCGGGCTTGGATGCCGAGATTATAATTTTGTCCAGGCTTGGCTCATTTGAAAAACGAGTCATTTGGGCATAAAGTGAAGGCACATGTAGCACTACTATTAACATTTCTATACCACAAACAGTTTACCTCAACACCACCAAAACAATAAGTGTAACTACTACTTATAATGCAGCTATGCAAATCCATATGCAGTTCCTGGAGCAAAAAAATTCAACAAGTCTTCTAAATGTACCTTGGTAATGATTTTAAGAAGCACATTTGTCAAGTACTGGTCATTGATTTTATAAGTAGAAAAACTATGAGTGGGAATCCCAAAATCTTATAAGAAGCACATTTGTCAAGTATAGGAACTGTATGTGATACCACATAATCACATTTTATCAATTTCTACTTCCCTCCCTCCTCTCTCCCAGTCAAAGATTGTACCTCTATACTGTAAATTGTGTGGGCAATACCTTGTTGTTGAAGTTCGATCGTCCATTACGTGGGAAGCAATATTCACAATTACCAACCTTCAACTGCAGATCGAAAGAAAACTCGATTTTAAGAGCATAACCAAAAGTATCCGATTGTTCTCTGTAGTCGCATCAATTTTGTAAGGAAAATTGTTAAATTACATCAAGAAAGTCAACCTCTACCTTGGGTGCCTCTAAGACCCGACCATCCACTTCAGTGAGCTGTTTCTCAATTGAGATTTCGCAAGCAGCAAGGAGGGGATCATCATCATGACGGTAGTTTTTCATAGCCTGCCAAACTAAGTGATCAGTAAAATGCAATATTACAAACTACATGAGCAAGCCTTAAGATGGAATTATATGAAATATACCAAAAAGAGCGAGGAACTCTTTGGTGTCTATCTTTTATTTCTTGGATTTTCCTCAATTATAAAATAATACATATAATTATAAATAATATGAGGAAAATCCTAGAAATACAAGATAGACATTTGGGAGTTCCTTGCTCTTTTTTGTATACTAGTCCCATATGTTAAAACTCTCATTTTTTTTACATCAGTTAAAACTCTCATTATCTCCTGAGACTTTGCCTACACTTTTCAACTAAAGATGTTCTATGGATTGAAGATAATGCCTACACATATCTTCAGTCCAGAGAACATCTTTAGTTAAATAGTGTAGGCAAAAGCCTCGGGAGAGAATGACTTGCTTTAAGTGATGTAAATCTTATTTCACCTTAAGGCTTGGACATGTAGTTTGTAATATTGCATTTTACTGATCACTTAGTTTGATAGGTTATGAGAAATTACCGTTATGATGATGATCCCAATGCCTTTGTATAACGCTTAAGAGACACAACATCAACATCTTTTCTAGAGAAAGAGAGAGAGTAATTATAAATAAAGAAAATTGCACCATGAAAATTGACCATATTCTCATGAGCAATAACTAGACACAAAAAGCATATCAATTTACACCATAGTCATCAGCAAATATAGTAAATTTACCAGAAAATGATCAGAAAATCATCACCATTTCTTCACCAAACATAGTCATCTGCAAAACAAATGATCAACCCAATCATTTCACCAAGAAGGTCCAACACATTGATTGAGGTCTTTCTCAAAACCTTACCAGTCCATGATCCCATAGAAGTGTTGCAACAATTTGATAGAAGAATACGACAGTGAATCCTATGTGTTTTGCGAAAACCCCAAAACAGAAATCGAGCCCTATTGTGTGTGTCATTGTGTGTGTGTGTGTGTGTGCTTGTGATAGGAGTAGAAAGAGGGGGAGAGATAGAGAGGGAGAGAGACACCGCTGAATGGTGAGAGCCTGATCAGTGTAAGCCACCCAAATCCAACAGGGACAAGTTCGTTCGTGAAGGGATAAGTGTAACTCCATCTGCAAGAATCAGTGACATACATTAGACTGACCACAAAAACTGATAATAAGATAAAGATGCCCAGGATGCACACCCTCAATATCATCCTAATACTGATGCTCTAAACATTGTCTTGTCCCTATTTTTGTTGGCAAGGTGTGTTACAAGACTGATAGCCAACTCCATGTGCGTTTCTACACTAGGTTCCTACAAAAGGAAGAAAACATGTGTATTTTCAGAATAGAAAACCACATTCTATAGCAGTTCTAAAACAACACTATATGAGGTACTACAATATTTTGTGTACTATATACCCTTATAGGGAATTTTTGACCCAAATGTGGCACCCCGAATCATCTCGATGATGTACATTCCACAATCGTAGTCATTGCTTTGTATCGGCACCCATCTTGGCGTAATGATAGGCCATTTGTGGATTGGGGTGACCTCTTCCGATAAATCAACAATTAGACGATGTAGTACATTCACCTGTTCATGAGTACGAAGTATGTAGATGATAAATATTGGGATTACACCTTTCACAAAATTTACTTGGAGTACATAAACTTTACCGTTTTCACACCCTGTGTAAATCGGTGATGTTTCTTGCTGGGATTACGCATTGTGTCAAGAATCATGACCTCCTTATTCTGTACATCTACTACAATTAAGTACCAATGAATGCCCCCATCATTCATTGGTACATATATCTATAGTATAAAACATGTAAAACAATGATCATTGAGACATCATAAACATCCATTTATTAATAAGGATGATGAATATAATATAAGCAGCAACGTCAAACCTTATCACATTTGTTAATGTCGCGAATGAAATGGCCATAGTTGGATCTAAATTTATCGTCCAAGAGACCATTCTCTGACAACTCTATTACAATAGCTTGTTGCAACAAAAAACAATCATAACATAGAAATCATAAGCAAATGTAGATGCTTTGTCTATACAGGCAGTGCACAACACAAATGAGTTGGAATACTTTACCGAGAACCATGTCGGCAAGTACCATCGGTCCTTATTAGTGATGTTGTCGAGCTTTTCATCATCCGACATAATCAATGGCAGTGCACTTATTACCCGTTAAGTGAACAAGAAGTTAAGTGTCATTTAGTGAATGCTTTAAATCCCGCATAATAATTGAAGACTATAAGGGCATGAGAGGAAATGCACTTACAGAATCGCACACCCATTCTTTTTCACCCAAGGATTGCAAATCTGATCGCTTAAGAAAAAAGTGGTTTTCATCAAACCACACCAACTCCTCCCTACTTATTAAAGTCACAACATAATTCACATGTGGCACTTACAAATTATGACATATATACTTGTTTTGACAAATTTTGCAATTCACTTACGCTAGAGGCAACTGGTTGTTTAGTATATACGCCCACAAATTTCGCTTGTGGAAATCTTGTAGGGTCTCTATGTGAGGATACCCTTCTTCTGGAGGAGGAGGATAAGAAAAATCAACATCTTCGTCCTGCCAATGTTATGTGCACAAAATTTCAATATTAAAATTAAAAGCGTATAACATAGTAGACAATTCTTGAAACAGTAAAATAAAAAAAATACTCCCAGTACACTCGCCTCTCCACTATCAACTAAGAGGACTTTTTCATTTGACTTGTTTCAAAATTTGTCCAGTTGGTCGGAAAGCCCTTGTATAAAATTCTTCATTGAGTTAAGCTCCGCATACACTTTCGCCGACTCCTCCTGCATGGTTTGCTTGATGGAGGCCTGATCCACCTCTAATCTCGTAAGCCTTGCTTCAATTTCCTAAGCAAATGGAAAATGTTTGTTTAAGTGAACAAACACCATTGGAAATACTGTTGTTAGGAGTAGTTGTTGAATAATACACCTACTTGTTGACGAAACCCCGGTGGACCACTGATGGCTTCATTGACTATTGGTGGATCAGAGTGCACCTCATCAAATGCGACTTTAATCTAATTCAAGCATGCCAAATATCGTATGTGATAAGTAACATATAATTCAATTTCATGAATAAGCTTACAAAAAAATTAGATTATTGTGCGGGAATCACACTGATTTACCTTATCATTTTTGTAGCCTCCTAACTTTTGTAGTCATTGTAGGCGATTTCTTATATCTTCATCACCCCATGATCCAATGCATGGGGTTGGTCGAGACAGCAATGGGGCCACAGTCTCCCCTATTGGTGTCGCACACTCAAGGTAGAAAATCTATATGACACACAACATACGATTAATAAAAATAAAAGTGCATAAAAGACTTGGGTAACCAACATTAACCAAATGTAAATATGTTACCATGAGGACAAAAATGCAACCATTGACATAAACTTGTTGTCTCGACTTGTAATGTTGTACTCTCGCAATGATGGAATCAAACACAAATTTTGCCCAATTTCCCACCCCCTAAAGATGAGACATCCAAAAGCATGTGGAGGAGAGAGGCATTGACTGTGGCCTTCATTGTGGGGCACAAAAATCTCCCCACAGCAAATAGAACAAACAAACGCCAAAATTCATCGGAATCTTCTTTTATTTTCTCTAGCCTAGACCCTATTTTATGCAACAACAACTCATTTTGACCATAAAAAATTGAATATTTAAGATCCTCAATTAATTCTGGGGAGCCAGTCTCTGTAATTCAGGCCCTCCATAATGTAACCCCAAGATCCATTCGACATCCAATGCTGTAAAAATGTAAGATTGATTGTACACGTTCAGAATACGTGTATCGGGGTCAAATCTGCTCAATATCCATTTACATAAACCCCTTTTGAACCAGTGGATTTTCAGAATTAATAAACCCTCCAATCTCATTTCCTTAACACCTTCCTTTTGTATATCACTAAGGGTTTCAATTGTTTTAGCCAATATTGAAGGCGAGCATCGGGTTCGAAGAAGATCCTGAAAAATGTTTTACAAGTTTAAGTTAGTGAATAAAAAAATATTGAAATGGTTGAAAGTTTAAGCTTGGCAGTAACCTTTTCAGTTTTTTGGCGCTTTATAAGCTCTGGCTTTTCTTGTGCTTTTCCTCCCCTCTTCTTCGCCCTATAACATGCACTTACAGATGTTAACACAATTAAATATAAATGAATTTTTAAAAAAATTACGATGAAGCGATACTTACATTGTAATAATTCAACTGATTGTACTGAGTTGATGACCTGCTAAATGTTGTTGGTTTATGAGTTAGTTTTCAAACGCATAAACATGATAAATATTTAATATACTAGCTAATGTCCACATATGAAGAAGGTACTATATAAAAAAATTTGATAATAAAAAAGATTAAGATAATTATTAGCATATTAGGGTACGGTCTCTTAATGCATTGTGCGCGCCAATTGACATTTTTTTTATTGCCAATATTTTATTTATTTATTTTAGATTTGATTGTATTGTGCATTCAAGAGACTCTGAGTTTTAGATAGATTGAGATTTTCTTAGACTCATATTTTTAGAGTAAGCTTTGCCGAAATAGTCCCCAAAAAATATTTGAGGACTATATTAATTCCAAGTTTTTTAATTAAAGCAAAGTAAAGTAATTTTTTTTCAAATTTACCGGTTGGTTTACGTTGCACCGTGCCTTCAGACACGAATTACCCCTAGTATAAACCTAATTTTAAAGTCACTGTATCAACAAAAAAATAATAATCTATAAATATTTAAAAACAAAAGCCTAAAAACCCATTAAATCAACTTAATATCAATCAAATTGAGAGATCAAGATTAGTTGCCAAGTTGCAATATACCTGCCTACTTGTGTAAAACTGCAATATTAGCTCCTCTATATGTCTAAAGCTGCAAAAAACCAAAATAATAATAATAATAATATTAATGAACAAATTAATTAACGACAAATCATAACAAAAATTGAACATATTCAAAATCTACACACATAGCAACTTGAGCAACCTTGAAGTGAAACCATGTGTACATTACCACTTATTTTTGGTTAAGAGTACCACTTTTTTGGTTAACATTACCATTTTTTTTATAAGTGTACCATTTTTTGGTTAACATTACAATTTTTTTTTGTTAAGAGTACTACTTTTTTGGTTAAGAGTACCACTTTTTTAGTTTAAAAAAAATGGATAGTTTTCTCTCAAAATAGGAATCTAGAAATTTGTAGCTTGTATATACAATAGTAATAACCCGTGCCTGGAGGCACGGTACAATATAAAAATTGAACATCCCAAAGATTTAAGTCACTAAAGGAAATCGTGACAACCACTTTTTTAAAAAAATTGGACAAAATCCATCACTGAAAATATTGTACAACACAAAATCGAGCATTAATCATGTAATACAAATATTTTCAATAGCTTACAAATATTTTCAATAGCATACAAAAAGGAACTCATGTTTCTTTGATGAATGTGTGGTGCAGTACTGTTATCATTATTCAAGTTCATGTTCTCACATCTATAGCCGTCTTTACGATTACCACCACCCAATTGCTAGATAGATGTTCATAAGTCAGGTAGAGGAAAACTCTCTCACAAACTAAGGCTAAGAAAGCTGGAGCAGACAAGATACAATGTTTTACTAACAACCAAGACATATCCATAATAAGTAGCTAAAAAGAGGTATTAATGGCTATGAAGGAAATCCAAACCAAGATTATACATATATATCGTGAAGCTCCTATCTCAAATCAAACATACCTCACCGGTGTTTACCGTGATTATATGGTGAGTGAAGTTCCCCCCAGAAGAAAATGCAGCCAATTCGCCTACAAGAAAAACTTTAAGTTAAAAATACAAACCCTACCTTGAATTCTCTCTTATGTTAAACATTTGAAAATAAAATGGTTATTATAATTATTTTGTGCCTAAAACTGATACAAACTTCTAAACAATCATTTCAGAAATTATTTGAAAGACATTGGAGATCCATTGAAGGCCCGCAGAGAAAAAAAAACAATTACATCAGAACTTTCCTAAATAAAATAGAAGAACAGCCCACAGATTTTTCTTAGATTTCACATGCCCATAACACATGTTGACGGAGAGTCTAGAAACCAATTGTTATCAAGTCATAACCGTTAAGTACTTTAAAGTTTAAACTAAGAGTTCATAGTACAGAAACAGACTTGGGACTTTGCTAAATTCTTCCTTAGTAACATATGGTTGGGCTATTTATTTCCTTACAGACCTGCTATGATAATAAACGTGGAACACCATGTATAATACACCACATTCCATATTTCCGATATATTGAAGCCAACAGTGATATTTCCCATTTAGTATATACTAATTTGTGCATAAATACCAGTTCTGGGCTGTGTAGTCCATCCAATGGACCATGGATTTGGGTTGTGTGATTCTGCAAGGTATTCCATAAACCCTCATTAGTTCTCTTGTCCACCAGCATTCTAACTTTCCAGGTAAACGTAAGTTTTTGTTCCTCTATCTCTAAAACTAATACACACATACGTATACACACACACACACACACAAAGCCTCATTAGTTTACACATCCCAGCATTGAATTCCAGATTTAAACAAAAGCATTTACTGTGATGGTCCCACATAAATTCAACAAGAGGTACCTCTAAAACAAAAACAAGCCATAAAGAATTACCAAAAACCAAACTAATTCCATAAAACACTAACATTAAATTTCAAAACCCAACACAGTAATTGCAAAGAGCTTTTATGTTAACCTACTATATCTGAAGAATTCATACCCAATCGTCAATTCACATCAAACCAAACATATCCTCAAAACCAGGTTATTGAATGTTTAAATAGTGGATCATGGTGTAAGAAATTACCAAACTAGCGAACTTTGCCAAACTATCCAAATATTTTCAACACACCTGGTTCTGAAATAAATACCATTCAATTGATCAACAATCAGAAGGTGTACCCAGATCATAGATTGAAAAAGCATTAAACCTTAAATAGCTTGGCAGCGAAGTTGAAAAAGCATAGAACCTTAGCTAACCAGTACCCACAACAACGTTCACTTCTTATAACCAATCAACTGCAAAACCTATGTGTTAACTCAGGAAAGTCAAGGCCATTAAAGTTTAGCTTAAATGAATTTACCTGATTTTCAAATACACTTTAGCAAATCATATAAAAGAAAAACTAATTCCCAATTTCAAACATGCACTATAATAATCAAAATGCAAATAACGAAGTACAACATAGAATATGAAGAAGAGTATCCCAAAACGCAAATGTATGTATTCACTAAATTAAAACCTCTATAATCATTAGTTTCAACAATTCAATTCAAGAAAACCAAGCAATATCACATCAAATAAAATCATATAGGATCTCACAATCCCCAATTCGAGATTCTAATAAAGTAATCAAACCTAACATTCCAATCAAAACACTTTCATTAAAAAATGCAATATGAAAATTAACAAAACCATAATAAAAACAAAACTCGAGCAATTAACACAAAATTTGAATCACTAACCATAAAATACATTCAATCAAAAACACAAATTTTTTTGAACATTTTAGGATCATATTCAAGTCTATGTGGTAGCCTTTCCTTGGCTCTGTGAGTAGAAATTCTTTATTCGTTAAGAGCTTTCTTCTTAGCTGCTGCACTTTGATTAGCATTCGTTTTTTTTGTGTTTATGTTAGGCAATAGATGAATGAAGCTTTTGTGAGTTATGTGGAGGTGACAGTACGAGTGTCTGAGGTAAAAAATATGAGATGACACTTTTTCCATGAAAACTCAGTTATATAGTCTTTAATAGGAATGTTGGATTTGCTCTTGACGTTGCAGGCATTGCGATCAGGTGATAAGGGCTTGAGAGATCTACGTTCGGGGATATACCTGCCTACTTGTGTAAAACTGCAATATTAGCTCCTCTATATGTCTAAAGCTGCAAAAAACAAAAAAAAAAATATTAATATTAATGAACAAATTAATTACCGACAAATCATAACAAAAATTTACCATATTCAAAATCTACACACATAGCAACTTGAGCGACCTTGAAGTGAAACCATGTGTACATTACCATTTTTTTGGTTAAGAGTACCACTTTTTTGGTTAACATTACCATTTTTTGGTAAGAGTACCACTTTTTCTTGATAACAATACCATTTTTTTGGTTAAGATTACCACTTTTTTTGTTAAGATTACCACTGTTTTGGTTAAGAGTACCACTTTTTTGGTTAATATTATCACTGTTTTGGTTAAGAGTACCACTTTTTTGGTTAGCATTACCACTATTTTGGTTAATAAAAATGGATAGTTTTCTCTCAAAAATAGGAATCTAGAAATTTCCTGCTTGTATACACAATAGTAATAACCCGTGCCTGAAGGTACGGTACAATATAAAAATCGAACATCCCAAAGAATTAAGTCACTATATGAAATCGTGACAACCACTTTTTTAAAAAAAGTGGACAAAATCCATCCCTAAAAATATTGTACAACACAAAATCGAGCATTAATCATGTAATACAAATATTTTCAATAGCGTAGGCAAAAGTTATCAATATGATAAATATTTTCAAGTAACAATGTATTTGTCCTTTTTTTTTTTTAAGTTACGCTAGTTTAAATCAATCTAGACCCACAATCATTATTAAAAAATCAATGAAAAATAACAAACCTGTGCATAGCAGGAGCACCACAATGAGGAATAAAGACATTACACTCAGTTTTGCCATCTCTTTTCCTATGAGAAACTAATGAGGATGTCTATGGGCATGGGATGATCCATGAGGAATATGTAGTAGTTTTTATAGAAGGGATCAAGATTTAATCTTGGTAGCTATATAATACATCTCATTATTACCCTAGTATATGGGAACATAATGTCAATATGCCTTCTTAATTTGTATTGGTTCTTTCTATGCCTTCAATACCATATATAAACCTAAGTTTACACTCACTGTATCAACAAAATAAAAAATATCTACAAATATTTAAAAACAAAAGCCTAAAAACCCATTAAATCAACTTAATATCAATCAAATTTAACCACCAATCAAGCACCAACCATGAAAATGTTTCGAGTCAATGTGTATGAGTGTTTGTGTCTGTGGGTGTTTGTGTACGTGCTAATTAAAAAAATAGCAATCAATTGAAAAATCTTAAATGTAATAATTCAAAATGCAAAATGAAACTTCAATACCATATATAAACCTAATTTTACAGTCACTGTATCAACAAAAGCATAAAAACCCATGAAAAAGTATAACTCAATCAAATTTAACCACCAATCAAGCACGAATGATGAAAATGTTTCGACTGTGTATTAAAAAAGTTAGACTAATGTTGAATATTGTTTCTAGTGAGTATTGAAAATGTTATATTGAGAGATCAAGATTAGTTGCCAAGTTGCAATCAATCATGAGTATATTAATGAAAAATGTTGATATTAATGAACATGCAGTGCTCAAACCATGAGTTTATTAATGAAACTAAAAAAAAAATGTAACTCAACAAAAATGTATCATCAAAAATGTATCAACAAAAATGTTACACACTAAATATTCAAAGTGCTCAAACCCACCATCACCATTATTCAACCTGTGGTTATGTTATGCATCATCAAAAGTATTATTCAAAACATGCTTTAAGATTACACGATAACTATCAATCCGTGAACTATCAATCAGTTATCAAAATCAAACAAAAAACTATCGAAGACGGGCATAAATTCAACCCACTAAATGGGCATATAGTGAATTCATATCATTGTCCTTTCCCAACTTTGGAGATTCAAAAACACCTTTTATCTTATTATTATAGATTAACATCCAATTTGATACAATTAACAAACCCATTTCATACAACTAACAACCATAGCATTCAATTAAAACCCTATTATCAAAACTCTATGAAAAATCCCAATTAAAAATCAAACTATAACATTCAAATCAATTTAACATCCAAAACACCTAAACTATAACATTCAAACTTATTTTAACTATAACATTCAATAAAAACTCTATTATGAAAACCCTATGGAAAAATAAAAATAAAAAATTAAACTATAACATTCAAACCAATTTAACATTCAAAACACTAGAACTATAACATTCAAACCAATTTACCATCTAAAACACCCAAACTATAACATCTATTCAAACCATAACAAAAGTTATCAAACTTATTTGAAAAAATATAACATTCAAAACACCAATTGGTTAGGTTGTGGGGGGTAGGTTGCGCAGAAGGGAAGAGGGGGAATGGGGGGTCTGCGTAAGAAGGGAGTTTGGGGAGGAGGTGTTCTGTGTGTGTTCTGGGGGGTGGGTTGCGCTTGTCCAGAGGGCCAGAGGGTGAAGAGGGGGGATCTGTGCAGAAGGATAGCTTTGGGGGGAGGTGGGTTTGCGTCTGTGTGTGTATTGAAAATAGGGACTGGGGTTTGTGCGTGTGTGTTTCAAGCAGAGGACGCAGAGAGGGGAGGAGAGAGAAATACCTTGAAGACGGTGGCGCTGGCGTTGTGGTGCTGTCGAGTCGTGTGTGCTGCGAGACAGAGAAAGAGAAAGACTCGGGCAAGGAGTTGGGCAAGGGAGGGGAAGGGTCTGAGAAGAGAGAGAAGTGAGGAGTTGGTTTCTTGGGGGGCGTGTATAGCGTGTTGGGGAAGCCTCCTGAAAAAATAGAAATTTGAAACAATTATTTGAAAACTTTTTAATAAATCGTTTAATAAAAAAAGTGTTACAGTAAAATAAATAAACTCGTAACATATTTAACTAAAAAAAATATCTATAAAATCCTAGCATAAAACAAATAAAAACAAATAAATTTAAATCATACCTAACCAAAAATAATAAAGTGGTAAATGTACCAAAGTTGTAATATTATCTAAAAATTGGTGACCTTACCCAAATAGTGGTTAACTTAATAATTGTAATATTAACCAAAAAATGTTAATCTTACACACAAAATCTACTAAACCTAACCCCAATTTGACGTATCCTTTTTCCAAAATAGTGGTAATCTTTTTTAAAAAATTATAATTTTACACAAAAGTAGTAAAATTATCCCCCATAAATTGCAAATAAATATTAACCAAAACGTGGTATACTTACCCTAAAAGTGGTAACCTTACTCACTAGAAGTGTTAAATTTTTCCAAAAAAATAAAAATAACAATAAATTAATATTCGATCTCATGAATATAATAAAACACATTGGAAGTTGAATCTATCAACACTTATATTTCGTATGACTATTAAAAGTATACAAAATGAGATTTAATTTAATCAAATTAACATTCAATTATGAGATGTAAAAAAAATATGTTTTGTAATCAAATTAACATTCAATTATGTGTTCTTACCATTTTAAAGGTAACAATATTTACCAAATAAGTGGTAAACTTACCCCCAAGTTATAATATTAACCAAAAATTAGTGACTTTGTTACCTTAATAATTGTAATATTAACCAAAAGAGTGATAATCTTACCCCCAATATGTGCTAAACTTATTACTCCCACTTTTAAAGAACGATAATGGAGATAATCTTGAATGATCTTTACTTTTTCAATTCTGTGAAGTCAAAAACTAGGAAGTTGAATAATGTAAAACACATAGGAAGTTGAATGTCATTCCCCACCCCCAAAGCATACATCAAACAATTTTATCACATGTTTAATTATTTAATATTTGATTAATTTGTGTTCTTACCATTTTAAAGGTAACAATCTTTACCAAATAAGTGGTAAACGTACCCCCAAGTTGTAATATTAACCAAAAATTAGTGACTTTGTTACCTTAATAATTGTAATATTAACCAAAAGAGTGATAATCTTACCCCCAATATGTGCTAAACTTATTACTCCCACTTTTAAAGAACGATAAAGGAGAGAATCTTAAATGATGTTTACTTTTTCAATTCTGTGAAGTAAAAAACTAGGAAGTTGAATATAGTAAAACACATATGAAGTTGAATGTCATTCCCCACCCCCAAAGCATACATCAAACAATTTTATCACATGTTTAATTATTTAACATTTGATTAATTTGGTTAACATTACCATTTTAAAGGTAACAATCTTTGCCAAATAAGTGGTAAACGTACCCCCAAGTTATAATATTAACCAAAAATTAGTGACTTTGTTACCTTAATAATTGTAATATTAACCAAAAGAGTGATAATCTTACCCCCAATATGTGCTAAACTTATTACTCCCACTTTTAAAGAACGATAATGGAGAGAATCTTGAATGATCTTTACTTTTTCAATTCTGTGAAGTCAAAAACTAGGAAGTTGAATAATGTAAAACACATAGGAAGTTGAATGTCATTCCCCACCCCCAAAGCATACATCAAACAATTTTATCACATGTTTAATTATTTAATATTTGATTAATTTGTGTTCTTACCATTTTAAAGGTAACAATCTTTACCAAATAAGTGGTAAACGTACCCCCAAGTTGTAATATTAACCAAAAATTAGTGACTTTGTTACCTTAATAATTGTAATATTAACCAAAAGAGTGATAATCTTACCCCCAATATGTGCTAAACTTATTACTCCCACTTTTAAAGAACGATAATGGAGAGAATCTTGAATGATCTTTACTTTTTCAATTCTGTGAAGTCAAAAACTAGGAAGTTGAATAATGTAAAACACATAGGAAGTTGAATGTCATTCCCCACCCCCAAAGCATACATCAAACAATTTTATCACATGTTTAATTATTTAATATTTGATTAATTTGTGTTCTTACCATTTTAAAGGTAACAATCTTTACCAAATAAGTGGTAAACGTACCCCCAAGTTGTAATATTAACCAAAAATTAGTGACTTTGTTACCTTAATAATTGTAATATTAACCAAAAGAGTGATAATCTTACCCCCAATATGTGCTAAACTTATTACTCCCACTTTTAAAGAACGATAAAGGAGAGAATCTTAAATGATGTTTACTTTTTCAATTCTGTGAAGTAAAAAACTAGGAAGTTGAATATAGTAAAACACATATGAAGTTGAATGTCATTCCCCACCCCCAAAGCATACATCAAACAATTTTATCACATGTTTAATTATTTAACATTTGATTAATTTGGTTAACATTACCATTTTAAAGGTAACAATCTTTGCCAAATAAGTGGTAAACGTACCCCCAAGTTGTAATATTAACCAAAAATTAGTAACTTTGTTACCTTAATAATTGTAATATTAACCAAAAGAGTGATAATCTTACCCCCAATATGTGCTAAACTTATTACTCCCACTTTTAAAGAACGATAATGGAGAGAATCTTGAATGATCTTTACTTTTTCAATTCTGTGAAGTCAAAAACTAGGAAGTTGAATATAGTAAAACACATATGAAGTTGAATGTGATTCCCCACCCCCAAAACATACATCATCCAATTAATGGACATTCAACTTCAACACATTCACTAAATTGCTATTTAAATTAATGGACTATAAGTATACAAAATGAGATTCAATTTCGAAATATTGAAATAATATTTATTTAATTTAAAAATAAATTTCTATTTAATTTAATATCAAATCAAGACTAATTTTAGATTATATTATATCCAACTAAAATTTAATTATATTAAATAGAATACTAAATTTTAATTCATCTAACTTTTAACCTTATTAAAGTCCATTTTGTATAAAAAAATCCATAATTAATTAAAAAGTTATGTATGACATAATTTTAAAATTAACCTGTAATGAACATAAGAATACAATGATTATAATATACTGCACATCTTTAAACATCACCCAACATTTGCAATCCGCCCAAGATGTTCTAATTTTGACATAATAGTTGTAAAAAAAATATGTTTTTAAATAGGTAATATAATTTTTGTGTAATAAATTGCATTTAATTGTGAAGTAAATGTAAAACCACTGTTCCAACTACTATGATTTTCTTAACACAATAACAAACTGAAGTCAAGCACCAATTATAGCCTACGTTTCTTCATCACTCTTAAAATCTCCATTATTTCATCACCCATCTAACTTCAATCCAACATATTTAACGATCTTTTCTTGATCATCCATGCAATTAAGTGGAATGCAAGGTATTGGAAGATTCATATCAAACAAGGTAAGTATTTAACGATTTTTTCTCCGTAGATGTTTGTTATTAGTTGTGTTATGTCCACAACTCTTATCTTCTTATTTTGATAGGTAGAAATAGAAGTCATTTCTTAAAGAAGAGATTGTTAATTATTTGTGCTTAGGTATAATCGACACAAAAGGAAAAAGGAAAACAGGTTCTTGTAGACTTAAATAGTGATATAGCAGATGACATATTGCATGATTTTGAAATGATGAATATCAGAACATGGACTTCCATCAGAAAAGCAAGGATGAGTTAGCATCCAATGAAGCCATTGCAAGCAAGGATGAGTTAACATCAATTGAAGACATTGCAATGAGGGAAGATTTAACATCTACAGAAGTCCTTGCAATGACATTTATATCACATGAAGATGCCGGACAATTTTATAACACATATGGTAGATATGCGGGTTTCAGTGTTCGTAAGGATGACCTAAAGCATGACAAGAACAACATGCCAATTTCAAGACGGTGGGTTTGTTCGAGAGAAGGGTATCGGTCGGCAAAGAATGCAGAACGCGTAGAGCGATCAAGGGAACCACGAGGGTTAACACAACTTGGATGCAAGGCAACATTTCGAGTGAAGTTTGATAGGAAGACACAAAAATGGGTTGTAAAAGAGTTTGTAATGGACCACAACCATGAATTGGTTCCACAACGTGGTGTTCCATTTCTCCGATCACACAGGCGTGTCAAGAGCCCCGACAAAGCACAAGCTATATCATTGCACAATGTTGGTATGCGTACAAGTCATATTAGGGATTTCATGTTGCAACAATCTGGTGGATATCAAAATGTCGGGTTTACCACAAAGGATCTCTACAATGACATGACATCCTACCGTAGAGAAGAGTTGAGAGACGGTGATGCAGATGGCGCATTAGCCTACTTGAGCGCAAAGGAAGAGTTAGACCCGCAATTCTATTTCAAGTATTCTGTCACCGAAGACAAATCGTTGAATTGCTTGTTTTGGGCTGATTCGACATCTCGACTAGATTACAAGTGCTTTGTTGAGGTGATGACGTTTGATACTACATATCGAACGAATGCATATAAGAAGCCTTTTGTGATATTTACCGGTGTCAACGACCACAACGCTACAACTATATTTGGGTGCGCATTACTTTTAGACGAGACGATTGATACATATGTGTGGGTATTGAATATCTTTCTTCATGCAATAGAAAACAAGATGCCTGTATCTGTTATTACTGATGGAGATAAAGCAATGGCTGATGCAATTGAAAGAGTATTTCCTCAAGCGACGCATCGCTTATGTAGATGGCATTTGTCAAGAAATGCTTTCACAAATATAAATGCTGAAAATTTTGTCAATGCATTCAAGAGGTGCATGTGTGCTCGATGTACTCCGGAAGAATTTGAAAATGAGTGAAAATCAATAGTCGAATCATTTGGACTGGAGACAAACAATTGGATAGCAGAAGTTTATGCAAAGCGATTCAAATGGGCCAAAGCGTACTTGTGAGAAAAAAATTTTGTCGGCTTAAAAAGCACGCAACGATCAGAGAGTATGAATGCCTACCTAAAATGCTTTCTAAAAACAAAACAACGATTATTCGAGTTTGTTAAGCACTATGACAGGGGCTTGGCAAGGATCAGGGAGTGTGAGACCAATGATGACTTTGAGTCGGAACATTCTAGGCTAGTTATGTAGACAACACTGAGATGCTTAGAGGATCATGATGCTGCTCTATATACCAGAAAGATTTTCTTCAAGGTCTGTGATAAGATACAAGAAGAAGCTTTATTTTTTGTAGTGGATAAGATCGAGATTGAAAGTCATCGGAGATACTATTTATCTCGATTCACAAAACCAGAATCAAGGTGGATTGTGCAATATTATCCTCAAATTCATGTGTTTAAATGCAATTGCATGAAATTTGAGTCTTTTGGGATTTCATGCTCTCACATGATCGCGGTCATGAAGTATGAGCACATACAAGAGTTTCCTCATACCATTGTGATGGCATGTGGACCATTAAAGCAAAATCTGGGTATAAATGTGCACTCGAATGTGGTAATGTGCAGCCGAATGTGTCAATTCCTATGCGTTATGCTGGACTTATGTCAATGTGCAGCCAAATGTGTTATTACGCTTCACAGTCGCTCTCAGACTCAAATGACCTGAGGAGTATGGTGCAACAAAGAACTTCTCTTCTAAAAGCCCGTCATGAGTCATTTGGCAAACACGATGCAAATGTGAAGAATACACAATTCGGTGTGAATGATTCAAAGATTGTGAAAACCAAGGGTAATAGTCGTGCACAAAAGAATATTCCAATCAACCCGCGAAGATGTAGTAAATGCAGGGGCACTGGCCATACTGTTAGAAAATGTCCACTCTTGATATCTCAATCCAATGATCCATTCGAGGACATGCCTTTTTCACAACCAGTTGGATCACAACCACCATAGAACCTTCCTTTTTCACAACTTAGTGGATCAGACCAACCACCCCACATGTCTTTTTCACAGCATGGTGGATCGCAACAATCTATACCATCATCGAAAGAGGATGACCGTTGCATTCCCTTTGTCAACGAGGGTATCCTCAACTATCAGGTTCATATAATACTCTTTGTATGTTTATATTTTTTTTTTCATATGTACTCATTTCTTGTTATTTTAGGATGGAATGCCAAGCTTTGATTCTACCATTCAATCATAGTACATCAACACTAGTTTCAGTAAAATGGAGGTAATTACAAAAATTAAAAATTTTATCCCACAAATTTTGTTTTTTCACCATTGTCATCTAACCATCAATTTATGCTATTACAGTGGGCACCAAGATCATGGAGCAAGATGGGTTGATGAAATTTTACTTTTTTTGCAACTTTGAATGAAAATGTTTAATTTACATTCTCCATTCCAAGGTTTTTTTTCACTTAGATATACCCTTATTTTGTTTTTGGAGAACTTGCGAGAGAATTTTATTGATTAAAAATTAAATTAAACCTAGCTAGGGGGGACGTATTTACCTTACCCTCGATGCAATCTAATTACTATGTGATAAGGAATTAAAAATTCTAATGCATGATTTTACATGGAAAAACAAAAAATAATTTCCTAACTGATGAAACCAGCTACTGAAATGTGTTGGAATGTTGAACAGTCACGTGAACAGTAGCTAAGAGAGCTAAGATGAGCAATGTGCAGCAGATATTTTGAGCATTCCAGCACATTTCAGTAGCAGCTATTTTGAGCATTCTAGCATTCCAAAAATAACAACTGCCTAGAAATGTAAATAGTGTTTTAAATGGGTTGCGAGCAAAAGCTGAGGCATTACTTTGTCACTCCTAGACCATAAAATTTGTGATAAGAAGTGCATATGAGGCATTTCTGTCATATTTGTAATTTGCCTAGAATTCCCTCCCCTCTCAATGTTTGCTTTGTCACATTTTGAAGGGGTAGCTACCCTGGGATAAGTTAAGATTGGTTTGGCCCAATAATAGTGTTACTGTTGAATAAATAAATTGAACATATAGTGGTTGCTGGTAATTGACATATGCCCAAGATTGATTTTTTTGTGCAAAGTCTGCTCCTTGTAATTGTAGCTTGAATTCTTGCATGTCTTCTCCATCTTCCCCTATCAAGTTGTTTGAGTTTGGGGCAGCAGGGGTGGGAGTAGAGGAGGTGTTGCCTACAGGAGAAGGGACACTTCCTTGCTCTAATTGTTCTAAGCTTTGTACTTTTGCCTCCCCTGACATTGGATTAACTTTAATTACAAAATTTCTATCTGGTCTTTTCTTACTGGATGATATTTTGTCAGATCATCCTGAATTGTGCTGACACACCAATAACATTCTCATTCCTTCTGACCATTCAACTTATGTATTAAATGAAACTTATACATTATGCATGCTGACATTCTTTTTCATTGTCGCTGTGATAGTAGTATCTTCCTCATTAAAACAACCAATCAATATGTCTGTGAGGGTTAAGTTAATGTGCTGGTAACAATTTGGTGTTCCATGATATGTTTTCGATACAATGAAAAGTTTTATTCATGATAATCTATGCAACAAAGACATTTTCGGATTACTTAAAGCGAAAGGTTGTTGTTGTAAAAACACTTTTACTGTCCACCATTTATTGGTTTAGTAATTTTTTGACGTTGTTAGATTTAATTTGACGTTGAATCTATCAGAGAACTTTAATCTTAGACCGCAGCGATTTAATTTGTCATTGATCTTGCAGTAAAAGTTGTCTCGTATGTAGATTGAGAGTGAAAGGGGAAGTATGAGTGTGAGAAGCATTGTCACAGATTCCTTGGTTGGCCAAAGAGTTGCAACTGCATTTCCTTCCCTATGGGAATGTTGCATTTCCACAAGAACCAAGCTTATTTTACATATAAAGAATACAAATTTTTGGGTGTAACATTATCAATTTTATTTGGTTGGAATACCACTATTTTTGGTAAGATTACCAATCTTTTGAGGCAATATTATCACGTTTTTTGGGTTAGATTACCATTTGTTTTAGAAGATTACCACTTTTTGAGGGAAATATTACCACTGTTGAGGTAAACGTATCATTTTTTTTTGTTAACATTACAACTTTTTCGGTTAGAATACAACTTTTTGGTGTAACATTATCACTTTTATTTGGTAAGAATACCATTTTTTTGGTAAGATTACCAATTATTTGAGGTTAGATTGCTACTTTTGAGGGAAAGATTACTACTTTTTTTGTTAACATTACCATTTTGTTTTTGGGTTAGAAGACAATTTGCTTTCGCTTAGAATACAACTTTTTTGGGTATAAGAGTACAACTTTTTGGGTTAACATTATCACATTTATTTTGTAAAAATACCACTTTTTTTTAATAAGGTTACCATTTATTTGAGGCAAGATTATAACTTTTTAGGGTAAGATTACTATTTTTTAGGTTAGAATACCAATTTTGTGGAAAAAATTACCACTTTTTTGGTTAATATTACCATTTTTTGGGTTAAAATACAACTTGTTTGGGCTTAGAATACAAATTTTTTGGGTGTAAGAATACAACTTTTTGGGTGTAACATTATCACTTTTATTTTGTAATAATACCACTTTTTGGTAAGAATACCCATTAATTGAGGCAAGATTACCACTTTTTTTGTTAATATTACCATTTTTTGGGTTAGAATACAATTTTTTTGGGTGTAAGAGTACAACTTTTTGGGTTAACATTATCACCTTTATTTTGTAAAAATACCACTTTTTTTAATAAGGTTACCATTTATTTGAGGCAAGATTATAACTTTTTAGGGTAAGATTACTATTTTTTAGGTTAGATTAACACTTTTGTGGGAAAGATTACCACTTTTTTGGTTAATATTACCATTTTTTAGGTTAGAATACAACTTGCTTGGGCTTAGAATACAACTTTTTTGGGTGTAAGAATACAACTTTTTGGGTGTAACATTATCACTTTTATTTTGTAACAATACCACTTTTTTTGTAAGATTACCCATTATTTGAGGCAAGATTACTATTTTTTTGGTTAACATTACCATTTTTTGGGTTAGAATACAACTTGTTTTGGCTTAGAATACAACTTTTTTGGGTGTAAGAGTACAACTTTGTGGGTGTAACATTATTACCTTTATTTTGTAAAAATACCACTTTTTTTAATAAGGTTACCATTTATTTGAGGCAAGATTATAACTTCTGATGGTAAGATTACTATTTTTTAGGTTAGATTACTATTTTTTAGGTTAGATTACCACTTTTGAGGGAAAGATTATCATTTTTTTTTTGTTAACATTACCATTTTTTTGGGTTAGAATACAACTTTCTTAGGCTTAGAATACAACTTTTTTGGATGTAAAAATACAACTTTTTTAGTGTATTTTTAGAGGTAAAATTACGGTAAGAATTTATAATCTTACTACTAAATTACCACAACCATGCTCATCACAACCATTACCATGCTCATTTTATGTATAAAGAACAATGATATTTTAGATTTTTGACAAAAACATATCATATTGCATTAATTTGTTTCATCACATTTTACTGCCAGTTCAACTATTGTATCAAAAACCAACAACTACAGTTACATATAATTGTCACTTCCTAGCTATTTCTTTGCTTTTCATAAAAAAGACTCAATTCTATCCAACCTACTATCGATCCCCTTCAGAGACTCCTTTATTTCATTTTGAGTCTCCTTTATTTCATTTTGAATATTTTCAAATTCCTCCATCTTTCTGCCCAATCGTACCAGCAACATTCCATATCTATGCAATGGATCAGGAGGAAGACCAGCTGTGGAAGAATTTGGGACATCCTGGGCTTGGGCTTCATCATCCTCAGCTTCAACTTCATTCTCGATTTCAACTTGTGGCTGCTGTGACTGCTGAGTTTTATTCTTCTTCCCTTGCCCCAAACTCTTTTTTATTGTCCCACCATAAATTGGATTCATGGGAGTGGAATAAGTGTCGCTTGAGTGAATCACAACTCCACAATCCTCCATAATCTTTGAAATCAAAATTGGGAATGGGAGACATCGCCGCCTATCCTTCATACTTTGTACCGAAATAATTTCATCAACTATTAAACAAGGTAGATCTATACATATACCCTTTCCAATGGCATACAGGAGATGAGCTCGACCAAGTCCAAAATTAGCAGTATGTCCTCTTGGTATAATATTATACCCCACTATAAGGTTTAACATCCTATATTAGGGAGTAAGGTCTTGCTGAAAAAATTCTAGATTGTCAACAATCTCACTAATATTATTAGGTATACCCTCAATTTCTGCATGAACATCTTTCAACTCAGGTATGTCCTTAAAATTCTTGAATGGATAGGTAAGTGTATCGTTAGGAATGAAGGGTCGGCGAACTCCCAATATTTTTGAAACTAACTTTGGAGTTACTTCAAAAATTACATTCCTCACAAGTGATTTAAACTTGATCACCTCTATCAATATCATGTATGTTAGAATAAAATATATTCACCAATGTATTATATGTTTTATCCGTCTTCTTGATATCAACTGCAGAATTCCATTGATGAAGAGAAAAGAGAAAAAATAACATCACATCCTACCTCTTTTAATTGATCCAGTAAAACACCTCTTTCTCTAAAAATAAAGACCTATAATAAAAACAGTTCCCATACCACTGTTTGCAATTTTTGTGGACGAAAGATATGTCTTCATTGCATATGGGTTGGATGAACTTGCTGGATTGGGTGTAGGGTTGGATGAACTTGATGTATTGAAGGAGGGATCAACTGGATTGGTGGTGGTGGGATCCACAGTAGGATCAATTGGATTGGTGGAGGTGGGATCAACAGTGTAATCAATTGGATTGGTGGAGGTGAGATCAACTCTGGAGGAAAGATCAATGGAGGGAGGATGATTATGTAAAACTCGGGTAAATTTGAACTTTTTTTTTCTGAAAAAGGGCAAAACGGTCATTTACCACAATAATGCGGGAATTAAAATACATACTCTCTAGAGCTCATATGACTCAACGGACTTCGCCGTTGGATTCGTATCGCGAAATCTAGTCACCTTGTCAAATTTCATCGAATTCCGAGATAGTCGGATTTTGCACGTATTTCAAAACGAATGGGTGGCGGCTGATCTCACAAAGGTTCCCACAAATAAATTTTATATAATTTCCTTATAATTGAATTAAAGTTCAAATAAAATTAATTTGAACTTAAATCGGGATCAAATAAATCGTTTCGGGGCGAAAACGGACCCGGACAAGTGGGGGACACATGGCGCGACGTGGGCCGAGTATTAGAACTATAAATAGGAGCAAATATCTGCATTTTAGGCAGAAAATTCTGCTGGTTGTGCTGGTCTTCAACGTGTGGGAGAAAGAGGGAGAGAAATCCAACTTTCCTTCGTCGATTCCTGGAGTTCTGTCGCTCGAAATCCGTCGAGCCAAGAGTTAAAGTCGATCATATCGACGAGGACTACGCAACCACACCAAGAACGAGGGATTTCACCGAAGATCCAAGTAAAGGGTTTTGGGAAATCAAGAGTTTTGGGTCTTGGGAGGTGTTCTTGAAGTTCTCAACACTCCAAGAGGTAGGGTTCCCTCCTACCTTGGCTTATTTACAACCTATGGTGTACATAGGGGATGGTTAAATGCATAGATTTTACTTATTGATATGGATATAAGGAAATGGGTATGAAAAAGGGCTTGAGTTAAATTCTAGCTTGAATTTGGCATGTGAAGTTTCATGTGAAAATTCTTGGGGCTTGGTGTTGGGGGCATGCTATGTGTTCTATTGTGCCTTTTGAAAGAAATGTGTTTTGGACATGAATTATGTGGTAACATGCTTGTTATTGTTGTTGATATATGCTAAATGGTATATTGATGGTATGGTCAATTTTGGTGATTGTATGCATGAGATATAATTGTCATGGTGTATGTTGAAATGTGAAAAATTGCTTATTTGGCATGCATTACATCTTGAGCATGATATTGCATCACATTCATGGGCATAAGTCATGAGTGGTGGTGTGTGTATGCATGATTGATCATCTCATTTGGTGGTTGATGTGTGGACTCGGGAGAGTTGGATTGAAGGTCCGAGTGAGTCGCATGGTTGCATGGGAAAAACTTGTGTCGGGTATAGCAAGAAGGGCTAGACACTCCCTCGGGTGCGAATCCCGGCTATTGGTTTATACACTTCCGTCGGTGCAAGTCAAAAAAAAGTGTAACGGCGTACAGAGCCGGTGGTGCAATTCCAAGAATCCGTTGCCCAACAAAGACACATGGTTTTGTTTTATAAAATACTCATTCAATGAGTGCCATCCAACAATGATTTGGTTTGTTAACAAATGATTTTTTATTTAAAACAATCGTTGGATGGATTTTCGTCAAAAGACGGTTTTATTTCACAAATGCATAGCATTGTGTTGTGGGAGTCGGTGAAGACTCGGGTTAAGGTTGCATGAGTGAGTTCATCTCATTTCATAGCATGACATGAAGATTCCTCTCAAGGGATTGCAAATTCTTGATAGGAAAAAGAATGTTGTTTGAAATGTGTTGCATGTGACATTGCATGGCATCTAGGTTGGGGAGTAGCCTCTGTAGGGGATACTCTATTGAGCGTGGCTCACCCTATACGGGAAAACATTTCAGGTGGGAGATACACTCCGGCGGATGACGCTCATTCGGGACCCCAAGGGTGAAGAGAGGCCGCTTGTGGCTTTGATTTTGGGATTTTTGTAAACTAAGTATGAGAACTTAGCTTTTGGACATGTAAAATGATGTAAATAATTGTAATAGAACTTGTATCAAACATGTTTTGATGTATAAACACATGTTGTATGAGTTTGGGTTGGTTTTGGTAAGGTTTGGAATGGATTGGAAATGAAAAACAGGTGAAAAGGGAAATTCTGGGCCAGGCGTACCGGTACGCGTACCGGTACGGTTGGGTCCAGTAGGAGTAGCGTACCGGTACGCATACCGGTACGGTTGGTTCCAGAGGGCAGGGTGTACCGGTACAACCAGGACTAGTGAGTTCACCGTACCGGTACGCGTACCGGTACACCCTCCCAAAATTCAGAATTTTTTTTTATTATTTTGCCAAGTCTTTGGGCTATGTTTGTCTTCCTTCCAATGTTACAAATGAACAATAATAGGATACCAATGGTGGTATATTGGACCTCGGATGGGTCAACCAACCGAAAGAAATTGGACTTGTAATTTTTTTAAAATCCCGGTAAAGGGAATGTGGGCCGTGGTGTCGGGTCAACCGGCATCCACGGGTATTCCGCGGGTTGATGGGTAATCAACGGACCCCCGGATTTTGGGGCGTCACAGCTTGGTATCAGAGCTTAGGTATACGATTACCTAGGGCTTGATGGATATGGGTCTAGGCCATTGCATTCATTATGCATTTCATGTTATGTGCTCTAATATGCTACATGATTATGTGTTATGTGAATTATATACATGGTAAAATATATATGGAAAAAGAGGAACAGTAGGGTTAGAAAACATAACCTTGGGGGTTCGGAAAAAGAATGAACGGGATGGTTCGGGGTGTTGATGTCTATTAGTGAATGGCACATGTTCTACTAGTTAGACAAGGAGAGAAATCTCAAAGTCTAAACTTGATCCCCATTTTGGGATACTATGTAAGACTTTATTGCTATCTTATGTGCGTATAGATGGCAACTAGAGGAAGGGGATGTCGGGGTGGACGGAACAACCAACCACCACCGACCTTTGACCAACAAGCCTTCGCGGAGGCTATTGGTGCTGCGGCTGCTACTATTGCACAGGCTAGTGCTACAACTGCTACGATTGCATAGACTAGTGCAAATGTAGGCCAAGGAGGCTCTAGTAATCTCTAAAAGTTCAAGGCGCACCATCCTCTGACCTTTGTGGGGGGAGCGGATCCTATGGTGGCTGACCATTGGTTCCGACAAGTGGACAAGATCTTAGGGGCTATGGAGATCACCTCCGATGCCACAAAGGTAATGCTAGCTACTTTCCAGCTAGAGGGAGAATCCTAAGTGTGGTGGGTTTGGGTCAAAGCCTCAAGGGACTTGGAGGCAACGACATGGGAAGAGTTCCGTGAGCTCTTCATGGGCAAATATTTCCCGGCGTCTGCCCAGCATGCAAAAGCTCGGGAATTCCTAGACCTGAAACAAGGGACTATGACAGTGCTCGAATATGTGGCTAAGTTCACTGAATTAGCCCGTTTCGCTGATGATTATGTGGTCACAGACATGGCCAAAGTGAGGAAGTTTGAGGATGGTCTGAAATTATCCATCTGGGGTAAAATTGTGGGACTTCTCCTGCAAGACTTGGACTTGATGGTCAAGACAGCTATGGCCATTGAGAAGGAAGTGGATGACGCACGGAACATCCGAGAAGCGGGTGGTAAAGATAAGAAGAAGGAGGGTCAATCTTTTTCTTCAAGTTCGGGGAAGAAGCAAAGGACTTCGACTCCACAGGGTCGTGGCTATCAAGGCCAAGGCCAGGGTCAAACCTCCCAAGGCGGGAGAAATCAGAGGCCTTTCTACCAGGCAGGGCAAATGACTTGTTTTCATTGTCACCAACCGGGGCATATGAAGCGGGATTGTCCTCAGCGATAGGGATCTCAGGGCTATGGAGCATCCCAGTCCCAGTCTTCGGTGGGACATGCACAGACGCATTTCGTTCCTCCCTACCCCACCATGGGCCAAGGAAGTCATTTCCAGTCTCAGGGTACTGCATAGGGCCCTACTACTTCATGAGCGGGGACTCCGTTATCAGGCCAGATGGGCCAGAGCATGGGTCGAGGTCGAGGCCAGGGCTCACAAGCTGGGACTTCAGGGACCCAGGGGCGTGTCTACACCATCACACCTCAGACTGAGCCAACTGATCAGTCGGTCATTCAGGGTACATTTCTACTCTTTCGCTTATGGGCAAGGGTGTTATTTGACTCTGGTGCATCTCATTCTTTTATTGCTGCATCATGTGTTAGAGATTTGGGCTTAGAGGTTGAAACCTTGAAAGAGCCATTGCATGTGAATTCTCCCCTTGGAGCTAGGGTGAGTATTGACCAGATATGTCGGGGTTGTGAGTTAGAGATCTCGGAGATTTTACTCACCGTGGACCTTAGGGTCCTGGACATGTCGGAGTTTGATGTCATCCTTGGGATGGATTGGTTGACGGCACACCGAGTCGTCATTGATTGTGATCATAAGAGGGTCACTGCCTACACACCAGATGATATTTGTTTCAAGTTCCAAGGGGAAAAACATGGTGTTTTACCCCAAGCCGTGTACGACTCTAGATGGCACGGACAGTTGATGGGTTGGCTTGCGAGCCTTACCTTGGAGGATGAGGCGAGACAGGAGTTTGGTCTACCTCGGGTGGTCTGTGAGTATGAGGATGTCTTTCCGGATGAACTACCGGGATTACCTCCACATAGGGATGTAGACTTCACCATTGAGTTGCACCCCGGTATATCGCCTATTTCTATGACTCCACATAGGATGGCGCCAGCTGAGTTGTAAGAACTCAAGGTCCAATTACATGAATTATTGGACAAGAGCTTTATAAGACCGAGCACTTCACCTTGGGGCGCTCCGGTGTTGTTTGCCAAGAAGAAGGACAAGACCCTTCGACTATGCATAGACTACCGGCAGTTGAACAGGGTTACTATCAAGTATAAGTACCATTTGCCGAGGATCGATGATTTATTTGATCAACTGAGAGGGGCGCGGGTCTACTCCAAGATAGATCTCTGCACCGGTTACCATCAGTTGAGGGTTAGGGAGGCGGATATCCCTAAGACGATGTTTAGAACGCGATATGGGCATTTTGAGTTTACCGTCATGCCTTTTGGATTGACGAATGCCCCGACGGCATTCATGGATCTTATGCATAGGGTGTTCCAACCCTACTTAGATCAGTTTGTCGTAGTCTTTGTTGACGACATTTTGATCTACTCCAAGTCTGAGGAGGAGCATGAGGGTCACTTGAGGGTTGTTCTCCAGACATTGAGAGACCATCGGTTGTACGCCAAGTTCAGCAAGTGTGAATTTTGGCTGACTGGGGTGAAATTTTTGGGACACGTGGTGTCGGCTTCGGGTGTATCCGTGGACCCGGAGAAGGTTGAGGCAGTTATGAATTGGGAGAGGCCGAAGTCAGTCTTCAAGATACGTAGTTTCTTGAGATTGGCAGGGTATTACCGGAGGTTCATTGAGGACTTCTCTCGATTAGTTGCACCTATGACCAAGTTGACCCGGAAAGAGGTCAAGTTTGAGTGGAATGACTCGTGTGAGAAGGCATTCCAGGAGTTGAAGAGGAGGCTTACTTCAGCTCCTATTCTGATAGTTCCGGAAAGGGGACAGAGGTACACAGTGTATTGTGATGCCTCTAAGGACGGACTTGGATGTGTTTTGATGCAGTCCGGGAGGGTAGTGGCTTATGGTTCTCGGCAGTTAAAGAACCACGAGCAGAACTATCCCACACATGACATGGAGCTGGCGGCTATAGTCTTTGCCTTGAAGGCTTGGCGTCACTATCTATATGGTGAGCAGTTCGAGGTATTTTCGGACCACAAAATCTGAAGTACATCTTTACACAGCGGGACTTCAACATGAGGCAACGCAGGTGGATGGAGTTTATGGAGGACTATGACTTCACTTTGCATTACCATCCCGGTAAGGCAAATGTGGTGGCTGATGCATTTAGCTGGAAGTCACGGGGAGTGTTGGCTAGTGTGGCTTCCCGGGAGTGGCAGATGCTCGAGACTGTGGGACAGTTCGGGCTACGCTACATGGGGCAAGCTCAGGGTACTTTGGGAAGTTTGGTGGCTACACCTTCCCTACTGAGCAGAGTGATTGAGTCTCAGGGGCAAGACCCGGAGATATTGTCCATCAAGGACCGAGTACGGTCAGGGACAGGTGATGAGGGTTGGACCATTCGCTCGGATGGTAGTCTTCGGTATAGGGGAAGAATTGTGGTTCCCCAGTCGGCGGATCTGAGAGAGGAGATCCTCAGGGAGTTCCATTGCTCTCGCTTGCGGTGCATCCAGGTGGCATGAAGATGTATCAGGATCTTCATCGCCAGTATTATTGGAGCGGGATGAAGAGACACGTCGGAGATTTGTTAGCCGATGTCTCACGTGCCAGCAAGTAAAGGTTGAGCACCAGAGACCAGCGGGATTACTCCAGCCTTTGGAGGTAGCTGAGTGGAAGTGGGAACATGTCACGATGGATTTTGTGACTCACTTGCCACGGACATCGCGGGGACATGACGCGGTGTGGATGATAGTGGACCGGCTTACTAAGTTGGCACACTTTTTGGCAGTGCGGATGACCTTCACACTGGAGGAATTCTGCAGGTTGTATGTACTGGAGATTGTCCGGTTGCATGGGGTGCCTGTATCTATAGTATCGGATCGGGATCCCAGGTTTACGGCTCATTTTTGGGAGAGTTTCCAGCGAGCCATGGGGACACAATTGATGATGAGCACTACTTTTCATCCCTAGACGGACGGTCAGTCGGAGAGGACCATCCAGACTTTAGAGGACATGCTACGGGCATGCGCCCTAGATCTCAAGGGTAGTTGGGAAGAACACTTACCCTTAGTGGAGTTCACCTACAACAACAGTTATCAGGCGAGCATACAGATGGCACCCTATGAGGCACTATATGGGAGGTCCTGTCGTTCTCCGGTTTGTTGGACGGAGGTAGGAGAGAGACCCTCTACGGGTCCAGATTTGGTTAGGGACACCTCAGAAAAGGTGGACTTGATACGAAAGCGTCTTCTCACGGCTCAGAGCCGGCAGAAGAGCTACGCCCACAGACGGCGGCGACCTCTAGAGTTTGAGGTGGGAGATCATGTCTTCTTGAAGGTGATGCCTAAGAGAGGAGTTGTCAGGTTCGGCAAGCGGGGAAAGCTGTCGCCGAGGTATATCGGGCCCTTCGAGGTACTCGAGAGGGTAGGTACGGTTGCTTACCGGTTGGTGTTACCGCCAAATCTATCGGGTGTCCATGCGGTATTCCATGTCTCTATGCTCCGGAAGTATACTCCAGATCCGACACATGTGGTGGATTGGGGTGAGTTGATTGTTGATGCGAATGAGACCTTCGAGGAGGGACCGGTACGTATCATGGATAGCCAGGATCAGGTTTTGCGAGGCAAGACCGTGAGGCTAGTAAAGGTGCTATGGCAGCACCGGGGAGTGGAGGAGGCAACATGGGAGCGCGATGACACTATACGTACCAATTATCCTTTCTCGTTCGAGGATGGAGGTACGTTCTTATAGTCATTTAAATATTAAATGACTGTTGCATATGCATGTGATTGTGTGTGCATGTGGGTGAGAATTTCGGGGACGAAATTCTTTTAAGGGGGGAAAAATGTAAAATCCGGGTAAATTTGAATTTTTTTCTGAAAAATGGCAAAACAGTCATTTGCCACTATAATACGGGAACTAAAATACGTACTCTCTAGAGCTCATATAACTCAACGGACTTCACCGTTGGATTCGTATCGCAAAATCTAGTCACCTTGTCAAATTTCATCGAATTCTGAGATAGTCGAATTTTGCACGTATTTCAAGGCGACTGGGTGGCGGCTGATCTCACAAAGGTCCCCACAAATAAATTTTATATAATTTCCTTATAATTGAATTAAAGTTCAAATAAAATTAATTTGAACTTAAACCGGGATCAAATAAATCGTTTCGGGGCGAAAACGGACCCGAACAAGTGGAGGACACGTGGCGCGACGTGGGCCGAGTATTAGAACTATAAATAGGAGCAAATATCTGCATTTTAGGCAGAAAATTCTGCTGGTTGTTCTGGTCTTCAACGTGTGGGAGAAAGAGGGAGAGAAAAGAGAGAAATCCAACTTTCTTTCGTCGATTCTCGGAGTTCCGTCGCTCGAAATCCGTCGAGCCAAGAGTTAAAATCGATCACATCGACGAGGACTACGCAACCACACCAAGAACGAGGAATTTCACCAAAGATCCAAGGAAAGGATTTTGGGAAATCAAGAGCTTTGGGGTTTGTGAGGTGTTCTTGAAGTTCTCCACGCTCCAAGAGGTAGGGTTCCCTCCTACCTTGGCTTATTTACAACCTATGGTGTACATAGGGGATGGTTAAATGCATAAATTTTACTTATTGATATGGACATAAGGAAATGGGTATGAAAAAGGGCTTGAGTTAAATTCTAGCTTGAATTTGGCATGTGAAATTTCATGTGAAAATTCTTGGGGTTTGGTGTTGTTGGCATGCTATGTGTTCTATTGTGCCTTTTGAAAGAAATGTGTTTTGGACATGAATTATGTGGTAACATGCTTGTTATTGTTGTTGATATATGCTAAATGGTATATTGATGGTATGGTGAATTTTGGTGATTGTATGCATGAGATATAATTGTCATGGTGTATGTTGAAATGTGGAAAATTGCTCATTTGGCATACATTACATCTTGAGCATGATATTGCATCACATTCATGGGCATAAGTCATGAGTGGTGGTGTGTGTATGCATGATTGATTATCTCATTTGGTGGTTGATGTGTGGACTCGGGAGAGTTGGATTGAAGGTCCGAGTGAGTCGCATGGTAGCATGAGAAAAACTTGTGTCAGGTATAGCAAGAAGGGCTAGACACTCCATCGGGTGCAAATCCCGGCTATTGGTTTATACACTTCCGTCGGTGCAAGTCCAAAAAAAGTGTAACGGCGTACGGAGTCGGTGGTGTAATTCCAAGAATCCGTTGCCCAACAAAGACACATGGTTTTGTTTTATAAAATACTCATTCAATGAGTGCCATCCAACAATGATTTGGTTTGTTAACAAATGATTTTTTATTTAAAACAATCGTTGGATGGATTTTCATCAAAAGACGGTTTTATTTCACAAGTGCATAGCATTGTGTTGTGGGAGTCGGTGAAGACTCGGGTTAAGGTTGCATGAGTGAGTTCATCTCATTTCATAGCATGACATGAAGATTCCTCTCAAGGGATTGCAAATTCTTGATAGGAAAAAGAATGTTGTTTGAAATGTGTTGCATGTGACATTGCATGGCATCTAGGTTGGGGAGTAGCCTCTGTAGGGGATACTCTATTGAGCGTGGCTCACCCTATACGGGAAAACATTTCAGGTGGGAGATACACTCCGTCGGATGACGCTCATTCGGGACCCCAAGGATGAAGAGAGGCTACTTGTGGCTTTGATTTTGGGATTTTTGTAAACTAAGTATGAGAACTTAGCTTTTGGACATGTAAAATGATGTAAATAATTGTAATAGAACTTGTATCAAACATGTTTTGATATATAAATACATGTTGTATGAGTTTGGGTTGGTTTTGGTAAAGTTTGGAATGGATTGGAAATGAAAAACAGGTGAAAAGGGAAATTTTGGGCCAGGCGTACCGGTACGGTTGGGTCTAGTAGGAGTAGCGAACCGGTACGCATACTGATACGGTTGGTTCCAGAGGGCAGGGCGTACCGGTACGCGTACCGGTACAGCCAGGACCAGTGAGTTCACCGTACCGGTACGCTTACCGGTTCACCCTCCCAAAATTTAGAATTTTTTTTTATTCTTTTGCCAAGTTTTTGGGCTATGTTTGCCTTCTTTCCAATGTTACAAATAGACAATAATAGAATACCAATTATGATATATTAGACCTCGGATGGGTCAACCAACCGAAAGAAATTGGACTTGTAATTTTTTTAAAATCCCGATAAAGGGAATGTGGGCCGTGGTGTCGGGTCAACCGGCATCCACGGGTATTCCGCGGGTTGATGGGTAATCAACGGACCCCCGGATTTTGGGGCGTCACATATTACATTTCTTCTTTGAGGAGGGACCAGAGGGAGGATCATTACAGCTCTTCTTCCTCTTCATTTTTTCATTGGAATCCACAACTTTTGGCCTATACTTCTTTCTGCCGGTCATTCTGCTGTAACAAGAAAAAAATCTAGTAAAAAAAGAGAGCAATAGCATGAAAGATTATCTATTACTTTTGAGCAATAACAATTGATGGAGATGTGAGGAAGATATGATTGCATTACTTTTGAACTATCACTCACAAAAACCATAATTCGTTCAACTCCCAAAACACATCCCTTATGCAACTATGTGTACAAAAAATTTATGAAATTGAGAGAGAGACAGAGACAACTATGTATACAAAAATATAATGAAAGAAACTTGTTTTTTCGCTAATTAAACCAAAAAAAATAAAAGAAAAGAAAACTACCGTAAATGAGCCGAATTCTCGTGATAATCACTGTACAGTATACACCCCACACGCAAGTTAGACAACCACGAGAGACAACTATGTAGTCGAACCCCAAGTCGCATACACATTTCTCTCTCTTCTCTGACGGAGAAGCACGATGCAGGTTGTTTCGAGACGATTAGGGCACCAAATTTTGAAGCCCTCACCTGATTTAGGGTTTTGGGTATGCAATCGGGTTGGATTTTCACCGATTTGGGCTTAGATTTGGGGTTAGATCGCTGATTTAGGGTTTGAGGAGTTGGGTTTTTGGTTTCCTTTTGGTTTGGGGGAATAGAAGAAAAACAAGAAGTTGGAGCGATCTAACTTGAATCGCTTATGTAGCGATCGGGCATTCACTTAGCGATCAAGTTTGCAAACTAATCTCGATCCCTGACTAATCTTGATTGCTCAAACCAGCGATCAAGATTTTAGCTTGTCCAATAAATTTCACTTATACCCCTAAATTATCACAGTTTTTCAATTTTTCCCTCATATTTTTCTTATTACACCCTCAACTATGTAATTAGTTTCATATTACTCCAATTTTTTTTACCTATTTTAATTTAACACCAAGGTGTACCAAATATGATAACTTTGTTATAATTTATTTAGCGTGAAAAACAAATGTTGTAATAATTTTAACTTAACCCAAAATATAACCCCAAAAAATTGTGGCAATATAACTTAGTGTGACATTTTAGTAATAGCCAAAAAAAATGTGCTAAACTTTAGTTGTAATTTAGCCTTGGTGAACTTAATAACCTAATCCTAACCTCTAATATTTTTAACTTAATCGTAAGTTTAATGTCACTCAATAACCCTAAATATTGTAAAATTTACCTTATATTTTTATTTCAGGTTTAAATATGATAAATAATTATGATTTTTTATGAACTTAGATATTGTAAATTTTTTATTATATTTTTATTTAGGTTTAAATAAGATAAATAATTATCATTTTTTATAACTAATTTTAATTTTTATTATCACTTATTTTTAAAGTGTATAGCGGTTTTATTTATTTTTAAAATATATACCGGTGAAACCGGTTATAGGTTTTGATAGATTTGAGAGTGTACAGGTGTCAACCCTACATTCCTTTTAACTTTTCGGTATCGTACCGATTTTCACCTTTTCGGTATTGAAGCCAACTCCTGTTTTATTTATCCCTTCAACTTTCCATCATTCTATTTTTTCATCATACCAAACGAAGCATAAGTCAATATCCACATCCATCCAAATTTGTTATTAAGTTTAACGAACGCTTCAAATGCATATCACATGTGTATTTTCAAATATCCTAAACTTTCACTTAGTTGATGTGCGCGTGACTAGATTGTCCTTTTTTTCATCTAAATTTGTTGTTAAGTTTAATGGAACATCTCAAGCGCACGTTGTGATGATGCACAAATGTGTTTATGTAAAATCGATTAAAAATGTGATGATTTATATGATGAGATATGCTCCACACAATAAAAGAAAAAAATTAGGTGGTTCGATTCGAGTGATCTACTTCACTGAAAATGGCTATAGTGGTCAGAAAATTTTATTACTCAATATATGTAGAGTGTTGAGATTTGTATGATGTCCCTCATGTGTAGGCGGAGATTACAATTTATAGACAAGTAGAATTTCACAAAGGCTCCAAGGGAGCCTTGATTGAGGCGCCATTATGGGGAGCAAGGTGGTTTCATGAGGCTGGCGTCATCCTCGTAACGAGCGAGGTGATTTTTTGAAGCTGGTAATGCGCATCCTGATCACTGGGTTCTACGATTCCCTTCCTAAGATGGAGATCCCCACGTGCGTTAGTAATAGACTGATCTTTTAAGGTGGTGTGTTTGGCCCAATTGAAATTGTGATGAACTTTTGTTGGTCTGCATCTATGACATGGGCTTGGCCTGCATTTGTGATTTGGGCCTGATCCGGGCCGAGTCCATCATGTTGCATGGATGATTTTAAATACCCCTTATCTCTTATCGACAAGATGTGCACGTGAGGTGTTTTGTTAAAGTTGAAAATAAATTTGAACAGAAGGGAGACATTGATTCAGATTACATTATATCAATGTTACATCATTATTTCAATAAATTGGATCAATTTTTTAATTCCCATTGTTGTAGTTTATTTTTCCTTTTGAACTGAAAGACTGTTTCATTCTTTTCCAGTATATCTAGTCAAGTCGTTTGATTGCATATCTATTTGGCATCTTGAAAACAGAGCTGCTTCATGATCTTTTTTTTTTTGTGTAAATAAAACTGAATTTTACTGTTAAAAAAAAAAAAAAAATCCTTTGCTATTATCCTCTCAATATGTACTGCTAATAGATATTCTTTCACATCATTTTAGTTTTGCTTTTTTCTCTGTCTTCGATTTGTCATGGCCTTTCTTGTATTCAGCCCTTTGCTTATTGGGCCTGTGTGGTTCTCCTAGACTAGACCAGGCCCCTTGTTATGTGAGTTGCTTGTTCCATGAGTGTACTGCATAATGCATGAAGAGGAAACTTCTCTCTCTCTCTCTGTCTCTCTCTCACACACACACTTAGGCCTGTCAAAATCCAACACGACACGATTAACCGACACGAATCGACACGGATTAAGCGGGTTTGGGTGAGACCTTAACGGGTTCGGGTGATAAACGGGTTGACCCGTTTAACCCGTTTAATAAACGGGTCGTGTTCGGGTGAGACATGTCAACCCGTTTATAACCCGTTTAACACGTTTAAATAAAATTAATTTATAACCAATTTTTTTTTTTTTTTAATGACTGGTATACAAAAAATATATAAAGTTATTTTCCCCAACCCTAATCTAATTTTATCTATACTGAACGGCTGAACTGAAGGTCACGCCTCCACTCTCCATTCCAACTCCAAGCCCTCCACTCTTTCTCTCTTTCTTTCTTTCTCTCTCTCTCTCTCTTTCCAAGCTTTGGTGTTGCTACTCTCTTCAAGACTCCATCTACGCTGAACCGAACGGCTGACCACGGAGCTCGCTGACCGAACCGAAGGTGTTGCTCCTCTCTCCATTTTAGATCTGTATTTAGATCTGATAAGTTGAAGTATTTGATGCTTGTTGAAGTATTTTAGATCTGTATTTTAGATAAGTTGAAGTATTTTAGATCTGTATTTTAGATAAGTTGAAGTATTTGAATCTCTTGAACACCCATCCCTTTGTTGCTGTGTTCAATGGACTCGACTGAGTACAAAAATCATGAACAGCTTCAATTGAGCCTACATCATAAAGACCCAAACCCTCATAAAGAGGGTTGACCTTGCTGGGTGCTACGTACCCACTCCCGGCGATCACTTCCTTGTTCCTCCGCTTGATTTTCATCGGAAGATCAAGTAGAGATCTCACCACCGACTTCATTTCCGCCATTAAAGTTGTGGGTATTTGGTGATTGATGATCTGAAAACATCCCTATTCCTCACATGATTGGACCAATTTTTGGGGTTCTGATGAAATTTCTTGTAGATCAATCACTGGAATACTAGTAGACATTTTCTTTGGTTGATCTTCCCCTGTTTTGCTAGCTTCTTTGTTGTGATAATGGAGGGCCATCTGCTTTGGAATTCGTTTTCACAGAGCTCACTTAGTTTGAGCAATAGAATAATGTGGGTTTTTATATGGTTCAATGCTTATCTGCCAAAGGAATATAAGGGGAGCAAATGGGCCTCCATTGTTCCTCATTTTCAGTTGCTAATTTGTTGGATTTGTCTCATAATTGTCTGCTCTGACCTCTAACACAACTGGGTTCAACATAAAAACACCCTGCAATGTCAATACTATATATATATATATAAGTATGTGTGCCATGACTCTAACCGATCATTAATGTCTCCTGCCTCTTTGTTATAGTCTTTCAGACCTCTTTACATCTTCATGGTATGTAGTGATTGTTGGGGTTGATATCAATTTAACTCTATTTTTTTGCCTTATCTAGTTATGAGTCTATTTAATTATTAATGTTATATAATATTTCATTTTAATTTGTGCAGGACATGGGAATTTGGTTGTTGAATCTGCTCGTTGTCATGGAGGTGGAGATTTTGTGAATTATGGAATTTGTGGTTGTTAGGGATTGTTATTTGGTGTAATTTTGGAACTTGTGGTTATTTGGGATTGTTATTTGTGGTTGTGGTTGTTTGAGATTGTTATTTGATGCAATTGTGTTATTTCGGATTGTATTTATGATTTGTAATATGGTTGTTGGTGGAATTTGATTATTTTGGATTGTAGTTTGTAGTTTGTACTTTGTAATATGGTGTAGTATCTTTAAATATCACATTTATTTGTGTTAGTTTGTTAGTTTTATAAAGTTATATAGCATTTTTAAATAAACAGGTAAATGGGTTAAACGGGTGGTTTACCGTGTTAAATGGGTCAAATGGGTGGTAAACAGGTAAATGGGTCAAACGAGTGGTTTACCGTGTTAACCCGACCCGTTTAAAATTAGGCGTGTTAAACGAGTCGTGTCGTGTTACCCGTTTATTAAACGGTTCGTGTTCGTGTTTCGATTTTTTACCCGTTTATTAAACGTGTCGTGTACGGGTTTATACGTTTTTCACCCGTCACCCGTTTAACCCGACACGTAACCGTTTAACCCGACACGTTTGACACCCACACTCATATATTTCGTTGAAGTATAAATACTTAAGTTACTCTCTTTCTTAAAACCTAATTTTTGGAGTAGATCACAGTTTAACATAGTATTAAAGTAAGAGATTCCGTGTTCGAATCTCGCCGCCACCCTAATTATAAAACAATTTCTACGTGCTAGGTCTAAAATTTAGCATGCATGCTAAGAGGTTTATTGAAGTACAAATATTTAAGTTACACAATTTCTAACAATTTAAACTTTTAGAACAGATGATTGTTTAACACACACATAACTCCTTGATACTTAAAGATGGTTAGTCTTAACTGTATATATTAGTTATTGAACATAACTTTTTTCTTATGCTTTAATTTTTGCAACATTTTTCGGGGGTATTTGTTATTGGTAGATTGATTTTCTTGTCATTAATATGTTTCTCAATATTGTTATTCATAGTATAGTCATTCTCTTTCTATTCTAGGGATTCAATTGCTGGCATGGGTTGGGTTCTTTAGGGATGATCAACTAGAACATGAAATACAGGACTATTTTGGATTTGAGTTGAATTTTAACGGATTTACATCATAAACAAATTAATTGTCAGACACATTTCAGTTAAACACGACTCCACATGATTTGCATTAGACCCGACAAGAGACAAATTTGATTATAAATGATTTTAAATAGATTGTATGATTTAATACAGATTTTGGGTTGATACAAAGTCAATTAAACACGACCCTAAATAATATGAATTAAACACAATACAACATTAACACATTTTTTAATGATTTTAAGTTGATTATATGAGTTAGAAAATTTTCAACACTAATGTCCAATTTACAACCTGGGTATCAAAAAAATGTTTTGTTTTTTTGACACCAAAACCATTGTCTTGGAGATGGATGGATGGTTTGGGGGCTGCGTTTGAGGTTTGCCAACCCACCAATTTGCATGGACTTTGACAACTAAAAAATTTGGTACTCGACCTTCAAATTTTATTATTTTAATAAGTTTTTTTAAATATTTATTATTTTGTAGGTATTTTATCATATTTATAGTTATTTTTATTATTATCGTGGGTTTTTTTTATCATTATTGGAATAATTATTTTTATTACTTGTTTTTTTGTACAAAAATAAATTATCATTCTTGTTGGTGATTTATCATATTTGTAAATATTTTTATTAATTTTTTTAATAACACAATAATAATAAATATATTTATAAATATGATAAAAATCTTTACGATATCAATTTTTTTTTTTTTTTTTTTTGAGTATCGTAGACAAGTCTATGTACATTATTAATTGGTTCAAAGTTGGGAGAATAAAAAGACTTGCAGGTAGAAGCAAGTGAAGTCAGTCTTATTTGATCAAAACAAAAAAAAAGTCAGTCTTTGAAATTCTTTTAATGCACCTCATTGACTTTAACCAGAGTTGGAAAATTCAAAGATATCGGCTGCGACAGGTTTGAAAATTGAAGTTGAAAAACATGGCTGTGTCCCTCTATGCCTCCTGGGTTTTGCACGTGATGGACGGCGATAGGACTTGCAGTTGCATCGCTCTACTCTACTGCCACGCCGAGGGCTCGTAATCTGATACCTCATCTTGTCATCAATGAGTTCAAAGTTCATGCACCCATGACATTTCATGAATGTCTTGGATTAATTTAGGCATTCTTTAATTATTTTTTTTATAATTTTATTAAAGATAGATTATTTATATCGAAATTAGAATATTTATGAGAGATAATTTTTTTATAATTTGATCCCAAGAAATTGTAACCCAAGAAATTATCAAAATTTAAATTCAAGACAATTAAATTTATAACTTGTTCTTGTTACTCTTGAACTACTCATTATTTTTGTTACACCTCATAGTTGCTGAAATTTCCAGTGTAAATTACACCTTGACCCCATGAACTATGAACTCAATTTTCTTTTATTGTTTAAATTAATGAATTTTTTATTTTATCCTCTAACTACTCGAAAAAATTGATATTTGTTCGGAACTTATTTTTTTAGGTGAAAATCTATAGTTTGAAAAGTTTCACAAAAAAGTTGTACTTAAAAAAAACCCTAAAATCGTTTGACATGACTTTCTATTTTTTGTGTCAAAATAAAAAATAATTACATGTTTGTTCCCAAAATATGAATTTTAATTTTTTTTACATCACTAATAATATTTTATGAATATAATAAACTAAAAAATTATATGAGACCCGCGAGAAAACTCCAAAAAATTAGAAGAAAAGCTTATAAATTTAATTTCTTAAATCAGCCTAAATAAATCTTTTGGGGTCTAAAAAATTGCTACATAACCTGTTTAGACACAAGTTCAAACAGATCTAACTTATTTTACTCTAAAATTTATAAAATTAACCTATTTCAACCAACTCCAAACAAATTTATTATCTTAAGTACAAACAACCGTTATGTTTTTTTTATGAAAATTATCAACATGTCAAAATAAAGTGAAAAAGTTAGCATGATTCGACAGGAAAATTAAAATAATTATTTATTTATTTTATAACCATCGTTAATAATTAAGGTGATAGTAAAATTAATTGCATGTTTGAGAGTGAAACCTAAAAAAACATGATCCTCAATCATTCCAAAAAACATATTCTATGACAAGCTATTACACAAAAATGAGGATCACAATTAAAATGATAGAAAATGTTATACATATCAAAAATTTTATCAAAAAATATTTTTACCAAATGAGTTGACAGTTCTATATTACTCTTAGACCCACTAAATACTGATCAAAATATTTTTGATAAAAATTTTGATAACTATAATATTACTCTAAAATGATTGCATCCACAAGTATGGTCATATTCTGCACTGCTTGAACAATTGAATATGTTCCCAAAGGAGGAAAAAGAAAGAGAAATAAAAGCAAAGAGAAGTCTCGAGCACAATTTAGGGGATTTTCACGTGGGTCTCCTCTCTAACCGACACAACTTACATTTTGATAAAAGCTAATGCACGCAAAGGTTGGTGGCTCCTCTTTTTACCTGCAGGAATGTTTTTGCCTTTTTTTTTTTTTTTTGCCTACTGATCAGGGATATTCAGGTTAATTTACGCATATCTCAACTAATTTCTTAGTTAAAGGTAGGTCATCCACGTTGAAACTATAATATTCATGAAAGATAAATTCCTCATAACTTAACCCTAAAAAATTGTCAAGATTATGGAATGTTTTTGCCTAATCAACATAATAAGGGTCTTCTACTTTATTGTCATGTTTATGAATATAGATGAGATGAGGTTAACGGTTAATTTAATGATCATTGTTTACACTATTTGACGATAAAAGTTCGAACCTCGTTATTCGCTCTTTGCAATATTGTCCGACAAAAAAAAAAACAAACACATAGATGAAACATTAGAGCATCATCAACACTGAACATGCCTAAGCTTATATGATGAGTAAGTGCACTTTACACAAAATGACATGAGAAAATTCACCCGCAGGTTGCTACTAGTCAAGCATGCCCTAAATTTTGTGTCCTTTAAGAGTGAGGTGTGGTCCATCATTCTCTCATATTTAAATTTTATTAATTTCGATCAAGTTCAATGGTCGATTATAAATCCACTAAATCCCGTCAGAAAGTTTTTATGGATGATATTACGATCTTTTTTTTTTTGATACCGTAAATTACTCCGTAAAGTCGATAGTAATCCAGTCAAATGAGACTAGTCAAGAAAAGAGACAGGAATGGAAATGGACATTCAAGTAGATGTTGCAAACATGGCTTGAGAAGCAGACTTGTCTGATGTTTTCTTTTTCGTGTTTATATTCTTTCTTCTTATTGTATAATACAAACTAATAGCTGCTAACGCAAGTGGTTTTCAGAATAAAATATTTTGGATAAACTAGTGATGTACAAATAATTGCCATTAAAATAATGAATAATTCTGACCCAAAAATAATAAAAAAAAGTAATAAATAATTAAAAAAATGGAAGAGTTCCGTATAAAGTTTGATCTTCTACTTGGATTGGTTATTTTGTTTTACCACCCTGCCAATCCTAGTCAACCTCATTTTCATTTTATGACATAATCAACTCGTCTATTAATACTATTTTGATCTATTTTGAGTATTTAATGTGTTATTATTAACTCAATAATATCAATACATTAAATTCCTAAGTTAGATCCCGATCAATATGGTCAAATAATGTTTAATATATGATTTTTATCTTACCATTATTTTGGATTGAAATTTAAAAATCAACCAAATTCTATCAAAACAATCTATTAGGGAAGCCTTCACTAGTCCTTTAAACATTTATTATTACCAAGAGCATATACCAAACACAAGGAATCTTTTTGGGCACAACCAAATAATACTAACAAACATAACAACAAAACTTTCTTACCACCAAAAATCACAAGTATGGATGAACTAATTTGTATCCTCTGCTATACTTGTTGTACATCGGAAGTGTTATTTCTCAAAACGATGTCATTTCACACTAAAAAGATGTCAAAATGATATTGTTTTGATGTGAAACGACATCGTTTTGAAAAATAAGAGAAAATCCGAATTCATGGATGAATAAGAATATAGAGAACCTGCACAAATTGGTTAATGACATAAAATTATTTTGAAAATGAATCATAAAATCAGACTTTTGATTTCAACTCTCTTTAATATCTCCGAGTTTAATATCAAGGGTAATCTTTTACAAGATAAATTATAAATTCAGACATCTTAAATACAAAACTTAACAACTCTCACGCTATCCCTTAATTCTGGAGTGGCGTGAATGATTTATCTTTTACTGAATCAAGAAAGAAATTACACTAAAGAAGACATCTCTAGCCGTAATATTAAAAAAAAAAAAATAGCTGTGATCCATTACATTTACTAGAAATTTTATGTGGTTTTTTTGTTTTTCTCATTATCGAAAAAAAGAACAAAAAATACAAATGGATACAGAATGAGAAACCTGGATCATCCCCTAGCCAAAGAACCAAGCCCCTTAGAAATCTCATAACCCCCAGGGTTGAACCCCAAGCAACCCAATAAGCCCTGCCTGTAAGGCAAGAAAGTCTTCTTCCTCATCTGCTCGGACACCGTCCGGTTCACCTTGTAATGCAACTCGTGAGCCGAAACCGGCACTCTCCTTCTCGAGCTCGACACTGAGCCTGAACTCCCTGTAGACCTAAAGCTTGAGTTCTTCACATCCTCATGGTGATTCTTCTTTAACAAATCGTAATTCTTCAAGTTCTTGTCAGTGGCTCGTCCCTCTGATGCACTCCGGAACAGCAAAAAGTCCTTTAGATTCCATTTTCTGTACCATGCCGCCGACCCAGATGTTGATGATGAAGAAGAAGAGTTCTTTGGGCTCTGTTGATTGGTTTCTTGATCGAATAATATGTCGGAAACCCTAAATGGGGATAAAGATCTTGTTGCTTTGTGTCGAATAGTGGCGGTACTTGATGAATTGTGAGTTCTTTCTCTTCCACGTTGTTTATTTGTGTGTTCTTGACTATGCTCTCTACGTGTTTGTTCTATTGCCGCAGCGAAAGGATCAAAGTCTTTCCTTCTATGTCGCGGGGACAAAGCTTCTCTGAACATGTTCTTGTGCGATCGAGGTGACTTCGGAGAATCAACGACTCCATTGTCGGAGTATTGTAAGCGAGGCGGTGGTTTGAGAGGCTTGATCTTGCCGCCATCAAAGAGTTCATCGGCGGAAAGGGAAGTTCTCTCCAACTGTCCACTGAAATCAAATGCGAATTCTGTATCGTCATCATGGTTGATATTGTTGGTCCCTTCTGTTTTGGGAATTCCGGGCTTTTCTTCCCAATTGAACGGAATCTCCGACAAAGAATTATCAGTGGCGGTGGCGGCAGCTTCGCAGAAGTTGTTGAATTCCCGGTAGAAGGAGGAGGCGCGGGTGGGGCTGGTTGGGGCGCTGAAGAAAGAGTTGCCGAAGCGTTGAGGGCTTGAAGGGGCGCTTATGTACGGAGATGTGCATGCACTGTCGAAGTTGAAGTCCACCGCCGGTGAGGGTATCATCACCTCTATCTCCATTTTGGGTGCTTGTGTTTTGACAGGGAGGAGAAGTTTTCTGCAGTCTGAGAATTTGGATACGGAGGAAATAAATAGATGCAGAGAGAAAAAGAGAGGGGAAAGAGGGAGGAAGGAGAGAGGAGAGAAAGAGAGAGAGAGAGGGGAGATGATTCTTCACAGAGGAGCCGAGCCGCCTTTTAACACCTGCTCTCTAGACTCTGTTATTATCTTGTCGAACTTTCATGCAAAGTCGAAATTGCCCTTACCAAAGTTAACTAATGTGTGGTTCGATTCAAGTAGTTTAATGTCTAGTAACAATTCTATTTTAATTTTATTAATAAATATTTTTTTTTTAAAAGGAAAATAATTTTGAATTTATTTTTAAATTATTTTAGGCATATGTATATATATATATATATTTCATTTTAATCTTATAGCTTAGGTGGAGGTAGATGAGAGTTATAAATTTAAACGTCTTGAGTTCGAAATTTGACAATTCTTTGGGACTAATCTCCTGAACGTTATCATAGTTTGATGAGTAGAATATATTTCTATTGATTGGACGAACCATATCCAGACTTTGGGTGTAGATTCGACTTCCTATTGATTGTGCTGAGTTCTAATTAATCGTTGCACGTGTTGAGAGGTCAGTGCGTGTAACACTCTTCAAATGGGAATTATCTCTCGAAAAAGGGCATTAACTTTTTTTTTACTCCCTCCCAACCTTTTTAATAAGAATTTGAACGTTTAACATTTAATTTTATGAGTCACGTAAAGATTTTAGGTGGATTTTGGGTGAGAAATTGATTAATAAGTTATATGTTCTAATTTTTTTTAAAAGAGATTGTTGAGGAATTGAGATTAGTTTCAACTTGAGTCTAATGTCAATTTTTTGTTGATTACTTGAGCTCGACTTAAACTCGAGCTCGATTAGTCACCTAATTAAATTTAATCAAACTCGAAAAATTTTAACTTGATTAGCATTACATAGCATGAAAGATTCGAGTGTACTATGTTTTGTTATGTCTTAGCTTTTACTATTTGAATTTTTAGTACTGGTGTTTTATCTTTGTTTTACTACTTTTGTATCCATTAATTTTAGAGTAATACTATTTAGACCTAAAAATTTGATCTAATTTACTGACATAGTTATGTGATTTCATAAGAATCATTGGATCAACACCAAATTTCAATGTTTGATGGGGTCTACAGTGAATCCAACAATTACAGTAAATTAGGTCAGTAAATTATATCAGTAAATTAGGTTTTAATAGCATTTCTCTTAATTTTAGGCATCTTTCTCAATCTTTTTAATCAATTCATTTTATTCACCATCTCGATGCCATGTTAACTTAAATAATCAGACATTTAACTTGAAATGATCGACTGAACATCAAACCTTTGTTACATTACAAAAAAAACTCCTCATTTAAAACTAGACAATAATAATGAGGAGGTGGATTTGACAGTGAAATATAAGAGTGTAGTCAGCCATGTACAGCTAAGTGGAGGTTGGTAAAAAAGAAAGGAGATTTATACACAGCTCGCTTGTCATCTTTGAACTTTGATGTCTTGGTGAGATCATATGATATTGCCACCTTGTTTTAGATTTAATTAATTAGTGTTTTTTTTAGTTTTCTTCCATGTTTAAACCACTATCTTCCACACGTTTGCCGACTTCAATTCGTTTTCTTCCACATTTCTTACGTTTTGCTTTGAACTATGGCTATTGGTTTCATATTATCCCACCCATTATCTAATTTCTCATGTTGCAGCTGCAGTTATGGTTGGTAGTTTTATACTTCCCTAGCTGTAGACATTTGAAACATATAGTTTATTAAAAATTTGGATTTTTTTTTGTCAAAAACATAATGAAAGTTTGGTTTTGTGATAGTACAAAACCTATTCAACTAGTTAATGGGATAATATGCAAAACTGAATAGTTGAGAGGGCAAAGTGAGATAGAGATCAAATTTGTGAGGTTGAAGTATTATTTGCCCATAAAATTGAAAGTTGTCTAAAATTATCAAGACCACTTAGGGCCTGTTTGGTATGTGGGTTTGCGAGGGTTTTGGAACATGAGTTGGGAAATAAACCCCTTCAAACCCATGTTTGACAAATACACATCTAGCACAGAGTTTGAAACCCAGCCCGGTTTAGGCCCGGTCATGAAACCCAAGTTCATGGGTTTCATGAAACCCATGGGGGGTGGGTTTCATATGTGGGTTAATGAGTTTAACATCCAAATGACATTTATACCCTCCATAAATAATATATATCTCATATTAAATTGATCAAGGGGCAAAATAGTCATTTAAATATAAATATATTATCATAATAGTCATATATCTCTGCGCATACCAAACATGGGTATGAACAACATTAAATGTTGAATCTCATCTTTGAATCACATCTTTGAATTTAGAAGGGTATGGACAAGTCAATTCAAACCCTTCCCAAAAAATATACCAAACAGGCCTTTAGAAGTTGAAACTTTGACCGATTGTCCATATGGCTATGGACTGGGCCATACTCGAGAATAGCTTGTAGTTAATTATATGAATGGATTGGATTTTAATTCGAATTCGATTAGAATCTCTTTATTCGGATATAGATTGAAATTTTAATCTTATGACCCGATTTTTATGATTTAATTTTGAGTGTGAATACTAGTTATTTCTTGTGCCTAAAGGCATGGAGTAATAAAAAAATGGTTAATAATAAACATATTTATATTTATGCTCAAAATTAAATCATAAAAAAAGAGAGAAAGAAATCTAAGCACCGGTTTGACAAATACACATCTAGCACAGAGTTTGAAACCCAGTCCGGTTTAGGCCCGGTCATGAAACCAAAGTTCATGGGTTTCATGAAACTCATGGGGGGTGGGTTTCATATGTGGGTTAATGAGTTTAACATCCAAATGACATTTATACCCTCCATATATCCTATATATCTCATATTAAATTGATCAAGGGGCAAAATAGTCATTTAAATATAAATATATTATCATAATAGTCATATATCTCTGCGCATACCAAACATGGGTATGAACAACATTAAATGTTGAATCTCATCTTTGAATCATATCTTTGAATTTGGAAGGGTTTGGACAAGCCAATTCAAACCCTTCCCAAAAAATATACCAAACAGGCCTTTAGAAGTTGAAACTTTGACCATCACCTACAACCCGATTGTCCATATGGCTATGGACTGGGCCATACTCGAGAAGAGCCTGTAGTTAATTATATGAATGGATTGGATTTTAATTCAAATTCGATTAGAATCTCTTTATTCGGATATAGATTGAAATTTTAATCTTATGACCCGATTTTTATGATTTAATTTTGAGTGTGAATACTAGTTATTTCTCGTGCCTAAAGACATGGAGTAATAAAAAAATGGTTAATAATAAACATATTTATATTTATGCTCAAAATTAAATCATAAAAAAAAGAGAAAGAAATCTAAGCACCGGTTGTAATAGGGTAAGTGGTGATAGTGGTGGTGGTGAGAAACGGTGATGAGTGTAGTGGGTGGCGACGACCGTAGTGGTGGTGACAGCCGTTGGTCGTAACAGTGATGGCGGTGCTTAGTTTTGGGTGACGATGGTGATAGTGGCAACCATGAGTAACGACGGTTATGGTGGTGGGTGTGGGTGGTGGTGGTGGTGGGCGACGGTGATGGTGGTTGATAGTGGTGGTGGTGGGGTGACGACAGTGGTGGGCGGTGACGATGGTGGTGGTGGTGGATGACGACGAGTGTTTCAGGGCGACAATGTGATAGGTGGTGGCGAATGGCGGAGGTGGCGGTGGTAGGTGCGATGGGGGTACGTGACAGTGGCTGACGGCGATGAATGGTGGTGGGTTATGGTAGTGGGTGATGGTGGGTGGTGGTGGTGGTGATGGGTATGATGGGGGTGTTGGTGGGGGTAGTGTGGTAGTAGTGATGGTGGTGGTGGGGTGGCGACAGTGGTGGTGGTAATGGTGATGGTGGTGGGGCGATGGGGGTGGTGGTCGTTGTGGCGGTTGGACAGTTTCAAACACTACTTTTTTTTTGAAGTACTTATGCGAAGTTATAAGTTTTAAAAGCACTTTTAAAAAATCACTATAAGCACATCCTTAGGGGCTTATTTTCCCTATTAAATTTGGGATCTTAATATTAGTCATCGGATTAACTTTAAAATAAAATTTAAAAAAATCTCAACCTCGAAAAGTAAAAGTCATTTTATTTATCTTTTGAGATTCAAATTGTATTATACTTTATTATATAGATATATATTAATATGATCTACTAAGAATCTGATCCGACTAAAATTATATATATGTATGTATATATATATATGTATACATATGTCTATGTATTAAAACACAAAAGCAATACGACCCACCCCTTTCCCCCTCTCTCCCGTTATTAGAATTGTTGATTAGGTGATTTATTGATGAAACTAAACTAAAATTTAGCAATAATTTGGTGAATTTTTTTATTATTTGAGGTTATTTTATAGAAATTTAATTTAGTAGGATTGGATTGAATTTGGATTGTAATTTTGATATCCATCGGATTGAATTCACACACAATTTTTTAAATGGATTCAGATTCGGATTAACTAAGATCCGGTTTGAATACGATCCCTTGATAGATCTAGCCGTAAGCTCTTTTTGGGCTTACTGGTTTGGCCTGTGTCCCGACTTATCTACTTGTTAAAATTAATTTTTTTTTAATTTTACTAGTTTAATTATGGGTAATTTATGATTTATATTAAATTGTTCGGACAGAAGGACGTCATGAGACTTGTCAGTAAGGGTGTATTTGTCCAGCAAAAAATACCACACTCAGATATATCATTATTTCCTTCTTTATCTCATTGTATCTCTAAAATCCTTACTATGTATTTTTATTCTAATTCATTATCTTTTTTTTTTCTCAAATCAAATGAAACAAAATAAGTTTTCTAGCTTATACATAAAAGATTTTTTTGTAGATAAATATATCCCTTTATACAAGTCGTGCGTTTGTCACAGAAGTTCATTCTGTCTTAATAAATTAGTAATTTTGAATGTAAGGACAAAATTAAAGCTTAATTAAAACTTTAAAATGATTTGATTGTTGAAATCGAAACTTTAAAAATTAAATAAGAATTAGGTAAAAACTTTAATTGTGTAAATTATACTTTATCCTTTAATTATTTTAGGAAAGGTCATGGATTATTGTTTTAATTTAAACAACCAATAGAGTACCTGATTAAAATCTATAAGGATAGGCTTTGGTTGTCCTGTTGACCCGGTCCGATCCAATCCATTGACCAATCGATAGTCCGGCCCATTGGAGGGCACGAGCCATTGACTAATTGACACTTAGAATTAAATGTCACAGCAGGTCAACTAGTACTGCTGTGAATTTCATTTCACTCTACTAACCTAATTGGAGTCACGTTAAAATGCTAAAATCATGTAGCATGGAGTGACATATAACGAGCTTGCTATGTACCATATTTTTCGTGTTGGGTTCATAGTATTTTAATAAACGTGTCGCAATAGTTCAATTCTTTGAATCCACGACAAAAAATACCAATGATGTAACTTCATTTTTTTTCTTAGTGTGGGACCGTGTAATTTTTTCATTCAAGAAACAGTAACTACGAAGGAAGCGTGTACGTTATCACACTTTTTGCATTTTAAAGGTGCTTAGAAGACGGCCCAAACGCAATAGAGCGACGACTCTAGAGCGGATTCTTTCCCCAATATTGGATAACCATTGGATTTTATTGCTATTTTGCATTCTATCCTATTGCTTTCAGAGACATTGTCTCCAAAAGTTTCCAGCTATTGGCCGGCTATTTTTCATGTCAATGCTACCTCCAAAATCTAGAACATAAAAGAAAATATCAAACTTGATGGCCAACTTGGTGTGTTCTAGATATGAAATCTCTGCGGTATGGAAATCTTGAAAAATTAATTTCTTTATTCTTTTATTAATGGGCGAATTACATATTGTCCCTCTAAACTAGTTCATCTTTGCCATTGAACTATTGAATTTCTCACATTGTCCCCCAATTACTTGAATTGATTGAACATTGTCGAAAATGCAAATGTCCTTTTTCTATTAGACTGGACAAAGTGAAACAAAATCACATAGTTCAAGTGGCATAATGCAACAACTTGTTATCAAATTTTTAACGAATTTTTTTCTTTTTGGTTCAACAGTCAAAAGTGTCTGACCCAACTTACGTGCATCTTAACTAATCTTTTTTTTTTGTTCTGTCAAATGCAGGTCATCCACGCCTAGACTATGATATTCATTAGAGATAAATCTCTCATAGCTTAGCCCTAAGAGATTGTCAAGATTCGAATTCAGGAGTTTGAGTTTACAGGTCACCCCTATTACCACTTGAGCTACACCTTCAATTTTACAGATGTTAATCATTGATGTAATATGAGAAATATGATAGTTCAGAGGACTACACAACACAAATCTCATAGTTTAAGGGGTCAAATTATAATTAACCTTTTATTAATTAATCCACAAGGTAGCTATGGCATAATATCCATTTCTTTTTTGGCTACACCAAAATTCAGCTTATGATGTAGTTGTAGTTGCCTCTTTTCTTTGATTTTTTTCTGGAATTTGATTGACGCATGTGATATATAACCCTAATGTCTCTAATTTCGGCTCCAACTAATGTTCAATTGTCTTCTTCCCAGCACACCATGTAGCCTGTTGACATCGTGCCAATTGTCTGTTTATTTTATTGTGATTTTAGTTGCAAAAAACAGTCTCATGCCGAGATTAGGTTGCATATATTTGATTCTCTATTGATCCTACAATAATAAGAGTATCGTGCATTGAGCTACCTTTTTTAAACATTCGGGGGTATAAGGTTGCACATGTTTGATTTTCTATTAGGGCTGATAAAATGAGCACATTTTTTAAATGAATCGAGCCTGGACCAAGCCGAACTCGAGCCAAACCCAACTAATTTGACTATTTTACATATAAACTAGCCAAGTCTTTTGAGCTCGAGTCGAGCCTTTATGCTTATTTTCTAAACAAGCTTAAAAAATTATTCAAGTTCGGCTCGTTTAGAGATATCTCATCATATAGAGAGAGATAGTTCTAATATAAGAAAACTCTAAAATTAATCGATTTTATTATTTGATTTTTTCGACAATAGATGTGATGTGTTAGAGTTTTTTCAACAATAAATTATAGAAAGTGTACCGACTTTTAAAAAAAACCCTTTGAAAAATGAGCCGAACAAAAAATAAGCCAAACTCAAGTAGTTCGGTTCAATTATTAGTCTTATTTTCTAAATATCTAATAATATCGAGAGACTCGTACCTCTTACTCTCTTTTAAAATTTCTTTAATATTGTTGTTATCATTGCGAAACTATTCAGAATACAGGGTGGGTATGCGACTTGTTGTGCATGGGAAGAGAAATATGTTTTTAAATTCTCCAAAGTTGATCTGCTGCATTTATCTGAGTCGATGCTGATGCACTTAAAACTTCATTTTACACATGTAATTATTAAATTTCATTTGACTTTTCTTATTGAGAGGTGGGCGTTTAAAAATAATAAATTAGTCTCCAATAACACCAACTACTTAACTGTTAACAAACTATTAAACTGAGAGGGGTTTAGTTTAAGAACAAGAGCTATGGGCTTCTCAATGGATCGGATTCTAATTCGAATCCGAGTTCGAGTAGTTGAATATGAATTCTGCCTATTTTTTTTAGAGTGTGTCACTCACGTGACTATCTAACACAAAAAGATAAAAGGGTTAAATTGACACAATTAAAAAATTTAGGTTATGCTTTGAGTAGCTTGACTTGAAGGAATCTCACTTTCTTGTATGGAGCAGCTTGCATATGTGTTCTGAAGTTAAATAGTTTCTTTATTTTTTGAAGAGGGTCCAAAGGAAATTCATTGTTGTGCTCCAAAACAAAATATAGGCTTCCTAATATCATTTACTTAAATTAGTTCATTTTCTAGTTGTCGCGGGAAATTCATTGTTGTGCTCCAAAACAAAATATAGGCTTCCTAATATCATTTACTTAAATTAGTTCATTTTCTAGTTGTCACAGGGTCAAATTTCTCATCAAAATTTTGTCTTGTGATGGCACTGAGATCCTACACTCAGTCTCAGCAAAACACTCAAAATGCTCACAGAATGAACACACGAACAGAGTAGGGACAGTAAGCAAACGCACACACACAGTACACAAGCTTTACAAGCCAATTAGCCAAATCTTTCTTTCTCAGCAAAGTATAAGGGAACTCAGCCTTGGGTCTGCTTACAAAAACGTACCCAACTCTCTTTGTTGCACTGCAAACCCAATCATACCTATTTATAATGTTCAGAGTAGCGGTTACAAGCCCAACCGTCTAGGCAACTGCATAACAATTCAAATCCGCCCACAAGTCTGTTGAGAATGGCTGACACCTTCAGCCACTCCCTCCATTGTGTTGGTTATGGCAGAAGAAGTTGCAACTGGTGGCTGACACAGCCAACAACTGCCTGCAACTTCCCTGCATGCTGTGTGCACATGACAGAGACTTTCTCATGTTGTGCACCTATCAGCAACTGCACAAAACTGCCACCATCTGTAGAGCACATGCCACAACGTCCTCACATGTTGTGCATGTGTCTTTCTCATGAGCCATCAGCATCTGATTGTCTTGCATTCCCCACAATTCTAGCCACCTGGCTACCTTGCTTGCATGCTTTCTTGTGCCCACATGCCCATGCATGTGCTGCCTCGCTCAGCCATGTATGGGTCTTCAATTAACCCACTAATTGTGCCCAATCAAGCCCAACGTGCCCATGCATGGGTTGCCTCCCTTAGCCATGCATGGGGCTTTTGCTAACTTTTTTGCACAAGAGTATACTTCGCCTAACTATAACCCAATCTGGCTAAGGCATGGGCGCCTTTGGGCGAGGCAGCCACATGCCACTGCCGCCAACGAGCTAAGGGGATAACACCAATCCATTAACCCTCTTGCATGCTGTATTATGGCTGCCACGGTTAGGGAACTATATTCCTGCACATAAACAATCTTTTTGCATGCAACTGTAAAACTATATAATCAAAACCTTCCCAATCCTACAGTGGCCGGAGTCTTGTTCATTAGGTGTTCCCATTCTAAGGACACGGGAAGTATTACTCTTTCAAATACTTTGGTGTTCCCATTCTATTTGTGAATTGGTTTGATCTTCGGTTCATCCGAACTGGACAAAAGAAAGGTCCCTGATATGCCCTTTAAAAGAGGGAAAAACACAGATGTTACTTCTGAATGTTTGCATATGTAATTTAAACTCCTAAACTAAGCATTGTTTCCACATCATATTTGTCTACACAAGTAGTTCTATTCCTTTCTGAAAAGCAGAAAAGGTAAACAAGAGCAATAACCAAAATAAGACTCTAGCCAAAGACAGATGCACTGCCAGACCACTTTAGATCCAGCTCTGGAACTTGCTCTATGAATTCAGGCTCGAACGAGCTGCAAACCCCTGGTAATTCTCTGCAATTTGCCTACTAAATTTCATAAAGCATTCCGACTTGCAAGGTCTTTCCTGGTGGGACTTCATGTATGGAAAGTTCAGGCCTACAGTTTTTCTGCAGAAATCTGTACAGGTAATCTATTATGAAGCGAACAAACCATCCACTGTTCGGGTTTGTCTTCAGAATTGTCCGGCCTATAACAAAAACAACTCCCTTTTCTGCTGCTGAATCTAGTCTTTCTATTTCGTCGGTGGTTTCTGTGTGCTCTTTGAGTTTTGCCAGCACTGAAGCAACAAATTCATCTGCAATGCTCTGTGAATCATTGTAACCAAACTGAACCAAACACCTATAAACCCCATCACTTCCCAGTTTTCCAACATTAAACCTTTCCTCTGGTAGAACCTCTTTGACTGGGAGTGTTCTAAAAGTTACAATCACCATGGTTTCATGCACAGAACTTGTGTGCTGAATGTAATGCCGGATGATGGGTGGAATCCCATTGACAAGATTAGTATAGAAGAAGCAAGTTCCGGGTGCTCGATAAACCGTATTTCTTGCTAGCATTTGGTTCAGTTCATCCAAGCTCATCTTCCTCTCGGCTTCATATGCACTCTTCCTACTCCTTCCATATAACCAAGAGAACATGACTGTCAAGAAGAAAGCTGAGATAGCAAATGGAACCCATCCTCCTTGTGGGATTTTGGTGAGCAAGGATGTCATAAAGACAACTTCAATCAGTATGTAAGGCAAGAAAAACATTAGTATGAGAAGAACATGTGTGTCCCAAACGAGCAGCATCACCAACGTTGTCAAACACGTTGTAATGATCATCACCCAGATAACAACCGCACCTGCCAGGCCCAACCAAACAAAAAGGGGTTTATTTAAATGATTATCCTTCTATTTTTGAATATTTGAACTTATACTAACTACATCACTCAAAATCCAATGAGATACGATTAAATGACACGAATTGGCATAGAGTTAAAGGGGTTTGGATGAGGTTTTATCGGGATCTGGTGATAAACAGGTGGACCTGTCAGACCCGTTTAATAATCGGGTCGTATTCGTGTGACACATGTTAACCTGTTTAAATAAAATTAATATAATAATTAAAAAAATTAGCCAAATTAATATATGTAGTTATTAATTAAATAATTTTTTTAAAAAAAGTTTAATAATAATTTTTTTAGTGAATTACAACTTTTTTAATGACAAACGGGTGGCGAGTTAAAAGAGTTATCGTGTTAACCCAATTCGTTTATTAAACGGGTTAAACGAGTCGTGTAGTATAACCCGTTTAATAAATGAATCATATTCAGTTTAAAGAATTTTACCCGTTTACTTAAAAGAATTGTGTACGAGTTTACTGATTTTCACACAAACCCGATTAGACCTGACTCGTAACCTTTTAACTCGACGCGGTTGACACCCCTAATTTTAATGTGATACCTAGTAACAAGTCTCCCTTCTCCGAAATGTAATCAAGAAGAGATCATTGAAGGAGACTTATAGTGTGGATTGTTTGTGTGTGTTCTATGTGCATGTTCTGTTAAAAAAAAAAAAAGGAGACTTACCGTAAGCATTTGCTAGAGCAGCACCATCTCTAAACCAAATGACAAGTCCAATACATAGAATCATGAGAGTGTAGTTTATCTCTGGGCAATAGATTTGTCCTTCATGCTTTGAAGAAGTATGAATTACATGAACCCGAGGGAAGCAACCCAGAGCCTGAGACTGCTTCACTATAGAAAAGCACGCAGATATCATAGCTTGGCTTGCAACAATGGCGGCGAGGTTGGAGAGAATGAACATCGGCCAGTACACGGGTTTTGGAACGGAACTGTAATAGGCGTCGGTGATTTTATCAGGGTGTTTGATTAAATAGGCTGTCTCGCCCGCGTAAGCCAGGACCATCGCAGGATAAACGATGAAAGAGAAAGAGAACTGCACCAAGCCATATATTCCAATGAATTACAGACAATTTTAAATAGGAATCAGAGTTAGTTAACCGGGGATCCAGTTCCTCTGCTATTGTTTAAAACAACGTTGTTTTGCAATAAAACAATGTCATTCTATTTAACAAAACAACGTTGTTTTGGTGCAAAATGATGCTGTTTTAATCAACATCACCCCTCAACAACGGAGAATTCTCACCCTAATTAACCTACTCCAATAGTTTGAGAAAACTTACTTGAATGGCTCTCTTGTTGAAGTGACCCATATCAGCAAACATGGCCTCAACCCCTGTCCCATAATATACAAAAGATTGGCAATGAGTCTCTCTCTTTTTACTATGGAAGTTGAAAAGAATTTTGTCATTTGTTTTGTCATTGTAATGTCTAGATGTGACAATTCCATGCAAGATTTACGACATAACACGAAATGGACATAGAATTAACAGAAATTTTTTAGAAGCATGATTTTTCGATTGTTTCTTAAATTACCATTATTTCTATTTGAGCGTATCACGCTTCTATATTGAAAAGTTTAGACAAAAATTGTGCTTTATATAAACAATGATAGAAGTTACAAAACACCGGGAAAAAATTAGAAAAACGTAATAGGATGACAATTGGATCATGTTTGGACAAAATCAAAGCGGATTTGCATAAATGAACCCGACTAGACATGATATGAACCATTTATGAAGTATACACCATACGAACTAGGCTTTGCAAGATTAAATGGATCAAATATGAATTGAATAAATTTTGATATAATACTATAGGAACTTGATTATCAGCTTCAGCTCCAATACCAAGAAATATTATACCTGTTATGCTCAAGAACACTACACCTAGAAGATCCCAACCAGTCTTGCCATTGCGTGAGAAGATTTGAAAGATGTAGTGAGGTGACACTGCCTTCAAAATGGATGGTTGGTGTCTGAAGATATTATAGATTCCGATGGCAGCATTTGTAACAAACCACAACAGCATAATTGGAGAGAATGCGAAGCTGACTTTACTAGTTCCACAACGTTGGAAGGCGAAGAGGATTATTAGAACAACAACCGCCAAGAAAACAATCTGGTCTGCAACAACAATAACCAGAACACCTGGGTGAGTTTTCGAAGCAACTCTAATTTTTTTGGGGGGGGAAATAACACTTTGACCCCTTTTTAATTATGGAATCAATTTTACTTTGGCCCTTGAATTATTGAATTTTTTACATTCCCCCGAACTACTTGAATTGATTTCGCAATGTCTCAATCGCAAAAGTCCGTTGTCTTGTGAATGAAAATTGCCAACATGTCGGGGGTAAAGTGAAAATAGTTTGGGCCAAAATAAAATAGTTTTAAATTAAATTTATAACGGATGTTAATCACCAGGTAATATAAAATTAATAATATAGTTCTAGATTCAATACTAGAAACACGATAGTTGAGAGGACAGTCTTAAAAAAGAATTCTGGTCGAGGAAATCAAATGTCATTTGCTCTATTTTGGTCCTTTTTATGTTAAAGTTTAGTTGCTTTTTACAGCTCATGGTCCAGTCAAGATTAATGTATCGTTTGATAATATTTCTTAAGCATATTTTGTTTAATTTAACTTTTTATATGGTTGACTCCTTCCATCGAATCCAAGTCCTAAATAACATAGATCATTCCCTAGTAGTTTGTGTGAGGGACTATCCTCTCTAGTCTCTATTTGCTTGACCTTACATTTTGTTCTATATTTTATGCTTTTCTTTTTATTTGGGTTTGTTCTCATTCTATTTTAGTCAAAGAGCAAATTACACATATGAACTATAAATTATGACCCTTGTGTGAATTAATCTCTTGAACTTTTTTTTTGGTATCAATTGAGTTACTGAATTTTTTAATTGTGTCAATTGAACCCTTCTGTCCTTCTCTATCAGGTTTTTTTAATGGAAAGTGGAGAAATGTGACACTCACATGACAAATGAGTTACAACTCAATCACGTGAGTAGTACACTCTGTCACTTTCTATTAGAAAATCTAACGAATGCAGATAGAAAGACTCAATTGACATAAATAGAGAGTTCTGAAACTCAATTGACAAAAAAAAACAAAAAAAAAAAATCAAGAACTGAATTGACATAAGAGTCGGAGTTTGACGATCATGTATGTAGTTTACTCTTTGTCAAATAACTATCACATATATTGTTGCCTTTTAGAGAACTTAGAAACATGGGTACCTTGTGTTATTTTTGAGGTTCCTGCTTGGGTTAATCCTTGAAGAGCTGGAAGAACTGCAAGAACAAATCAATTATGTATATATATGTGCAGAAACACACCAAACCACTTAGCATCGTAGTGTCACATATGACCTATAAATATATAAGTAATAAGTGTGTGTGTGTGTAGGTGATAAAACTGGAAGTTTACCACTAGTTGCAGGAGTGAGTGCCCCATCGCCAATGACCATGCAAGTTCCAAGCAACACAACAAAAGTAAGAAGATTCTGGGCAACAGAGCTTCTCTCTAAGAACTTCTTAATCTTTGATCGGAGAGGACTCCCCGGAGGCTGGTAATACGTCAGATTTCCAACGGACTCCAACCTTGTGTTCTGAAACGTGAGTCTACTGTGAAAACTTATATGTCGCTGGATAATCGAATACAGAGCGAAGGTACCACCTTCTCCATGATCATTGGCATGAAGAACTATGAACACATATTTGACCAGACAGACTAATGTCATAGTCCAGAAGATGAGACTTAGGACCCCAACTAGGTCGTCTTCATTAAGGTTTGTGATGACAGTGGAAGAAAAAGTGTTGACAGGAGAGGTTCCAATGTCTCCATATACAACTCCCAGAGCTTGGTATGCCAGCATCCATGTTTGCAGTGTAGGATATTCCTGAAGATGAGAGAGAGAGAGAGAGAGAGAGAGAGAGAATCAAATCTTCCTCTTAGTAAAATGTTGGAATTCTTCTTAAATTGGACAACCACCGGAAAAAGTCATACCCGGCGTTTGGTTTACACGCCCGCCGTCTATTCTAACGTCAGAAAAGCTCTCACACCGGAAAATATACACTGCCATTTTTTTCGATGAAAGATGAACGTTGACTTTTTTTCCCAAACTCCAGCAATTGGAAAATTAATGACGTTTGTCAGTAAAACCCGAATTTCTTGTAGTGAGAGAAAGATATTGTCATCATATTATCACAAACGGATACAAGAATCGATTATCATGACTCATAAAAGTGGAATTCTAAATTTATAGACGGTTTAGTGGAATCTTACATGGATTCCAATTACTTTGGAATGCAAACTCCACCACTTAAATATATCCCTGTCCCAGCCCATTTTCTTTCTTATCTTTTCTCAGTATGTCAACACACACTTTCAGGCCACTTTAATGTGGAAGATGGAGCTTTGAAAGCTACATTCAAAGTCCCTTTTGCTTCTTCACCGATTGATCAACCATCCGCTTAAGGTGAGCATGAGGGAAAAAGATCAGGGTACAGTGCCCGAGACTCTCTCCTACAACGGGTCTAAGAGAGATAAGTAGCAATTTTACTCGTATTTTAAAGAAGTTGATTTCAAGATTCAAACTTAAATTGTATTACTTGAACTGATATGCATGCATTTGGTGTCACTCTTGGCACGATAAGAAGAAAAAAAAAGATTCAACAAAAAATATACCTTAAGTTTGTTTGTAGGAGTCTTGTATATATCACTGAAACTCAAGGATCTGTCTACGATATCCATTCGTTGGATATATTCGCTGTGTCGGTCGGAACCAATAGATCCCGTTTCAAGGTTCCCTTCTACGGTGGAATTGCTGGCTTTTGCATCTGCCATGAATCTAACTTCCGAGCTACTTTATTATGCAATTAGGGCTGTGCAGTTGTGCTGTTTTTTCTGCTTCTTGTCTCTTCTTATACAAGTTGTCTCAAGAGGTGCTATGCATGTAGCACAAGCATTTACAGCCATATTATATAAATTATATAAGAGAGAAGGTACATCAAACGCTAAAGAATTGTAATGGCCTATGTGCAATTACGCACTCAGAAAGATTATAAAAGAGAGCAGCCAATGAATGGAATTAACAAATGAAACCCTTCAAAAGAATCATACTTTATCAGTACTCTCACTTCACCGGGAACTCTACCGTACCCAAAAATAAAAAATAAAAAATTCCATTACAGGTATTATCGGTTAGCATTTTTTATGAAAAAATTACAACTTAAAAAAAAAAAATTACAATTGCTTAGAGACACATGATCAATTATAAAAATCTCAGTATCGATCCCAACTTTCCATGATCGATCATGCACTACAAGAAAAAAGACATTTACCTGCGTTTATTAAACGCAGGTAAAATGTAAATAAACGCCGCAAAATATTATTATTGACGTTTATTATTAACGTCCATTCCACCCACTGTCCATTGATTTTTTAGCTTAAACGCAGGTACAATATAAATAAACGCCGCAAAATATTATTATTGACGTTTATTATTAACGTCCATTCCACCCACTGTCCATTGATTTTTTAGCTTAGTGAATATGAACCACCCACTATTTTTAAGAATTGTGCTTCTAAGAAGTTTTCAATTAATACAATATTTTGTGTTCTTTTGATTATTCTTCGAAATATTATAGCACATAGGAACAAACCATGTTTATTGAAAACATCGATAAAATGATGATACAGAGAGATTGTTAAAATTTATTTGAAACTTCATCACAATTCTAACTCCTTTTAATTTTATTATTGTTCCCAGTCCTTTTTTTTTTTTTAGCTCTGATCTGCAGGTGGAAGCTTTCCTTGCAAGAACGATGAGAAGAATTCCAATGCTCGAGCTGGTTGATAAAATGGAACAAAGTGGCCCGCTCCTCTTATGGTCACGAACGTCAAGTTCTGGTATCCAACTGCATACCCGCCAACCTTAAAAGAAACAGAAAAACCGGGTTCTTTTTTTAGGATAAGGTGTTTCTTCAATATTAAGATACGGAAAAGTATCTGTAGGGCTGTAATGGGTCGTGATTGTGCCGAGTTCCTGATGTGTCTAAGTCATGTTGTGTTACAATTTGTTCAATTCATATATGTCATCTATCTATGTATAGTCGGGATTCATATCTTCTTCAATACTTTTTTCTTCTATTCTTCTCCTTGATAGATCACTTACCATGTAATAGTCAGGAGATACGCCTATTTACATTAGGTCGTGAATCTACCAACGAGAGAAATGAAAGGAAAAAGTATTAAAGAGGATCTTACTCTTTTATAGTCATGTATATTCAGTACGTTTCAATCCATTTATTAAGGAAGTTTGACGTGTCAATTTGGTTCTGACCAAAATGTGGTATAAATAAATCTAGATAAATTTAATGTTAATTTCTCAGATTAACAAGCCATAGTGTTAAGAATTGTGTGCCCCTATAAAAATGAAGTCTTTCTTACCTCGCCTTCGGTGTACCATGGGTACCATGGAGTCTTAACTGTTGTTCCGAGCTTGTCTATGGCGTACTTAGTTGTTGTCACTGACACTACACCATCTGTATCTCCACTGCAAGTGCAAATAAAATTCTTAGAAATTAGATCATTCTAATGAATAAACTTAAAAGTGTAACCCAAATAGTCGGGACAAGTCTGGTTGAGTTGAGTCGAATATTGTAGGATCAATTTAAGTGTAGTCGTTTGACTTAACCTGTAAATCCAAACACTTATGGTACTGGCCATCAGCTCCTTAATGGTAGGCAACACCGTATCTGGCGAGTCCTGCCAATTACGGCCTATGTGGAAGCTGAAACGAGATCCAATCAAGATGAAAAATGAGTAGAAAATAGAGGATAATATGAATTAGTGTGCTAAAAGAGTCTCTCTCTCCCCCTCTCTCCATATATATACATATTAATTGATTGTTGAGAAGGAGAAGGATAGTACTTGCAAGACTCCCATGGACCTGGAAGACCCGTGACATTTGCATGAAGTGATTTTTGAACTTCAGGAATGTTCAAGTAAGAGCAAACGTAATCTTCTGAGCATGGAACTAATACTGGAATCTGTTTCAATCAAAGAATGGAACTGAGGAAAATGAAGATCATTTCTATGAAGGGAAAAAAAAAACAATTAAAAATTATACCGGGGGAGAATAAATTTCGTAAATGAAGATGTCGCGGATGGCTGCAGACGCTTGATCATAATAGGCCTGACATGCATCTGATGGAGTTGCTTCCGAAGAAAAATTGCAATTCAATGTAATTCCCTCGTGAATTTCATCGGAATTGAGAGCGTGTGACCAAAAATAATCGAATGTTCCTTCTCCTTGTGTTTCATAGTCTATGTATGCATTACCTATCTAAAAATCATAACATCTTCATGTCAGCATGGATGATAAATTATGGCAAAAAAGGACAACAAAACCATGTTTTTTCAGTATAGACTTACGGCGATTCCTTTCAAGTTGATGACAGTTTGGTTGGTAACCTTGTTATTTTGCAGAATTAGCTGAGCAAGCTGGGGCACGTAATGCCCAGCATAGCTCTCCCCAGCTATGAACAAATCTCGCGTTTTGTATTCTGGAAATCTTTCCAACCAATTAAGTATAAAAGTAAACGAATCTGCTGCAGTCTGTCGATCTCCAGTTACATAATCTGACGTCGTGTTCGAGTAAGAAAATCCAACCCCAGCAGGAGATTCCAAGAAGATGACATTGGCCACTGTGTTAACACCACAAATTTCAACATTGCTGAAAAGTTGATCGTTTTAAAACAAGTGATGGATACTTCTAAATATTGGATAAGTACCTAGTAATTACCGTTATTCCATGCATATTTGTTTTCTGATAGAGTTCTTGCATCAATATTGACCCGAAATGGTCCAAGCTCCCTCATTGCACCATTTCCAAATGAAGAGCATCCAGGTCCTGCCAATCCATTTATGTGAATAGTGACTACGACGATAATAAATTTAACACGGTTACACGCAAACCGATCTTAAGTAGAGCATGTGATTGAGACGAATATTGGTCATAATTAAAGAGGAAAATCCGACAAGACTTTACCTCCATTTAGCCACAGCACAAGAGGCTTGCTAGAAGAGTTTTGGGACTCAGCAAAGTAGTAGAAGAGTGCTCTACCGGCCTTAGGATCAACCGTCACATATCCCGAATATTGATCAAAGTTCACTCCATTTGGCTGCCCCGGCAAGGCCGTAATCCTGTTGGCTTCCTTCAACCCATCTTGAGGGCCTATATAGACCGGCGAATACTCGAATTTTAAAGCATCAAGAACAAAATTGACTGACCTCCTTGCCCTTTGAGCCTCTAAAATCTTTTCAAGAGGATCTAAACCTATGCCCCCATAACATTGTACGTAGGACACAAGGGATACAAGGAAAAATAGTAAAGGGAGTAGAAGCTGCATCTTTGATTTCCAACAGGAGTGCTGTTTGATGGATGCAATTATCATCTCTCTTTATATAATCCTGGTAGCAAATGTTTGAAGTATTATTTTGTAAACATTGTACAATGGTGGTCCTAGGCATTTACATGTTTAACGCTTGTTTTTGTTTGATTTACAGCTTAATGATGTTCTCAATGATGTTTGTTTTTTGCAATGTTTTTGTGGTGACTTACTTTGGTTTCTTCAAACATTACAGACAACCCAAACAATAGGTTTGAGGAGGATGACAAGAGAGGTGTTGGAGAGCTGGACAATGATAAGCAAAAAAATCAGAAAATTTTTTATACCTTCTCATTTTTTTTTTCTTGGTTGGCCAAAAAAGAGGTCGGATTTAAAAAGATGGTAAATGCTCAGAGTGATATACCACAGGTTCAAGTCCGAGAATCAATCTCTAAATTGGGGCAAGACTTTTTACCACTAAGAAACCCAATTATGGCTAACTTAATAAAGTTGTCACCATTCTAACGACTAAACATAACAAAATGGCATACCCAGTATACAACATTCCCTCCATTGTGGGGTTTGAGGAGGATAAACATAACACAAATTGTGAAAATAACCTTGTAAATATATTATGTGTTAAAATTTCGCATTTCTTCCACGCTTTTTCGGAATAAAAATGGTTGGGTCATTTCCAACCGGCAGTGCATGATCATTAAAAACCAATAAAAATATATATATGTATATAGAATAAACTTGAGGTTTAACAAAAAAACGTGACCCTATGAAACACATGGTAGAATAAGATACATGAAGTCGACTTTAAATAATTTAGACAAGACTTAGTTAAATTGGATTGGGTCAAATTGAGTGCATGATCATTGAGATGAATGTGGTTCCTTCTCTGCTAGTTTCTTCTTTTGTTTCATTTCATCATAAGAACCATCAATTAATATATCAAACAAAAAAGAGAGAACAAAACAATAGTTAAGTACATAAGGAATCGATACAAAGGAGAGAGACAACCTTCAAAGGAGACAAAACCCCACCTTAATTAGACAAAAACCACGCCCATTTACAAGATCATAGGTCTTCATAATTCTTTGGTATCATCCACCCCAAAGTGACCACTTTAAGATTTTAGGACCCACTCATTGTTTTGAATAACTTGTCGTTGGTTCATGTTCTACTCCGTAGGAGAACAACGTAATATATTCACTTACTCAAATCGAGTAAGAGGTAAATAACAAAATAGACTCCAAAACGATCCTCTTGGAATGTAGAAATAAAGATTGGACAATGTGAGATATAACATCAATCTCATATTAGTCGGGCAAGAAAGTTTTTGTGAGCATATATACCTCAAATTTGCACTAAGAGTTGAGCCCCAAAAAGCACCCCACTTTTGTGGAAGAGAAAGGACCTAGATGAACTTGGGTTTGACCACATGCACACCGCCACCTACCCCAATTGGGCCGGCCGGATGTGGGTGTGGTCTAAGCTTATCGTTTTTAAGAAAATTCTTTTGCTAACTAGGTGTGAGGAAACCTTGTTAGTTCCTTTTCACTTGGTATTTATGAGCAATGCAGGACAACACATCAAAGGTTTGTCTTTTTTCATCTTGTGTATACAAACACATGCACATTAATGTTCATGGGTAGCAAGAAAATCTCTATGTATTGCAAGATGGTCTTTATCTTCACTTATTGAAAAATTCCCTTGTTACATTTGAATGTAATCTTTTAAATGCACAATTAGTGGGATCAAATATCAATGGGTTGCTAATACTGGGGAAAGATTGGGAGAATCTTTGGGAAGACTTGGAAATCAATCACAGAGGTTTGAGTGGGGTCCGGTCAAGGTCATAAATTAAATTCCAATTCAAAGAAATAGAAAGTCCATCAAGCTATTGCATGCATTGGGTAGTATTGGGCCCACATAAAGGTACAAGGGTTATTGCACTTTGTCCCTAAAAATATGAGGTTTGTGCCGTCAACTATATAATTTCTCACACTACTCCATCAACTACCTGAATTGGTTTTACACCATCCAAAATATATACTTCTTTAAACTTTTGGACAACAAACATCAACATATCGGAGAAAAGTGAAACAAAATCACATAATTTGGGGACAAAGGGAACAATTTCCCATCAAATTCCTGCTAAATGTTAATTATTGGGACAATGTGAAATTAATAACCATAGTTAAAAGTGTTATGTGAAAAATATGATAGTTGAGAGATAACGCCGCTCAAACTTCATAATTTGAATAGAAAAAGAGTATAAACCAAGCAAAATGTTTTTCATAATTTTAATTTCTTTCTTGATCATACATAATTGCCAAAAAGAATTTGGTTCTTTTCACGAGTTTGATGTCGATAAATCCAAAAATCTAGAAATTCATTTCAAACAATTCAACCTTCTCCAAACTTAAAACATTAAAAAAATTCACTTGACAGCCTACAAATTCATCAACTTATTATCACCAGAAGAATAGTGGTATGTGACCAAAAAAATTGGCACTCAAATCCCAACTACAATTTCAATAAAGGTTTGCTATAAACTTCTTCAACAGACCCAGAGCTCTACATGATTGGTATTTTGGAACTTCATGGCCAGCATCCCGAATTGTTGCGAAAGCTAATCCATCATAAACCACTTGATATCCAGCCACCTGCAGCATCAAAATTAACATAAGTTGATGCTCCAACTAACAAGAATTTGAACAAAATGATCTCATTCGACCAGGGCAACAAAACAGATGAAGTCTATGAAGAAACTAGAGAAGAAAAAAGGCGTACTTCGCTGCTATCATCTACCCAAGAACTCCAAGGTTTGATCACTTTAAGGTTTAAGGCATCGATGGAATATCGAGTGCCAGAAACTGGAACAACTGCATCCACATCGCCACTGTCCACGCCATTGTCACACAATTAGGCACCATATGAAGAAGAATGACACAATTGGCTAAAATATTTATTCACCCAAATCAAAAAAAGTTGCAATAGGAGAGGATCTGTGTTGTGATCAACTTTTTTTTCAGTCAGAATCTTATTGTTTCTGTTATTTCTTGAATAATAATAAGCTTCATTAGTTCCGAAAAATGTCATGTTACTGTCGATGATTTTCAGCCTTTTGTGTTACAACTTACAAGAATTCATTTTTACCTGTAAAGAAGTATATGAAGACCCGAGGCGATGAGCCTTCTATATATTGGGAACATGGTTGTTGGGCTGTCCTTCCAAGCATTGATAAAAGGGCTGAGAGAGAGAGAGAGAGAGAGAGAGAAACAAGTAATATCAGTAGCAAATAAGCCTTTGAAAGCAATTTCAATGAACAAAGCTTTTTGATTCTACTTACCTACAATTTTCCCAAGTATAAGGCAGTTTAGTTTGGTTGGCATGTAAGGCTTCCTGTACTTGAGGACTATTGAGATACTTGTGAACATAATCATCTTCACAGGGATCATACCCTCCGAGGCTTTTTGTCTCCGTCGATGAATTTGATGAACATAACGGGCCATAAATATTTGAGAAATCTATTTTTCCACATTCTTTTTCAACTCTAGCTTGATAATCGTCGCATTTGGGGCTGCTGTAGTTCTTGCAGTGCTCTACGAGTCCTTGATAAGTTTCATCCAAAATCAATGCATGGCTCCAGAGATAATCGTTCGATCCTTTTAGATCCGTATCATCGTTCATTATCCCATTTCCTATCTACAAAATTGGTTAGATAAATAATCAAAATGCAGTTATCTTTTCTAATTCAGAGAAGAACAGAGACCTTGTGGGAGAGAGAGCACGGTCCAAGGTCGCGCCAGGGACTAAAACACATCGTGTGAAACATTATCGATGACATTACACAAAGTGTCAGATAAAAAAGTTGAATACAACAAGAGATTCATGTCATATCGCGTGAGACTCTTTGTTTATACAGAATGTGTTACGATACTGGAACAGAAAGTGCTGAAGTGTATTGATATTTTTAACCATCATAGATTTATTATGTTATAACAAAACGAAATTTGATTTACCATAATCCCCTTAAGTAGAATCTTTGTGGTAGAATCTCCCTCCATGTTCTTCTTGATAATAATATCAGAGAGCTCTGGAATGTAGAATCCTATAATAAGTCCAAACATGATTAGTCTTCATCTAGCTAGGACAGGACAAATTCTAGAGCAGCCACACTGGAATTTCATTATGCTGACAGGATGACCCTCCAGTTTGTGGCCAGGGCCACAGGCCCTTTGCCATGCCATCCTTGTCAAAAGAATGGCTCAGCGGACCAGGTTCCCGCCCTTACAGGGTTTGGAGACTGGAGAGGGTCAGGTATATACAATCTTAACCTTGTAAAGTGCGTGGACAAACTATTTCTCCAACTCTAACTCTTTAACACCCAAGTCATGTCAACCATACCATTGTACCATGACCCACCTTTGGCCATGTGATCGCAATGATTGAGTTACTCTTGCTCAACCCGTGATCTCGTTCCGATGCCAAGTGGCCAAATTGAAGATGGTTTCCCGTCAATGGAACAATTTTTATGCATACTGTTTTTGTAAAATACCTGCATAGCTTTCTCCAGCTATATAGAAATCCCTGGCCTTGTATTGCGGGTATCTTTTGAACCAATTTACCAAGAATGTGTATGTGTCTTGAGCTGCATTAAAACAGCACTAGGATGAGAGAGAGAGAGAGTATTGGACAAACTCCTATTTCTTTGTTAGCATCATACCAGTCCTTGTATCCCCTGAAGTGCTGTAGTCGGAGGTAGTGTTGGAGTAAGAGAATCCGACGCCTGCCGGGGACTCAAGGAACAATGTATTTGCAACTGCCTCAAGTTCAAGCATAACGTCAGGTTAAGAATTAGAGATCTTACACATTAAGATGTCCCAATTACAAATATAAGTATTATAGGATCATCAAGAAGTTGGGTCCCTTGAAACAGTAAAGAGCGTCTGTAAATTACAGTCTAGTGTGCGAGACTTCCATTATTATGAGGTTTGAGAGGGTCAAATATAGGCATTCTTACTTCACACACACAATCTATTTTCGTTACGCAAACCCGTGATTTATTAAGAACACCCTTTCTAAGTAATGCTTGTCCTCAAACAACTAACAAAAAAGAAGAAAAAAAAAACTGTAAAGAGCAACTAATAGTTTCTACTAACCTTTGTTCCATGCAAACTCTCTCGAATAGAGAGTTTTACCATCAGCCTCAACACCAAAAGGTCCAAGCTCTACCATGGCCCCAATCCCAAGTGATGAACAACCAGGCCCTGTGCAATCACAGCACTACTATTTTCTCCCAAATAGAAACAGAAAAAACACTATATATATATGTGAGAGAGAGTTCACCTCCATTTAGCCAGAGAAGAAGTGGCTTAGAAGAAGGGTCTTGAACAGCCTCAGCAAAATAATAGAAAAGGTTTCTCCCTTTAGATTCATCCACATTAACATACCCTGCATACTGCTTAAACTTCACCCCCAATGGTTGGCCCGGAAGCCCGGCTTCGATAACATCATCCTCCATCTTTCCCACCTCAAAGGATCCTTCACTGCCCAAATTAAGACCAACTACACTCCACTTCTCGGCCTCGGCCTGATCGACTTGTCCTTGCATTTTGGCACGGTGCAAGGCTCTCAATGAACTAGCTTGATCAATTCGAAAGCCATGGCCAAGGCCATGGAGCATCATGGTGAATACAATGAAGAAATTGAGGTTTACAGAGAAGATTCCATGTTTCTTCTCCATTGTATAAACACTAATAGGCAGAGAAACAGGAGTGACAACAAGCACTTGTGCAGTGGTCATGATTAATATAGGGCCTTTTTTAAAGATTTGAGGGTGTTGTTGTCATTTTAAAAGGTCTGCTTTGCATAACTTTTTATTTATTTTTAATAACCCAAAAACCCACGAACTGAGCCCATTTGGACCCGTGACCAAGAGTTAACTTGGGCTCACGCACAAAGCCTCATCTCTATGCACAGGAGTTAAATCTAAGATAGGTGGTCCCAAAGAATATTTTCGCTCTGTGAAGTATCGAACCCTTAACCAATGTCAACTTAAGACTTCTATCGAGTCCTCGGGATTATACTTTGCACAATCTTGCATGGCTTGAAACATTATCTCATCTTTTAAAGATTATTATCCTTGCCAAATTATTAGTTTTGTCCTTTCATTCAACATAATGTGGACGGATAATCTATACAATAAAGTACAATACAATTCAAATCTTAAAAGATAAACAAAATGGCTTTTGCTTTTCGCAGTTGAGATCTCTTTAATCCGACGACTAATATTAACACCTCAATTTTAATAGAAAAATAAACCCCTAAAAATATGTTTGGAGTGATTTTTTTTTTTTTAAAAAAAACAGAAAAATTTTATTAAAAAATAGAAAATTTTACAAGAAGCAAAAAGGATAAGCCACACTTGGCTTAAATCCTTCAAAACAAACTACTGCCTTAAGCATAACAATCCAGAAAAAGTCAAAAAACACCAAAATTTGCAATAGCATTCTCTGGCAGTATACCCACCATCACAGCAGTATCACCTCAGCAACCCAGCAGTTTCAACAGGCCCAGAAAACATAGCAGAAAGACATAGCAGTTTTCAATCCTCATCAGTAAATCCAGCACCGCAGCAGTCCCCAAAAAAACACACCAATCTCAGCCCCCATCATAAAAAATCAGAACAGTTTTCTTACGTAAAACAGGTAAAGACCATTGATCTTTTAAAAGTTTCATCTTTACTATCACAGGCAACTGTAATGAACTAAAATCAGTAGAAAAGCCATCCTCAACTGCTTTACTCGCCAGGCCATCTGCCACAAAATTTGCTTCACGGTAAACATGTCTCAACTGAAAATGTAGGCCATCCACATCCAACAATTTCATAATTTTCTCCATAATCCCCAAATATGGCCAAGCACATTGAAACAAACCCTTAATAGTATTCACCACCACTAAAGAGTCTGACTTAATAAAAACATGAAAGCCCTCTAAACCGTAACTCATCAGCATATTTAAACCATCTAACATTGCTTTAAACTCAGCAGCCATATTAGTACAAACCCCATAATAGAAAGAGGCAGCAAGAACCTTTCATCCCCCCCCCCCCCCCCACTCATTTCTAACCACAGCACCCCCACCAACACAACCTGGGTTACCTTTGGCCGCTCCGTCTACATTCATCTTTAAAGACCCATTAGAAGGGCACTCCCAGACTACCCAACTAGCATTAACCTAAATCGCGTAAGGCATCTCTATACCCAAGACAATCAACAAACCTTTTTCTCTATCTCTATCTCTATCCCTCACCTTAGGTTTTACATTCCTTACCAGAACTTATAACTTAGGTGTTTGGAGTGATTTTTTAAAAGTGTTTTTAGAACTTATAACTTTTCATAAATACTTCAACAAAAAAAATAGATTTTGAAACTGTCCCACCACCACCGCCTCAACACCATCACAATTACCACTATCACCACCACCTCACCACCACCGCCCTACCACCATCATCACTATCATCGTCGTGGTCGTCGCCGCCGCCACCCCACCGCCCCACCACCACTGCCCCATTACCACCATCACTACTATCACACTACCCCCACCACCAACCCATCATACCCACCGCCCCACCACTACCTCCACCACCACAACCACCACTGCCACCTCGCTCCACCACCACCTATGCCATAACCACTACCGCCCCACCACCACCAATACCCATCACCACCACTGTCGTCACCCCACCACCATTATCGCCGTCGCCATCACCACCGTCACTACCCCACCTCCACTTCCACCACCTCTACCCCACCCCCACCACCATCGCCACCCACCACCAATTGCTACTATCGTCGTCCACCCACCACCATTGTCATCTCATTTGTATATTTATTACCACTACCACCGTCGCCCACCGTCACCATCCACTACCACAACCCACCACCATCTGTCGTCACACTCCATCGCCTACAGCCACTATCACCCACCCCCACCACACTGCTATTCGCCATCACCCATCTTACTGTCTCCCAAAAAACACTCGTCGTCGTCCACAACCACCACTATCGTCGCCCCACCACCACCACTGTCAACCACCATCACCCACACCCACCACCACAACTGTCTTCACCCATGGCTGTCACTATCACCATCGTCATCCAAAATTCACCACCACGATCACCATTGCGACCCATGGTTGCCACCACCACCACGGTCGTCGCTACCCACTACAATGATCACCATTTTTCACTACCACCACTATCACCATTCACCCCTATTACAACCGGTGCTTTAATTTTTTTTTTTTTTATGATTTAATTTTGAGTGTGAATATAAATATGTTTATTGTTGCCCATTTTTTTTATTATTCCGTGCCTTCATGCACGGGAAATAACTAGTCTGCATGTTTGGCCCATTGATTGAACAAGCTGCAAGAGACAAACTATCGAGTATTGCATGCGTTGGAATTTCATATCAAATCGAAAAATAAGTGAAAGTGTCCTAATATTCAATTGATGGACTCACTATTTATAGACTTAAGTTTTTAGGTGGATATTAATTTCTGATGAGGATAGGTTTTTGGGCCTGGGCTGCCATTACGACCAAGCCCAAGGACCTCCAGACTGGATGAGGACTCCAAAGCCCAAAAAGGGGAATGGTCCCAACCGGCCCAAATTCGATTCTCAGCCCACGACCCAGGTTAAAAGCCTGTTGCACCACGCGCGCCCAGAACAAGGAAAATCGGCTCTGATTTCTCAGAGTTACTCCCTGCAAAAACAAAGAGAGATGGTGCCGAATGAACCCAGGTGGTCGTGGGAACAGTACCACCGGCGGTCAGAGCAGCTTGCAAAGAAAGGACGAACGGTCCCCACAAGATCAAGAAAAGGAAGAACAAGGGCAACAAACCCTAGGGAGGGACACCATATAAATAGAACAGTAAAAGCAGGGAAGGGGGATCGATTTCATGAGCCTTCTTCCTCGCCTTCTACCTGGTGTTTTGCCCAGAACCCTAGAACAGTCACAACCGAGAGCATCGTTTACGGCCCTGCGCCTATAATTTCCTTGTAATCCGTTGAAATCGATATACACAATCAAGGAGCAAGAGCCTCCATTACAGTGGACGTAGCCCAAGTCCTTCGGCTAGGGTGAACCACTTACATCAGCTGTCTATCATTGCCTAACTTCAATTTCCTTAAAACCCATTCCATAAAACCCAAAAGCGCTAGATTGGCTTGGGCCTGGGTGATTGTTTCCGAGGCATCATCAATTTCAAACACATATGTATTCGACTTTGAATTAATGAACTCACAATCTCCTAACATATGGTATCAGAGTCAATAATTAACGATCTTAGCTAAATTTTTGAAAAAACAGTGTAGCCTGTCAATAACCCATTTAACCGATGTGCGTTATTTACAGATAATTGCTTGTGTTGCGGACCCTTTAAATCGACCATGAATTCAATTATTTCATTGGCTGAGAAAATACAAGCTTTCTCAGCCATTAGGAGATTAGCCAATAGATTCCAAAATTAGGTAGGTATTGAGAAGAAAAAAAAAAAAAAATCTCCCGTTGGAAAGGGTTGCAGTCCCCCTCCAGTAATGTTGGCCCCACCTGAAATATACACTAGTCTTGTATTGGCTTCATTTTGCATCTAAAATTTGCCAAATGCATGAACTGTGAAGGCCATTTTCAAAACACTCTTGCTTAATTTCAGAGCATTATATGCTAACCTACCATCCTACTGGGGGTGGAATTAAGCCCGGCAATCGTGTGTCATGTCTAAGTAGGTTTGTATCAAAATAACTCAACTCGTGCACCACTTCTTTATTAGATGTGTTCAAACCACAAATACAAATAAGATTCGTTTATTTTACTAATTATATGACATAACCCATATACCCATTTTAACAAGCAAGCCTATCAATCTATCAATGTTATCGACTATTTAACTCATTTAGGTGGAATATTATAGGTGATACATATCAAATTCAAGTTTTTTTTAAAAAAAAAAAATCATCTAGTATTCAAGACTCAAACCTCCTGAGTTTGGATTCATTGCTCATGAATACTCTAGTCCTAACGTAGATAGTTTTATCTCTCTTAAATATTCTAATTCTGACGTGGATGGTCTGTCTTAGACCGGACCGAAGATGAGATTAATCCAATTATACGTAAACTGACTTGGACATTCGGACCATTAAACCAAAAAACAAAAAAATACTGTTTCGTGATTCGAGCCCATAATTTTCTAAATAAGCATGGGAACAACAAGCTTGCATGCACGAAAAACTGTTCTCTCCCAAAAATCAAGGTCTAAATTTAAAAAGCTACGCATGGCCATCAAAAAGGTTAATAATACTATAACTGCTTCACGAGGCTCAACCCACCGAAAGTATAGCAAAACTGTAGAGGCTGTTATGACTGACGGAGTGACGGGGACGTAGGCTTGCTAGCTACGACCGAGATACCTGACGAAAGCATGTAGGTTGTTTCCGAGGTATGTGCAAGTTGCAGCCAACAATATGGGTAGAGAAAGAAAGTATCTATCATAACAGTTACGCATCCTTAACATTAACATGTAGGGTTATCGGGTAATAGTGTAACTGTTACACTGAATATTTATTAGGGTAAAACAACGTGTATATCAAATCTCGTGATTTTTTTTTTCTATTTAGTTTATTGTCTTGCTTCAATACTATATTTCGTAGAATGCGTTAGTGTGTAATTTCATGATTAATATTTTTTTAGTATTATAGTTTTACTTTTCGTCCGATAAAAGTTTTAGTATGATACTGTAAAGTTTTTTATTTTATTATTATACCTTATTTATCATTTTCACAATCCTTAACTAAAAGTCGATTAAACTCAATCTACATGCAGGTGTGATATCAAAACAATATTTTATTTTACCGTAGTTAAGACTGATAATCGAGCTGAGCTATTCAAGTTCAGCTCGTTTTGGATTTGATTTTGGTTCGATTAGTTTTCTAAACGAGTCGAGGTTAAAAAATTTATTTGTCTCGTTTAAACAAATATCCATATTTTTTTTGGCTAATTTATTTTTTTTCTTCAACTTAGAAATCAGCAACTCTCTCTATTTTCAAACTGATTGTGGTCAGATCTGAACCCAAGTGAGAAAAGGAACCAAAAGCAATGGAAGTATGGAACTGAGAAATGCCATCGTTTAGTAGAACAGTTTTGTCTAACAGTAGATTTTTGTATTAATATTTTAATAAGATTTTTTATAATTTATTTCTAACAGTAGATTTTTGTATTAATATTTTAATAATATTTTAAGTTTGAGATTACTTAAATAGATGAGCGACAACTAAGTTCAACCAACCTACAACTATAAGGCTTAAAAAAATATAAAGTTATATAGCCAAAGTGTTTACTTAATAGGCTTATTATTTTAAAATTAATTAAATTTGTCAAAATCGTATGAGAGGAATACTTGTGAAATTTGGGTAAACTTAATTTCAAAATAATTCCAATTACTTTTAAAAAAATTATTTGAAATAACGTCTTCTCACAAAAAAAGTGTCATCGGGGGAAAAGGGTACGTCTTTCAATTTGCAATACGTTGATCGACGAAAGCATCATTTCAATTGACTTTTTTAAAAGATTGATTGAATTTGAAAAATAAGTTTCAAACTATAATATTGGGAGAATTAAGTTTACCCAAGGGTATGGTGAAAAGCTCGGTGTCCAACAGTGACTGAGATTATACAAATAACAAAATTCAAGCATTCAAAAGGGAAGGTTTAATTATAATTTGTCCCTCCAACTATGCTTCTTGTTGCAACCAATTTCCTATAGTTTTAAATATTACAATTTATCCCCTCCAAATTTCAAACAAATTAAATTGACTGACAACAGTGGTTGAAACATGAAAATACCATTAAACCATTTTTTAACATTTTTTTCATTTTTTTTTTCTTGAGATACTAATTCTATCCCTAAAAAATTAGAAAATAAAAAAGCTAAGAAAAGAATACATTTGTTCAGCCCAATATCAACAAACTGCACAAAACCATGTTCGCCTTCACCTTCGTTTCCACCTCCACCCAACACCAACACATGCGCGCGTGCATACATATGAATTTCTCAAGTCTAACTTATATGGCCTAAAATTAACTGTTGGAATTAATTGCATCCCAAAATAGTCGTTTTAATTCAAAATCACACTCAAGAGAAATTTTGTTAGCTACTCAACTTATAATTTCATGAGTATTTTTTTTTTTGGTTCAATGGTCAGGAATGTTCAGACCAGTTTATGCCTACCTTGACTAATCTCTTACCTGGTTCAGTCAAACGAAGACCATCCATGCTCGAACTAAGGTATTCATGAGGGATAATTCTCTCATGACTTAACTCAATAAGTTGTCAAGATTCGAATTTAAGACATTTAAATTTACCACTTATTTTTATTATCACTTGAACTACTCTTTCAAATTACTTCATCGGTGTCGACAAAACAAAGAGAAAGCAAAATGTAAAAACAAAAGATAGTGTTAGTGATCAAAACTTTGTGGTGAATGGAAATCTATCCAACATCACTTTTACATATATAAAGCTGAAAAGTGGGTTTGAGTGCTTTAATTTAATTTTTGTTGGGTGGAAATTATGTATCACTTTCCATTAAACAATTCCATTGCCCATAAGTCAAAGAAAAAAAACCACTATCAGGAAAATTGGCCATATGTCAAAACAAACAAAATTTTTACATCATTTGGTTCTCGTTTTTAGTGTGAATGGCCTTGGATTCTATCAACAATGACAAGAATAAAGCCACTATAACATTACCTTTAGGCTAAGGGTAAGATATTAATAGTATTTCTATTAATCTTAGTCATGAATTTTGGATTGAATGATCTAATATTGTTTGATTGAAAAAATAATAAAATTACAAAGTAAAAAAGTTATATCTATACTTGGTATTTTTTTTTAGTTAAAAAGATAAGGTACCTCTTTCAAAAAAAAAAAAAAAAAGATAAGGTACGATGCTAAAAGTAATTTTTAGTAATCTAATGGGACTCTTTACATTTTAACTCCACACCGACTAAAGTTCAAAACGCCTTGAACTGACCGTCATTGTTCAAAATTTCTTGCTAGGTACATAAAATAATTCAACATGCATTGATTACATCAACACAAGATAATGCCTTCTCTTATATTTTTTTTCCACAAATTGTTTGCTCTTCATTATTGGCTTTTCGTTGACTTATTGGAATATTTTCAATAGAACACATTTATGCCCAAGAATAATGTTATTAAAACTTAATTTACTGAATTAATTTACTATAACTGTTAGGTGACTATAAATTTTATATAACATTGAGACTTGTAACTAATCTAAAGATTGTCATGATTTAAGTTGATAGTCTAGTTATGCTAGTCTAGTTAGGTCTGGTCCCAAGAGGTGTTTCAGACGCGGTCAGGAGCCTTATAATCTCACCGGTGAGGGTCTATCGGGGTGGTCGATGGGCGTTCTTCCTTACCCCCACCTTTTTTTTAAGTATCAAAAAAAAAAAGTAGATAAATTAGATCCAAGGTATTACTACCCTTACGCCCAATTCCAATACTTGGAGGAATTGGTCTATGCCCAAATATTCGAGTTTGGTCAAGAAGTTTGATTCTACAATGGGCAAATTCCAGTCTTTTTGCGACACACCCATTATTGAATTCTTCAGAGACCTCCTGTGGAGTTGAAATCAACCCATCACCAACTACCACTCCACATCCCAATCTAACATTTCTTGTAATAAATTGCTCTTTTCTCCCCCCCACTACTTTACACCACAAAAATTTCTATCTGTCCCAATCTACATTTCTTGTAATTTCTAGCCACTCTTTCGCGGAAACAGCGCTTACGGGATATCTTTTTTAAACTCCGTAATAACAGAAATTTCGTGCATTGATTACGCAATTTTTTACCCACCCTTTATAAATTCTATAGAGAGGATTCTTTCCCCTCTACCTCTCTAAATCTCTCTCTCTCTCTCTCTCTCTCTCTCTCTCTCCTACAAGGCTACAATGGACTCAAGCACCAATGACATAGCCCATGATTTCTCTCCATATTTTCGTGTACACAAAGATGGTCGTATAGAAAGATTCCACGCCCCTCAGTTTGCTCCACCGTCCGACGATCCCATAACCGGCATCCGATCCAAAGACGTCGTAATCTCGCCGGAAACCGGTGTCTATGTCCGTCTCTTCCTCCCCAAAATCACCGACCCAAGTCGGAAACTTCCTCTCCTGCTCCACATCCATGGCGGGGCTTTCTGCGTCGGTTCTCCCTCCAACCCCACCTTCCACAACTTCCTTAGCTCTCTCGCTGCCGAAGCTAACGCCGTCGTGGCGTCCGTCGACTACAGAATTGCGCCGGAGCACCCTCTTCCGATCGCATACGACGATTCATGGACTGCTTTTCAATGGGTACTCTCACATGCTGAAGGAACAGGCCCTGAGCCATGGCTCAATGATCATGCTGATTTTCAACGGCTGTTCTTGGGCGGCGAGAGCGCCGGAGCCAACATTGCAAATGATGTGGCAATTCGTGCTGGCGTCACTTATTTCAAAAAAGACACTACAGTGCACGAGACTCCGACAACTCTCGAGTCGGGTCAAATATATGTAGCTTCATCCAAAATTGTGGGACTTTTGTTGGTGCATCCATATTTTGGGGGAAAGGAAGTGGATAATCTGTACAAGTTTCTATGTCCGACCAGTAGTGGTCGGGACGATGACCCGAGGTTGAACCCGGCCATTGATCCGAGGTTGTCGAGTTTGAATTGTGATAAGGTACTGTTCTGTCTTGCAGAGAAAGATTGGTTGAGAGAGAGAGGATGGGCTTATTATGAATCGTTGAAGAAGAGTGAGTGGGGTGGAGAGGTGGAGATTATGGAAACAGAAGGAGAGGGTCATGGGTTTCATTTGATCAACCCAACTTGTGAGAAGGTTAAACCTTTGGTGACCCGATTGGCTTCTTTCTTGAATGGATCCTAGAATACATGGATTGTAATATGTGATAGTTTCCTGCTTTTTTGTTATAATAATATTATAATAATATCATGGAAATTTTGTATTATATGACTAAAATAAATAAAAATTGGGGCGATTTTAACTACTTTATAAATTAAAATTTTAATTTTTTAACTGTACTATTATATATATATATATATAAAATAATCTCAAATAATATCTCTTTAAGTAATCCTCTAGCATGAGTTCATGATTACCATAATTTAATTGCCGTGGCATTGATTGCGTGGGTTGAGGGTCTCTTCCATCTTGATAGCTGACCTTTTGTATTGTGGCAGAGTCGCATAAGTAAATATCATAATCGAGGCGAGCTATTCAACCTTAATTCGTATAGAGTTTATTTGAGTTCGATTTATTTTTTAAACGGATTGAGTTTGAACAAATTTTTAAGTTCATTTTGAAAATGAGCCTAAAAAATTTGACTCGAACTTATAAAATTCAGCTTTTATATATGTAAAGCTCCGCTTAAACTCGGGCTCGACTCGGTTCAAACTTGGCTCATTTTCTAAACGAGTAGAATTTGAACAATTTTTTAAATTCATTTAAAAAACAAGCTCGATAGGCCTGGCTCAAGTTCGACAAATTTAATTCGATAATAAGCCCTACACATATGCAACACAAGTCAAATGTATCTCATTTGGGAAATCCTACCGTATCCAAAAAATAAATTTGATATCAATTATGTTGGTTATTGCACGGGTGGATTTCTACAATGAATTGAGATAGCGACTCTCTAAATGATTCAGAACGATGAACCTGAAACAGAAGAAATCTTAAAAGGGGCCGGATGTGTACCCGATTAATCCCCTTCAAAGTTTAAGTCAATCAACGTTCGAGTCAGAATGCACAGTTTATTTTTTGTTCAAAATTGTGTACCTTAACTTAGCTTTTCAAGGGATATTTATATCTAGATCCGTAATGATTACTTTGATCCGAAGTCTCATCCTATAATTTAATAGTCTGGGTACACAATCTAATATAATGAATGCTATTTTGTCATGTCTCATTAATGTTAATTGCTCAGACAAATGAATCTTCTCTCAGAAACTGCTAAGCATTCATGGCTCGATCCCCCGCCATTGAGTACTTCACATTAGCGCTCAGAACTTATACCTGAGCTTTCGTGAGGAGGAAACAAATCCCCTCGGAACCCCCTGAGGGCTCTCGTCGACACGGTAGCCATTAATGCCTCCTAATGATAATTGTTTTCACATTCTTCAAGGATTAGATGCTCATTAATGGTCTATCAAACTAAGACGATCTACATTAATGAATTGCCACATTTCATTTAATGCTAGATTCCGAGTGGCATACTCGGCTCCATGTGTCATAATTGCTGGACTCCTGTTCCTAGCAAACCATGCGCATTCTAACAATTGTAGATATCCACGTGTCGAGTTCTCATTGGCGCGCCGCCTAATATCCCGTCAGTTACCATTTTTTTATAGTAAAGTCATAATTTTAAAAGAAAAAGTTATAATTATTTCAGGAAATATCATGATTGACCATAAAGACCCACAATCGATCATAATATCTCGGGTATTGATCCTAATCTTCTATGATCAGTCATGTCCTTTAAAATTATAACCAACACCTTAAAAAAAATGATAACATATCTTTAAAAAATTATAATTTTCGGTGCGGTAGGCAGCCTTTCCCCATCTCATATGGACATGCAAAGTCGGCATTTAAAAACGTATCAAACAAAATTACTTTCAATCATTTTCATTGTACTACTTAGGATAATTATAGCGGGACCCCTTGTGATTTCTAATAATTTCAAAGGGCATCCTTTTATTTTTGAAATATTATGTTAGATTCCCTAGCAGAAAATGTCCCATGCTGGTTCCATTCCTTTACATTTTCACCCTCATCAAACGCGCTACTAGATCTTTAACATAGTGAAAATTCTCATATTCCAATGTTCATAATAATATGATGGAAAAATTCTAACCATATTCTTTTTAGTTTATCACATTTTTAAAGACACGTCTTCTATTATAAAAAAACATCACTGACATCTTTTTTAATTTATATTTAAACATCATTGACACACTCTACCATTAAACCATCATTTATAACAAAAATAAATTATCTTAAAATATTAAAATTACCCCTACATAAACCCCAAACAATCTTTCTGTAAAAAATTCGAGCCGATTAAAATTTATTTTTTTCAATATTAAAATTCAATCTAACTAATTTTTTTTTCTACATATTAAAATTTGAGTCGATTAAAATTCGATTCGAACTAATTAAATTTTATTTCTTTAAGTATTAAAATTTGAGCCTATTAAAAAGTCTTTTTTACATATTAAAATTCAAGTTAATTTGAGCTCTACTCGAGTTGTTAGCCCTGATTAAAATTCGTTTCGAATCAATTAAAATTTATATTTTTTATTTATTAAAATTTAATTCAAGTTCATTAAAATTGATTTTTTACGTATTAAATTTGATTTGAACCTTGAATAGAATTTTAATTGGCTAAAATTTTAATACTTAAAAAAATATAATTTTTAATCGACTCAAATTTTAATATATAAAAAATAAATTTTAATTAACTCGAATCAAATTTTAATCGTTTCGAATTTTAATACGTAAAAAAATTTAGAAAATAGAGGAAGTCTCATTGAAGATATGTCTATCTAGAGGGGATGTAGATGAAATTTTTTCTAAAATATATTATAGTCAATTTAGTAAAATTACATTTTAATTAACACTTTTAATTTGACAGGGGATATAAGTGAAAATTCAAAAAATAGAAATGATATCTTTGAAGAATATGATAAAGTAAAAAGAGTGTGGCTGAAATTTTCCCTAATATGATTCGAATGAATATTCTTATTTATATTAATACCCAATTTTACCTCGAATTCACAATCATCCCTTTTCGTTGCTCTTTAAACCAAGATGAATCATCCACTAAATTAGTGAAAAAGAGGAAGACACCATCTATATAATGTAGAAACTCTGTTTTTGCCTTTCCGCAAAGAAGGAAAATGTCAGAATTTCTTTTTCAAGTAAAAACATCACTCTTAATAAACATGGTTTGCTTGTTCAACCGATTAAGTATCATGTAATATACTTAAACAACAACAAAAAAAATCCTAAAAGATTTGGTCAGAACTTCACGCTACAAAAAATAGAAGTCCTTAGTTTAAATCTCTTCTTTGATGAGAGCGACTTAAATCTTTGAAAAATGTAGATAGGAAGCGACGAGAATATTCATGGCATATATTCTTGTTGTTTTCAATTGTTCAGTATCTGGGATTATAAATCTCGAAATTTAATATGTGGGGTGGCCTTCAAGTGGTTGAAAAATCTTGATAGAATGAGCCAAAACGTAATTATAATAAGATCGATCTTGTAAATTGTGCGCGGTGATTTTCGCACAATAAAAAAATGGACAGATTTCTACATTGGTGAACTCGAGGTTACCTGAAAAGTCGACGATCCCGTGACAAACGGAGGCGAAAAACAGTATAAGGAGTGGTGATGAATTACTTTTGCAGCAGTCTGCGCGATTCCGACGTGTCGAGATGGGTTCTGCCCTAAAAAAGAAAGGTTAGAAAGGCACCGGAGTGTTCTCCGGTGTGACCCCTCCGACGATCAAGTCAGTATGTGAGAGAGGGAAAGGAAAAACATTGTTCTATTGCTTGAATACGATTTTGTGTACCCTTACTTTGAATTTTCGAGAGTTACTTATATAGGAAGTCCTCCATTGACCCATTTAAAAGACAGCAAACACTGCTCAGTCCTTGGGCAGGTTATCTTCCATTTTGCGTGGAAAAAGCTTGGGCGTTAAATGCTTGGGTCCCTAAACACTTAATGTTCTTCCTTCGAGACTCTCTGAGCAATAAATACATCTCATCCTTCTGATGTATCATTTAATGTCTCTTTGTGATGGTTGCACACGAGTAGGGGCATCTTTGTCTATTGACCCTTAATTCTGTGCTTTGTGCCTCGTGTCTCATTATCTTTGGTCACTGGTTTGTACTTACTGTCATTCTGACTCTTTTGGGATGACAAGACAATGATTATTCACCAATTCTATCTTCAAGTAACGATAGCTGTCAGTCAACCACTCATGCCTCGAGGTATTGGAGCTAAGGTGACGTGTCTAGAAATGGACCTCGAGGGAGTTAGTCATGACGAGGACACATGTTGCCAAATAAGCACTCCAAGGGACCTTTGTGCCAAGGACACGTGTCACTCGCAGATGGAACCGAGGGACCTAAGTGTCGAGGACACGTATCGCCATCTAAGCTTTCCGAGGGAGCTTAGTGCCGAGGACACGTGTCATCCCCTGTTGACTCTAAAAAATGTCCCATCATAAACCATTAAAAAGATCATGTGGATTGTATGATCTGAGAGAATTCATAATAAAAAATATATTAAGATGTATTTCACAATCCATAAACGAGACGATCGGCCCAAGTTGCAGCCCTCTATCCAACATTGTTTGCAATAGTACTGCATTTTGAGTTTGATAATCTAACTTGGAATAGCGGTTTGTAGTACAATGTCTAGGCCTGAAGGCAGGTTGTTGGACCACTTACTTACTGGAGGGACTCAAGGCGGCTCAGCAGACCCCAAGGCGACAGGTGTACAAGTGTAGCTGTTATGAAGCCGTGGAGCCGATGCCGAGGAGTGGAGCCAACTCCGGATGGTGGGGTCAGCGCCGACGAGGAGGAGAGTAGACGGATGGTTTCGTAGAGCCGAGTACAACCTTCTGACACCAGCAATTAATGCGATGTGACCCAGCATTTATGGAGACGTGAGTGACTCAGACAGAGCATTTAATGAGCTTCTGCACCCTCGAAGACCAGAATCGATAGTCATGAGTGGATGCATTAATGGCTGAGACGCCGAGCACAGAGTTAGGGGTACTTGCCCCCTAGACGCCGACTACTCGGGAGTAGGTGTCGGACGCCGTTCATAGGCACTCGAATACTCGGAGGTAGCTGGAAGTCCTCGGCGTGGTCCCAAGGGCTAGTCCCATCCTCCAAGCATTAATGACACGGGAATCCAGACAGGAATCACTCATTGCGCATGGGTAATTGTGAAGGGCATTAAATGATGAGATGACCTCCGTGTCAGAGCAATCATTTCAAGTCCAGGTATAAATACCCCTCAGAAAAATAAACAAATGTACACAAACTCAAAGCAGAACTTACTCAATAGAGCTTGATCCTCCCTTTGTTACTGATTTAAGCTTCGGAGAGGATAAGTCGGGCGTGCGCCTAGCTCCCTTTTTTCCTGACCTTGTGATTGTTTCAGGGTTCATCAGCGGCTCAATCGCTATCTCAAATTGATTGCAGGAATTATCCCGTGCAATTTGGCACCGTCTGTTGGAACATACAACCTTTCCCTTGTAGTGGTTGCATTATGGTGAACACACGATCCCAAGGTGAGGGGGTAGGGAGTTTACGCATGAGAAACATGGAGGTTACCCGCCTCCCGGTGGTTACAGAATTAAACCCAGCGGGACAGTCAACTGGGGTGGGGCGTTCTTCACAACGAACATTTCTTGTGGATCAAGGACTAGGGGGCAAGGCCCCTCAGCCCGTGACATCATGGAGATAGTGGAGGAACGTATGGAGGAACGCATCAGGGAACTTGAAAGAGACAATGCTAAGGTGCGACATAGGCTGAGAGAATTCGAGCAGTCAGCAAATGCCAGCTGGTGTGCCCGAGAACCAGAGGGTCGGAGCCTTAGCCGAGGAGAGTCCAGGAGGGCGAGACCTGAGACCCCCGAGAGGAATCGGCACGAACACTCAGCCGATAGACAAAATCCACGCAATTGTCGAAAGCACGCACCCGCTGAAGGGTCCGGAGGAGATCGCCACGGGACAAGCCTTTCGTGGTGGGACCTCCGCCGTGGGATTCCTCGGGATACCATGTCTACGGGATCTTAGGCGGAGTCTACCGCAAGGGGGCCAAGGGAGGCTAGATACCCCAGAGAGCACATCGGCAACAGGCGCCGAGAATCGCATCCTAGGGGAGCAGATGAGCAGATCTCTTCTCCTTTTGTGCGGTCTATTAGGGGAACTGAAATGCCGAAGAAGTTCGCCGTCCCCCGATTCAAGGCATATGATGGGAGAACCGATCCCGAGAGTCACCTTCGGCATTACAAGCAACTAATGTCAATCTATGACACCGACCAGAGGGTGTTATGCCGAGTTTTCCCCATGAGCCTGGGGGATACCGCTATGAAGTGGTATGAGAGTTTGGCCCCGGAGAGCATCGAGTCTTGGAAGCAAATGGCCAAGCTCTTCAAGGCGCGGTTCATCACCAACACTAAAAGGCCGAAAGACATTGGCGCCTTACTGACACTTAGGTGGAAGAACGGGGAATCCCTCCGACAGTATGCAATCGGTACTGGGAGGAGGTTAATGAGGTGAGCGCGTGCTCGGAAGCGATGGCCGCTGCGTCTTTTCGGCTGGGATTGTCCCGGGACACCGACCTCTACCAGTCTCTTACTAAGAAGGTTCCTGGGGACATGAAGGACCTGATGGCGCGCATAGACAAGTATGCACGAGTTGAGGAAGAGACCGCTGCTCCCGAGAACAGAGCCGCGGTGTCGAGGAAGAGGGAGAGAGAACAGCCATCTCGCAGGAGTGCACCCACTTCGCCACCGAACCGTCTTTCCTTCCAAGGGGTTAACACGGTTTTCAAGGAATCTATTTACAGGATGCTGAGAAAGATAAGGTACCAACCTTATTTCAGGTGGCCCCCAAAGATGTTAGGTGACCCGGCCACGAGAGACTCAACATCCAGATGTTCCTATCATAGAGATTTTGGCCACATGACTGAAGACTGCAAGGCGTACAAGTCCTTCCTCGAGCAGTTGGTCCGGGATGGGCACCTTGGAGAATTCATTGACCAGAGGCCCCGCCGAAGGGCGGTTGAGGAGAGGGCGGAGTCGCCCCGAGAGGTTGTTCCTATAATTAACGTTATACATGCCTGCACAGTTGAAAGGCCGACGTATAATGTCCTCCGGGCTGAATGCAAGAGGGTTTCGCAAGCATTAAAGGTTGAAGAGAGTGAGTGGGCAGGACAATCCTCCAAGAGGCCCCGGCAGGATCACGAGGTCATCAGCTTCTCCGACGCCGACTTAGGGGGAGTGGTTCTGCCGCATGATGATGCACTTGTGATCACTTTGCGGATTGACAAATTTGATGTGAGGAGGATCCTGGTGGATTCTGGGAGCTCGTCTGAGGTAATGTACAACGACCTCTTCCCGAAGTTGGGCCTAACCCGCAGGGACTTGAAGCCTGTCCAGACCCCCCTCGTCGGTTTTAACGGTTCGAGTGCTCTACCACTCGGCAAGATCACTTTGGTGGTTCAGGCAACAATCGTCGCAATCCCGGTGGAGTTTTTGGTGATAGATTCTGATTCTCCATATAATGCCATAATGGGAAGGACGTGGCTGCATGCCATGAGAGCGGTCCACTCCAGCTATCATCAGAAAATGAAGTTCCCCACCCCGCGCGGTATCATGGAGATCCGAGGTGACCAGTTGGCGGCCAAAAACTGTTTCTATGCCGCAATGAAGACAGGACTCGGTACCCGGCTGGGGGACCGTGATCCCGAGGAGGTGGTGGCCAAATAGCAATCACAGTTTGGTCGGCGTGGGGTAGATGAGCCCGCAGTGGATCCAGCTGACCGTTCCACCGAGCCGCTGATCAAAGTCCTTTTGAATCCCGATGATGAAGGGAGGTACTTCTTGATAGGGTCCTCATTGGATAATGCCGAGAGAGAGGAGATGAGTTCTTTCCTGCGCCGAAAATGCCGACGTTTTTGCCTGGACTCATGCCGAGATGACAGAGATCAGCCCCGAGGTCATGACCCATCGGCTTCATGCTAATCCGAATTTCAAACCGATGAAGCAGAAGGCGCACAGGACAGCCCCGAATCACGCAAAAGTCGTGGACGAAGATGTGGATAAAATGCTAGAGGCAAGCACCATTCGGGAGGTCCAATTCCCCGAGTGGCTGTCTAATACGGTGTGCGCCAAAAAGAAGGAAGGCAAGTGACGAGTTTGCGTGGATTTCACCGACCTGAACAAGGCGTGCCCCAAGGATGGATATCCGCTCCCTAAAGTTGATCAGCTGGTGGATGCAACCGCGGGTCACAAGCGCATCACCTTTATGGATGCTCGGGCTGGCTATCACCAAATCGCGTTGGAGGAGTCGGATCAAGAGAAAATAGCCTTCATTACGCCCCGAGGAATCTATTGTTATACGGTGATGCCGTTCGGGTTGAAGAATGCCAGTGCTACCTACCAGCGGCTAATGAACAAGATGTTCAAGCATCTTCTCGGTGTCACCATGGAGGTGTACATCGATGATATGCTGGTGAAGAGTAAGGAGAGCGCCGATCATCTTGATGATCTTGGCACTACGTTCTCCATACTCCGACGCTACGGCTTAAAGCTTAACGCCTCGAAGTGCGCTTTCGGAGTAAGCTCGGGGAAGTTTTTGGGGTACTTAGTAACCTATAGGGGCATAGAGGCCAACCCCGAGCAAATTCGAGCGGTCCAAAACGTCCAGGCGCCCAGGACTATCAAAGACGTCCAGAAGTTGACTGGGATGCTTGTCGCCCTTAACCGATTTATTTCCAAATCTTCTGATAGGTGCAAGTCATTTTTTACCAAGTTGAAGGGCGCGGCAAAAGGGGTCTAGGACAAGGAATGTGGCCGAGCACTTGAGGGGATTAAAAAATATCTGAAGTGTCCTCCGACCCTGTCCGTCCCAGGAGCAGGAGAAACACTATACCTCTACTTGTCTGTCTCGGAGGAAGCTGTCAGTGGTGCTTTGGTGAGGGAGTGTGAAGGGGCACAGAGGCCCGTCTATTTCGTGAGTAAGACCTTGCTTGACGCCGAGACGAGGTACTTGCCGATGGAGAAATTGGTCCTTACCCTGGTCATCTCGGCGAGGAAACTCAGGCACTATTTCCAGGCACACATCATTGAGGTATTGACTGATCGCCCTCTCAGGCCCATCCTTCAGAAAACCGACATATCTGGGAGAGTCGCCAAGTGGGCTGTGGAGCTTGTAGAATTCGAAATAAGGTACAAACCCCGTACCTCAATTAAGGGGCAAGTTCTCGCCGATTTTATTGCCGAGTTCTCTGCGCCCGAGCCCCCGCCGGAGATTGCCGCTTTGAATGTCGACTGGAGCCTTCATGTCGACGGGTCCTCGAACGCAAGGGGGGCAGGAGTGGGGGTAGTACTGGCCAGTTCAGAAGGATTCACAATAGAACGAGCTATCAGATTGGGGTTTATGGCATCTAATAACGAAGCCGAGTATGAGGCACTCTTAGCAGGGATCGATATTGCCTACTCGGTTGGAGTCAGACACCTGCATGCCTTCTGTGACTCCCAGCTAGTGGTGAATCAAATCAATGGTGACTTTGAGGTCCGGGATACCAGGATGAAAACATACTGTCAGAAGGCGAAAACCAAGATAGAGAAATTTGAAAAAGTGGAAGTTTCCCATATTTCAAGAGATCAGAACACCCACGTCGACGCCTTAGCCTGCCTGGCCTCGGCGTTAGCCTCAGAGGTAACCTGGCGCATCATTGTTGAAAATCAGGAAAAACCAAGCATAGAAGAGACAGGTGCCCAGCAAGCATTGCCGATACAGGCACAACCAACTCTCGGCTGGATGGAACCCATTGTTGCATATTTGATGGATGGCGTGCTCCCCGAGGATGCCAAAGAAGCCAGAAAGATCAGACTCAAGGCTCCTAAGTTTTGGATATCCTCTGATCGGCAATTGTACATGAAATCTTTCTTCGGGCCCCATCTGCTTTGTGTCCCCGAAGACAGGGTGGAACCTCTGATCTACGAGATCCATGAGGGCGTATGTGGAAGCCACACAGGAGGTAGGTCCCTTGCGCATCCAGCAATGACACAAGGGTATTGGTGGCTTTATATGCAGAAAGATGCGAAGAGTTACGTTCGGAAATGCGACAAGTGTCAGAAATTTGCTCCCATCATCCGACAGCCGACAGGAGATCTGAATTTGCTGACTAGTCCTTGGCCGTTCTCTCAATGGGGGATGGATATTGTGGGTCCACTCCCGAAGGCCCACTAAGGCAGGAGATTCTTACTGGTCGTTACTGATTACTTCACTAAGTGGATCGAAGCCGAGCCCCTGAGCCGTATCCGAGACGCCGAGACAAAGAAATTCGTGTGGCAGAACATAATCACTCGGTTTGGGATTCCTAGAGCTATCATCTCGGACAATGGCACCCAATTCAACAGTGCCCCTTTCAAAGAGTTTTGCTCGGGGTTTGGAATACGTAACTATTATTCCACATCGGCCTACCCCCAGAGTAATGGGCAAGCAAAGGTTTCTAACAAGACTGTGTTGGCAGGAATCAAGAAAAGGCTTGAAAAGGCAAAGGGAAAGTGGACCGAGAAATTACTCAACGTACTGTGGGCCTACAGGACAACGCCGAGGACCTCAACAGGGGAAACGCCGTTCGCCTTAACATACGGGGTTGAGGCTGTCATCCCGTTGGAAGTTGGGCTTCCGACCATCCGAAGTCAAGCGTTCGATTTGGGGAATAATGACCAGATGCTCGCCAAAGATCTTGACTTGGTCGAGGAAAGGAGAGAACTGGCGTCCATCAAGTTAGCCAAGTACCAAGGAGAACTATCAAGACAGCATCATAAGAAGATCCGAACAAGAGATTTCAAAGTGGGGGATTTGGTGCTTAGAAAGGTAGTAGGCGCTGCTCGGGAACCCACCGAAGGGAAGTTCGGACCTAACTGGGAGGGCCCCTACAAAGTGATTGCAGTGGGGGGCACCGGGGCATACATGCTACAGAATTTGGATGGCAATGATGTAATCCGACCCTGGAATGTATCGAACTTGAAAAGATATTTTTGTTAATGAGTTCGGTATCCTGTTTTCGTTTGAAATATGATAACACGAGACGAGCTCTCGCTCGTTAGGGGCATGGTCCCGAGGGGTATAAGACCTCACCATTGAGGCAACGCTCTCAAAAGTATAACACGAGACGAGCTCTCGGTCGTTAGGGGCATGGTCCCGAGGGGTATAAAACCTCACAATTGAGGCAACGCTCTCAAAAGCATAACACGAGACGAGCTCTCGGTCGTTGGAGGCATGGTCCCGAGGGGTATAAGACCTCACCATTGAGGCAAAGCTCTCAAAAGCATAACACGAGACGAGCTCTCGGTCGTTCGGGGCAAGGTCCCGAGGGGTATAAGACCTCACCATTGAGGCAACGCTCTCAAAAGTATAACACGAGACGAGCTCTCGGTCGTTCGGGGCATGGTCCCGAGGGGTATAAGACCTCGCCATTGAGGCAACACTCTCAAAAGTGAGATGAGCTCTCGGTCTTTCGGGCCATAGTCCCAAAGGGTATAATACCTCACCGATGGGGCAACAAGTACAACACGAGACGAGCTCTCGGTCATTATAGTCCCGACCCCGAGGGGATGTTGGTGACAACATAATGATCAGCAGTTGAAGGGTTTGCTCATGTTTCACCTATTGAGAATTTCCTTTTTTTTTTATAGTTTCGACGTGAAGCCTCACCGCCTCAGTTTTCTATTTCATGCTACTTCTGGAAGCCATTACTGACTAGTTGTAACTTCACTTCCGCTTCCTAGAGATAAGGTGGTATGATCCCTAAGCAGTATTAAGGTGGTATGGCTCTCGGCCCCTAGGGGTACAAGACCGGGGCGGGCTGGTTTAACATGAAGCCTTGTTGCCTTAGTTTTTTCTTCCCAAAGGTCAAGTGACTTCGGGTCAATTAATAAGAGAAAAAACGAAGGAACACATGCAAAGAAGAAATAACAGCGTGAAGATAAATTGTATCTGCAGTTCAAACACGAACAAAATGATGAAAGATTTCATTACAAGTCAAAATGGGGCTTTGCGTCCCCTGTGGCCTACATATAACAAAAAAAGAAAGCGAAAGAAAAATAGGGAGCTCGCCACTGAGTTCACCTCGCCTCATGCGTAGTAAGATCTTCAATAGGCGAAGAAGGAGGGTTTGAGTCTTGGCCACCGATGATGGGGGAGAGACCATCAGAACCATCACTTACGGTAATGGCTGCACTGGTTCCCTCGGCCGCGTCACCCACCTCGGCGTCTGGTTGCCCTTCCGGAAGGACCTCAACATCGGGACCGGTGAGGGAGCTATGCCTCTTGAACAGTTCATTGGCCGGGTCCACCAGAGCGGTGTGGAGGGCATCTACCCATCCGCACTGATAAGAGATAGCCTTCGCTTCTCCAAACGCGGGGACCATCCGGTCTTGGGTTTCCAGGAACACCCTCTCACACTCACTCAGCAGCCTTTGTTGCTCCCCCTCCTTATCAGCCGTCAAGGAGTCTACTTGGGCGGTCAAGTCTCTGACAATGCCCTCGGAGTCTAGAGCTTTGGCCTCGGCGGCCGAGACTTTGAGCTCATACTCCTCCACTTTCTTCATCGCCGCGGCCTCACTTGCCCTTAGCTTCTGCAACTTAGCATCCAGGGCGTCGCGTTGGCGGATGAGGTTAGTGTTGTGGTTTTTCTGGTCGGCGAGGGTAGCCTCAACGCCTCTGATGTGTGCATCCTTGGATTCAATCGTCTTTTTGGCGCTCCTCGCCGCCTGTTTATGCTCCCATAAGCGTTCGATGATGACCCCCAACTGTTGGGAAGCCTGGAAAATGACAGGAGAGCAAGTCAGGTAATTGCCGAGTATGCGGAGTAAAGTTAAAGCAAATCACTTACCACCAAATTACTCTAGAGAGCGCTTAAGAAGAGCGCGTTGTCGGACTGACCGTGATGGACCCTCATGTCAGCCGCGAACTGGAGGGTCGCCGCCACGTCAAATGCCACATCCTTGTCCTGGATGATGGAGTCCGATTCCAGGACGGGTTGACCCTCCCTCCTTTTTGCCTGGGCAACCCACTCGGTAGAAATGGACGCTCCGGGGGTAAAAGTGGTCGCACCCGGGGCGTCGTGGCAACGTTTCTGCCAGCGCTCGTCGGCTTGTCGGCGTTCTTCGGGTCCCTCGGGATCCCGACCCCTCTTACCCGTCTGTTGGCCGCCGGTAGGGGGAACTTGGCGAGTTGGTGTCTGGCGGGCTGGCGCCTGGTCTCTCGGCGGAATGGCGGGGTCCGCTGATCGCCGAGCTCGTGATGGAGATGGAGGCGTGTCCTGTTGTAAGGTTGGTGAGGGGAGAGTCGGTGCTGTGCTCGGGGAGGCTCCCTGCCCCAAGGTCCGGGCTCTTCGCCGGGAGGCGGCAGCTTCCATGGCAGCAGCTGAGAGTTGTGGAACGTTAAACATTTCTTCAGTTGGAGAAGGCGGCATGGGAGGAGAAGGGGTTCGCTCGGCGTCTTCTTCTGATGAAGAGAGATCCTCCCAACGTTTGGGATCGAAAGGAGGTGGGATCTGGGAAAATCGGCTGTAGGATGGGTGGTATCCAAGAAGCACGTGCGCTGCTCGGGAGTATTCGTTGGCCGGTTCAGAGGACCACACCTTCAACAAGTCGGCGAACCTGACTTGGGACCTGTGGGGCTGGGCTGCGTCACGCCGGTATCCTTCTGCAAAAATGAAAGACAAGGTCAAAAATGAAGACGATAATAAGCCGAACAAGCGTTAATTAGTGCAAAACACACCTTCATCCCACGGCACCTTGGGGCAGTACAATCCGTCATACTCGGGCCCTGTGCCTTTCTCCCAGTTTCCGCCGAGCATGATCAGATCGTCAAAGTACCCCTTGTCCGAGTCCGGCATGTGGGTGACCAGGTACATTGAAGTGTCCCGGGCTTTGAGGTAATACCTTCCCCCGCCGACTAGTCTTAGGTTATAGCAGAAGAGGATTTCGTCTACGCCTAAGTCTACCCCAAGCCGAGCATTCAGGGCGATTACGCCCATGACTATCCTAAAGAAGTTCACCCCACACTGGAGCGGAAACAGTCGGAGTTGCATCAACAACTTAAGTACAAGGGGAGGTAAAGGGAAGGTTAACCCCCTTCCATGATAGCCTTGGTGTAAAAAGGCATCATTTCTACACACCCCTGTTCCCTGCTATGGCGTGTGGGGTGGAAGGGGAAGGTCAGGACTCTCTCCGGGATCTGGTACTTGGCCCTAAAGGCGCCTATATTATCCTCGTTTACTGTGGTCTTCTTCAACCTATGAGTTTTTGGTGGGGGAGGGTTCCTAGCCTCGCTACTACGATTTCTAGCCATGGATGAAGACTCTGGAGAGAATGGAAAGAGGAGAAGAAAGGGAAATAGAATGTAGAGTACTTACAGGGATATTCTTCGCAGAGGAGTTATCGGGAGGAGAGGAAGGAGTGCTCGGGAGCTAATTGCTTGAAGGAAATTCGAAGTTGCAAAGTTCTCAAATGGCCAAAGTTTCCCCTATTTATAGGCAGATGAGAGAGCAGGAATCGAGAAGACAATCATCATTAGAGTATTTGAAAAGGGCGGCTCAAAACGTGCAAGTAACCGTCCCTCTTTAATGGACGTGACAGGTAAGCCCCCTCTCTCCTTGCTCCACCTGTCCCACTGCAAAAAGAGTGGGGGCTGGGGGGCAGTTGGAGGGACTCAAGGCGGCTCAGCAGACCCCAAGGCGAAAGGTGTACATGTGTAGCTGTTATGAAGTCGTGGAGCCGATGCCGAGGAGTGGAGCCGACTCCGGATGGTGGGGTCAGCGCCGACGAGGAGGAGAGTCGACGGATGGTTTCGTAGAGCCGAGTACAACCTTCTGACACCAACAATTAATGCGATGTGACCCAACATTTATGGAGACGTGAGTGACTCAGACATAGCATTTAATGAGCCTCTGCACCCTCGAAGACCAGAATCGATAGTCATGAGTGGATGCATTAATGGCTGAGACGCCGAGCACAGAGTTAGGGGTACTTGCCCCCTAGACGCCAACTACTCGGGAGTAGGTGTCGGACGCCGTTCATAGGCACTCGAATACTCGGAGGTAGCTGGAAGTCCTCGGCGTGGCCCCAAGGACTAGTCCAATCCTCCAAGCATTAATGATACGGGAATCCAGGCAGAAATCACTCATTGCGCATGGGTAATTGTGAAGGGCATTAAATGATGAGATGGCCTCCGTGTCAGAGAAATCATTTCAAGTCCAGGTATAAATACCCCTCAGAAAAATAAACAAAGGTACGCAAACTCAAAGCAGAACTTACTCAATATAGCTTGATCATCCCTTTGTTACTGACTTAAGCTTCGGAGGGGATAAGCCGGACATGCACCTGGCTCCCTTTTTTCCTGACCTTGTGATTGTTTCAGGGTTCATCAGCGGCTCAATCGCTATCTCAAATTGATTACAGGAATTATCCCGTGCACTTACCATTCAAAGGGGTTAGGCTTATGGTTGTGCCTTACCTCGAATGCAAAACAGTGAAGCCGGTGGAAGGTTTGGTGCCATGAGATGTCTTTTATGGATGCTGGTATTATTAAACATGGGGGCCATCACTACATGTCAAATAAAATAAAACCGACATAACCTACATTAGTCATCCATAATATAAAATAGAACAAGTTTTAATAAGTCTAGTCGACGGTCTCAAATAGACTCATCCAACGACCACTAAGATCTCTCAAAACCATTCATATTATACCATATTTTCAGGTATAGGTTATCCCTAGTATTTTATATATAATTCAATGACTTAACTTAAAATCAAATACATTATCATTATCATTATTATTCTTGAATAAATAACAAATTTCATATAATGTCGAGATCCATTATTTTTTATTTTTTTAGTATTTAAAGGGGTTATTGATAGGGGTGTCTATGGGTCGGGCCGGGTTAGACCCATAATTTTTTTTTTGCGGAGTCTAGGTAGGGTAGATCGAACCCGAGAGAGTTATCGATCAATCAGGCCGGACCGAACTTCAGGTAGAGGTAGACTACCTGCAACCTAACCCTTCACTCATTTGGCGGGTCTGCTGAGTGGGCCTTTTTTATATATACATCTTCATTTAAAAATAATTTAATATTTTTGTAAATTATATATTTAAATTAAAAATAGGGTCAAAATGGATAAAAAGAAAATAATTAATAATTTTATTTGATATGAATTATTTAGTATTTAAGTAAATAATGAATAATACTCTAAATTACGCAACTTAGTATTTAAGTAAATAAATTTTTTCTTAGAGTAATATGCCACCTAACTTTTAATTGCCAAATTTATTTTAAAACAAAGTGGGTGGAGCGAGTGACAAGCTGGGTTGGGTTCCTAGGCTACCTTTTTGCAGGTGAGCTAATGAGTTGGGTAATGAGCTTGGGCAGGTCCAAGTTTTCTTTTAAAAAATATTAAACTCGAGTTCAGATAGGTTAATTATCGAATTTCAAGTTTATTTTTTTTTTTAATTGGGTAACATGTCTTGTCGACTAACCCTATTCATGGACACTCCTACTAATAGAGAATGACCAAGCATGAAATTCCTATCCACACATGACTATAGCAACTCATATCTTTTGACAATCGGGTTTTGATCTTTTTTAAATCATCTAATGAATTGATTCAATACCATACAATTAATAAATGAATCGGTATTCGTGGACTATTAATTCAACCAACTCAACGGCCAACCATTCACCGTCTTTATTTCTCTCTTCTGCCTTACTTAATTGAACTTGACCCCTGATACATCTCTTCATCTACCACTACCAAGAACTCAAGAATCAAAATCTTCTTCCCTTTTTCTCTCCATGGAGTCAAGCACCAATGAGGTAGTCCATGAGTTCCCTCGCCTATTTCGCATCTACAAAGACGGCCGCATCGAGAAATTGTCAGTCACCGACTTTGTCCCCCCGTCCGACGACCCCAAAACCAGTGTCCGATCCAAAGACGTCGTCATTTCGCCTGAACCCACCGTCTCCGCCCGCCTTTTCCTCCCCAGAACCACCAACCCAGACAAGAAACTCCCCCTTCTCATCTACATCCACGGCGGCGCTTTCTCTATCCAATCACCCTTCTCTTCTGCCTACCATAAATACGTCAGCTCTCTTGTTGAACTCGCCAATGTAATCGCCGTATCAATCGACTACAGACTAGCTCCAGAACATTCTATCCCTGCTTGCTATGATGATTCGTGGGCAGTCATGGAGTGGGTGGCTCTGCATGCTAATGGTGGGCAAGGACCTGAACCTTGGCTGAACGATCACGCTGACTTCCGGCGGGTTTTCTTGGCCGGAGACAGCGCCGGAGCCAACATTGCGCATGAAATGTTGGTCCGAGCTAGCAATGCCGACCAAGTGTTTGGTAAAATGATTGTGGGAATGGTTTTGATTCAACCCTTTTTTGGGGACGACAAACCTAATAAACTATGGATGTTAATTTGCCCAGAGACCAGTGGGTGTGATGATCCAAGGCTAAACCCTGCTGCTCATCCGAATTTGTTGGCAAAGCTTGTGTGCAAGAAGGTTCTGGTTTGTACTGCAGAGAAAGATTTTGTAAGGCAGAGAGGGTTGACATACTATGAAGCATTGAGGAGTAGTGGGTGGGGTGGGGGGGTGGAGATTGTGGAGACAGAAGGGGAAGAGCATGTGTTCCATTTGCTCAAACCAAGTTGTGAGAAAGCTGGGAGGCTGATGAATCAGGTTGCTTCCTTCTTTAACCAGGAGCAAGGCTCTTAAGAAGTTAAGAATACATAAAAAGGTACCACTTTGAATTGTATCGTTTGATTTTATGTTGTAATTTTGTACAATTAACGAGTATAAATAATTCAAACCAAGATCTGGAGCAGGGAGTCATCATCAAATATATTATCAAGAAATTATTTGCCAGTATTATATTGTTATGCTGATTTATTGGGTACGCTTGCTCTGTTTGAAATTGTAGGTAGGGCTAATAAATTAGCTAAGGTTTGCCAATTTATCGAGCTCATTTTTCAACGAACTTAAAAGATGAGCCGAGCTCGAGCCAAGCCCAAAACAAACCAAATTTGAGTCAAGTCCGAGTAGCTCAACTATTTTACATATAAAGGAGCCGAACTTTGGGAGCTTGGGTCAAGACCTATCCGAACGGAGCCCAAGTAGTACTTAGCCCTCATTGTAGCAGTATAGTCATGGGCTTCTCTTTATGTATTTGCTTCTTGTTATGGTAAAGGAATAAAAGTGTGATATTTGTAATTGTGCTATCATTTTTATTTTTTAGATTATTTGAAAAAAATAATTGTTAAAATTTATAAATTATAAGGATCGTAGTGAGCGGATGGAAGCATTATGAGACCTATTCATTTTTTAGCCTTAGTTTATGCTTAGGTTTTCAAAGAATTTAAAGAAAGTCTATTTTTTACTATTTTGACGGGATGGAGAGTTTCATGTGATTTATTAGGTTTTTTGTATGTAATTTACCTTCTTCTTTTTCCCAATAAGTTTGATTCCTTATCCAACTTATTTGATGTAATTGTGATATGTGTCATTTGTACAAATGCTCTGATTCCAATAAAAAAAAAATGAATGAATATTTCCAAATTTTTAAAAATCTAACTTCAATGGTCAGAAGGTATCCAAGTATGCTTCTTATAAAAGTGTTTTTGGTCAGAATTTTATGCACTAAATACTTAATTTTCAATTAATCTAGTAGTTTTGATGGTTTACCACTAAATACTTGGTTGTCATTGGGAAATTAGTTTCCAAGGTCACATATTTGTATAACACTGTGTATCTATTAATCTGCCACACTTTTGAAATAAAATCATTAAACTACGGCACTTTTAAACTTATTTATCAAACTATAATATTTTTTAAAAGCGGGATTTTTGACTCCGTAAGACAATAGAAGACAGTGTCAGGCCGTGTCCATGCATCGGCTTATATCTTACCATGATATCCGAGGTTTGACATCCCTTCATGTGTCGAGGGTCGAGGGTCGAGGATCGAGGATCAAGGGAAGTGGTCTGACCAGATGTGTCTAGACCCTGGCCCTTAGGTTTCTTTGCACATAAATTGTTCATCACTAATACATGGAGGGTGATTTACCTTCAAAAAATGTTAATGAAAAAAGTATTGAAGCAACTTGGATCAAACTTTGTGTGGTCCTAAGCTCAAAAAAAAGAAAAACTTTGTATGCTCCCATGTCCTTATCATTGAAACTTTGAAAATTCTAGTTTTATGGCATTGATTGTTCTATCTTTGGCATGAAACTCCAAGGAAGAAAAGGAGCTAGAGATTGGGTCGATGCTAATGTTTTCACTCATGAGGTCATATGGATTAGGAGACCATTAACAGTGCATTGACAATTAAAATGAGTGAGAGGAATATTATCCTTTAAAAAAATAGTAAATGACTTGATAACATAATATGATTTGTCAACACAAATAATAAACAAACCGGGTTATTAAAATTCACGAACTCTTACTTTGAGTTTTTATTCACGAATTAGATGTCTCAATTCAAACACGACACAATTAATAAATAAGTCATGTTAGCATCAAACCATATAACACAATCAACTAAATATTATGACTTAACTAATATTCAACATCAATTTCAAATGATATGATTCAGTACCAGCCATAGCCTAATTTTTCTTCTCATGTAGACAATGTTGCAGTTTTTTCTTTTTTTATTTGGTATTCGCGCTTGCACTGACTACTTCTTCAAATTTTGAGCCAAAAAACGTAACTCAAATTAAATTAAGAATATATCCCTAGAAGAATAAGGGTAACGGGTCCCCTTAGGGAGTGCAAAAAATATAGAACCTAATGGTAAACTTGACCATTGTATCATTCTTAAGAGTTTGTAGCTTTTTTTTAATCAAACATTATTACAAGAAGACAAGGTTTGAAACCACGACTTTAATCCAATATACCTTATGCTCCGTTTGATAAGAAGGATGAAAAGTAGGGAGGATAGAAAGTAAAAGAGATATACTTTCTATCCTTCAAGGAAGAAAAGTTGGAATGATACACTTTTCTTCCTTTGTGTTTGGTTGGATGGATGAAAAATAAAAATGACTAAATTTTTTATTTTTTTTTGTCCTGACTAAGATTAGGGGTGACAATCGAGTCGTGTCGTGTCAGATTCATGTTGAGTCATTACGGATTTGTGTCGAACATTAGTGAAACTTAACTCAACTCATTTAACTAATTATGTCTTGTCGAGTTGCGAGTTGACCTGTTTATTTTAATTTAATTTTTTTAATTTTTTAATTTTAATTTTTTTAATTTTTAATTTTTAATTTTTAAATTTATTTTTAAAATATATATATATAAATACATATTTTATCATTGTATTTTTATATGAAATTAATGTATATATTAAAAGATATATAGACAAATAAGATACATCTCAACACAAATAATTAACTTTCCATCCACTTTCCTTCCGATTTTAGAGGGATTGATTTTAGTGAGTTGGAAGGAAAGTTAATTCATCCACTTTTTCATCCTTCCTACTTTCTTTTCTTACTAAACATAATGTTTTATCTATTCCTCCAACTTTTCATCCTTCCAACTTTTCATCCTTCCATTTTTCGATCTTACAAACGGGCATTAGGGTCCAATAATTTCATGAAGAATTGTCAAACAGCTGGTCCAAATACATCCATCTCCTCCAAACAAATATCTCTCTCTCTCTCTCCTCTCTCTCTCTCATTAGTGTCCAATAATTTCATGAAGAATTGTCAAACAGATGGTCCAAATGCATCCATCTCCTCCAAACAAATATCTCTCTCTCTCTCACACATTTTTATATGATTCCTCATCATTTGTAAACAAGAGCTCTGCTTGAACACTTCTCTTTGTTCTCTCGTCATTTCTCTGCAATGGCTTCAAGTACAAACGAAATAGTCCATGAATTCCTTCCAATGATTCGAGTCTACAAAGATGGTCGAGTGGAAAGACTGCTGGGCAACGACGTCGTCCCGGCATCAGTGGATCCTAACACCGGAGTTCAATCAAAAGACGTCGTAATCTCACCGGAAATCGGTGTAGGTGCTCGGCTTTTCCTGCCCAAAAACGCCGATCCACACCGGAAACTTCCTCTCGTGGTTTACTTTCACGGCGGTGGCTTTGTCATCGAAAGCGCTTTCTCTCCGACGTTCTATAATTATCTCAATTCACTAGTAGCAGAAGCAAACGTCGTGGTAGTGGCTGTCGATTACAGGTATGAGTATCAATTTTACACGTCAGTACAAGATTATGATAGGCTTGATAGCAATAGAAAATATTTGGATAAATTACACTTTTAGTCCTCAAACTATACGTGTAGGGTCTGTATAGTCTCAAATCTTTTAATTATGTTTATTTGGTCTCTAAGATTCCTAATTTGTATTTATGTGGTTCAATCCCAAACGTTCGTCAAAAAATTGTTAACGTCTCTGGTCACGCATAAATCATGTGAGATCAAATAGACACAAATTATGAACTTTAAGAACTAAATAGATACAAAATTAGAAATCACGTGATTGACGCGTGATTAGAACTGTCACGATTTTTTGACGGACGTTTGAGATTGGACCACATAAATACTGATGGGCCAGACCCAAGGATCCAACTCATGTTATAAGCCCAATCTAAATAACGAGCCCAACCTGAAGAGATCCAATGAGTCCAGCCCAAGGGAGGTCCACACCCAGTCAAGTTCTTCAGGTTTTCGAGGAGCTATATTACCAAGGGAGTAAGTAAGGTCATTCAATAGCCTCATCCACGCCGCCTTGAAGGAGTCAACCACTACGTCATCTTTTGACCGGATCCTATGGGGAGCAACGTAACTATCTCATCCGTTGAGAAGATGGTATCAGTTCTACCAAATTAGCCTTTTAGTTACTGATACGTCACTTCAATCTGTTAAGAGGCGACTATAAATTGTAAGCTCCACCAACACTTAAGGAGCATCACACACAAACGAGCACATCTGCTATCACTCTTCACTCTCTCTCATAGCTTATATCCCCCTGCTCTCCCTACACTCCTCGAAGTAATAAAATACACAGGTCATCCTAACTCTTCATAGTGGACATAGGTCAAGTTGACCGAATCACTCTACATCTTTGTTTTGCTTGTGTTGCTGCATTAATTACTAATTACTTGACAGGTGGTGCGTAAAATCAATTTGTACATCATCAGATACAAATTATAAACTTTAGGAATCAAATAAATACAATTAGAAGATTAAGAACCAAATAAACACTATACATATACTTTAAGGACTAAAAGCATATTTTACCCAAAATATTTTTATCGTCATAAATATTTATTTAATGTATTTATGGTAATTAATTATAAAAATTATAAAATAAAACAATAAGAATTCTTTGCACATATTACTGCCACTTTAAAAAAAAATATTTTTTAGTATGATTATAAAAGCCGATATATGAACATGAACACGATGTATCCAACATGACACGAATTCAAATAGCATTACTTGAGGTCTCTCCTATACTTTTTGCTTCAATTTCTTTTAAAAGTCGATCACCCAATATTAATCAATGTAGAATTCAGTAATTAAAATGAAAATAACGCAATCTAAAATATTTTGATAAGAATGTAGCACGACACAACTCGATTTACACTCTTTGTATTTACAGGCTAGCCCCGGAGCACCCTCTTCCTATAGCTTATGAAGATTCATGGGTCGGCCTCAAGTGGGTTGCTTCCCATGTCAAAGGAGATGGGCAGGAGTCATGGCTGAAGGACTATGTTGATTTTGAACGTGTGTTTTTAGGTGGAGACAGTGCAGGTGGGAACATAGCACACAACATGGCCATGAGGGTCGGGTCAGAGAAATTTGACGGTATCAGTATTGTTGGGTTGTTTTTAATCCACCCATTCTTTTGGGGTGAAGAACCAATTGGTAATGAAGGTGCTGATATCAAAATTGCTGTCAAAGCTTACGCGGATAAGATGTGGCGTTTCGTGAACCCATCGACGGTTGGGTCCGATGACCCGCTTTTAAATCCGGCTACTAACCCGAATCTTTCAGGCCTAGGGTGCTCTAGGGTCCTGGTTTTTGTTGCTGAGGAAGACTTGGTGAAAGATAGGGGTTGGTATTACAAGGAGGTATTGGCCAAAAGTGGGTGGAAAGGAAATGTTGAGGTGATAGAGGCCAAGGGAGAGAACCATGTTTTTCATTTGCTTAAACCCACTTGTGAAAATGCTTTGGCTATGCTCAAGAGAGTTGCATCCTTTTTGAATCAAGACGAAGCCTAGGTTTTGGATGGAAGTATTGAACTCTTTTCTAGATTGTACCTCTTTTCTTGTTTAAATAATATCAATCCATGTTTAGGGTGAATGACACTCAGTGTACTTTAAAAGATCAATGTTCAATTGTGTTCGATAGAATTGAAACTTGAAGTCTGAAAATTGAATGTTGAATTTTAAGTGTTAAATGTTGAATTTATAATTCGCAGACTATTTGGTACCCACTGAAATTTAAGTACTGAATTGAACGAGATTATTTGGTAAGAACATCGAGCTAACATTTGAAAATAAATTACTTTCTACTTTTATCCCTCCATTCTTTATTTTGAAATTATTTATGAAATATGTATTTATCTAATAAAAAAATACGATATATCACTAAAAATAATTCATAACATAAATTATAATCACTATCATCACATTGTAGTTTACATTTAAGAAACATGATGATAAAATTAACTCAAATTAAATTGATCACTTAAAAGTTGACAATTATTATAAAATCTAACTTGTCCCATTTAAATTCTAACTCACATTTTTTAATGGTAACTTCATACCAAATAAATTATAATAAATCACTATTGAATAGATAATTTTTTAAGGATGCAAGCCAATAGGGTGTGATGTTAGGTTTTCTCCCGAATATTTGATTCTTGAAATTCGTTGATTCTTTGAATAAAATTTTCTCTTTTCTTAAAATAAATAAATAGATAAATTTTAAGGGTTCCGAAGTAAAATAAGTCAGGCCCATTTGCAATATTATGAAAGTTCATAGATTGCGTAAACCTTGACTTTTTTATTAGCTTATGCACCAATTTTTTGAACGCAAAAACTTATTTAGGCTGATTCAAGAAACTGATTTTATGATTTTATGATTTTTTTTTTTTTTACTTTTAAGAGTTTTGTCGTGGATCCCACATAATTTTTATTTTATTATTTTTTTAAAATAGTATTAGTGACGTAAAAAATTTTGAAATTCATATTTTGAGAACTATTCTGCATAATTTTTACATTCATGTAATAATTTTTTTATTTTCACACAAAAAAAGTCAAAAAAGTTAGCAAGTCATTCTAAACGAATTTTTCAATTTTTTCAACTTTTTAAAAAACACTATAAACGATTTTAAGGGAACTTTTTAAAAAACACTACAAACGATTTTAAGGGAACTTTTTAAAAAACAATTTTTTTACCTAAAATGGGTCCAATTCAGATTTACTCAAATGGGTCCAATGTAACCTTACGTGACAGAGATTCTCGTTAATGAAACAAATCATTACAAAAGTTTTAGACCCTTTTTATTAAAATTCAAGGAATAAATAGTAAGCCATACCAACTCTACCATAACTTTTCAATTGCTTGGCACTGCCCAAACAACTATTTCATCACAAATTTACAAAAAAAGGAGTCCAAAGCACACCTCTCATTCTTTAAAGATGCCACAGCCTTCTTACAAAGAACTGAAAGAAGGGTTGTGTCTCCATAATCTCCACACCCCCCCCCCCCCCCCCCCCCCCCCCCCCCCCCTACCCCACCTCCAACCACTCTTCCTCACCCATTCCTCTCAAGTCTCAACCCATCCTTTTCTCTGCCAAAATGACATATCACCAAATGGGACCAAAATAATTCACTAGTTGATACCAAAAGAAAATTGAGTATAAGAATGATAAAGTAGACTAAAAGTCAAGACAAAATTACAGAAAAAATTTCATTTTGCCTAAAAAAAATCAGAACAAAAGACACAAAATAACTTTTTTTTAGTATATTTTAACTTAATCATTTCCTACCAATGTGCACAATCATATATTTTAACTTTTTTTTTTAATTAATTATAAGCTAGATTTCTCACTAATTTCCTACCAATATGCACAATCATATATTCTATAGTAAAATAATTCTTTATATAGTTGTAAAAGATAGTTGAGATCATTCTCGTTCTTATTGAGAAACTAGTCATAACTCGTACCTGAAGGCACAATAGAACATAAAATTCGAGCCTAAAAAAATCGATCTCACTATATTAAATAATAATTTTTTTTCTTTCATTTTTTTTGATTACATCATTCAAAATTTATTTTTACCCATTATTTTCTTAAAAATATTGATAAATTTTCTCAAAATACGTAATTCGAAAAAAAATTCTCAACATAGATAATATTTGAAATAAAAATTATGTTCAAGTTACAAATTAATTAAATATTAAATGATTGAACATGTAATAGAAATAGATGGTGTAATGGTTTTGGGGGTGAAAATATATAGGGGATAAAATTCAACTTCCTATGTATTTTATTATATAAATTGCATATTTCAAATAGCATAAAATAATTTTGGGTTATAACATGTAACTTTTACATCCAACTGTGTTTTATTAGATATAGATTACAAACAAACTAAAACATAGCAAATCCATTTCATAATATTTAGACCACTAGTAACCTCCACAATGAGTAAGCTCTAATACCAAAATGTAACACCCCAAACCAATTCCGTAATTATTTTATGGCGCTAATAACTTCAAATATACAAAATTTAACTTCCACAAATAATACACCAATTTTCTTAAAATGTAAAATTAAACCCGATTTTAATTGATTCAATACACCTCACTTTCTTTTGAATTTCAGATTTTCTAAGGTCCCAAAAAAATGAGTAAATAATCTTTCAATAACAAATTTAATTACAATCAATAAAAAAAAGCTTCAATTCATCAATTTACTAGATCCTCGATCGAACTTTTACTTCGAGTTCAACCTGCAACTGAGAGGATAAATAGGGGCAATCTCAAAAAAGCTCAGTAAATAATTTAAAATATAACATACGATGTCAAAAAGTAAAACGATAATTAATCAATTATCCGATAAACAATCAATGACACAAGAATTAATACAATAATTTACGGCGCACAAATATATTGAACGTGTCAATGAACTCGAACATTCGAATAATCAAATCAATCATGGTTGAACACTCGGTCAATCTCGACAATAAGCTAGGCATCATTCGATGTATTTTAATACGTCATGTTCACCCCTTAGGACCACGAATACAAATCACAATCTTAACCATGTCATTGAGTGTACTTCACACATGAGTCAAAAAATTTCAAATATTTCACAAAAATTAATATCACAATGACTAACAATACGTCAAACAAAAATACGATCGAACATCGAATCAGTGTTTTAAAACTCAGCCCGCGCGGGTTAACCCGGTAAACCGGTGAACCGGTCTCCTAACCGGGCCGGTTCGATTAAAAGACCGTTTATGTAACGAACCCGGAATAAACCCGTTGAACCGGTAAACCTGCGCCAACCGGACGAGTTTACCAAACCGGCCGGTTCAATTTCATTTGTATAAATATGTGTTTTTTTTCATCATTTGGGCATTTTCCCCTTTTGCTCTGCCCTAAATCGTTCCAGACCAGAGGACCGCCACCACCCATCTCTTCTGCCTCTCTCTCTTTCTCAGTGTAACTATCGAACTCGAAGCCTCACCCTCAGCGTAACTGTCGAATCGAAGCCAGCCATTGTCGAACTCGAAGCAAGCCACTGTCGAATTGAAGCCAGCTATTGTCGAACTCGAAGCAAACCACTGTTGAATCGAAGCCAGCCATTGTCAGCAAGCCACTGTCGAACTCGAAGCAAGCCACTGTTGAACTCGAAGCCTCTCTCTCGCAGTGTAACTGTCGAACTCGAAGCCTCGAATCGAAGAAATTATCCCTCTATCACCATCATATAATCATTTCTCGGAATCCTCCACCACCATCAGCCGATTGATTGAAGATTTTCTTCACTTGTTTTGCTTCTCACAGATCAATTTTTGGCTCCCTCAGGCCCTCCAAACAGGTAAATCTCTCGCTCTGCTTTTTAATATTGACTACATTGTAGACTAATTTAGTGAATTAGTTGATGATACTTGATAATGCATATGAAATTTAGGGCATTGCTTAGTTATCAATTCCAAAAATTACTCAATTGGGAATTGAGGATGATGAAATTGAGGTTTTAATCTGTTTGATTGAGAGTTGGGTTGAGGTGAAATCTTATTGCCTAATTGTGTATGGTTTTTATTGAGTTATGGCTTAATTGTGACTGATTTATCTATTTGATTGAGAATCTATTTGGTGATTTTGGGGTTTTTGTTTGATCTAAAATATATTAAGCATGCTATTTTTATAATTTTTGTGATTTTTAGCATATTTATTATTATTAATAATTTTTATTTATTTATTTATTATCTTACCGGTTGGACAAGTGACCTAACGATTGGACCAGTGACCCACTAATCCGGTCCCTTTTTCAAGTTGATGTCCGGGCCGAATTTTAAAACTATGCATCGAATTACTAACAATTAAACCAAATATCTCAACTTTGAGCCCCACCCATGACAGTTACTGTTTTTTTTTCTTTCTCCAACTCAGTCCCGTCACCCTTTCTCTCTATTTTATTCACACATCCAAAAACACAACTCTAGGGTATATGCCTTTTTTTTTAAAAACCCCCTCCAATTGTACACGTTGCCTAATTCTAAAACAAACACGTACAGAAGACATTAATGCTTACTCATCCTCCACCAAATGACACCTCCACTCTTCTTTCATTCATGAGTCATCCATTTATACCAATCCCTAGCCGCCACCACTCCATCCAGTTAATTATCAACTAGACTTCTATCATTTTTATTATTTTTTTTACTCAATAAATTTCGATCCTAATAAAATTTATAATCTATATAATAAAATAAAATAAAATATAATTCAAATCTCAAAAATAAATAACATAACTTTTATTTTTCACGGTCCAGATCATTTTAAATTTTATTTTAAATTTAATCTGACGGCTAATAGGGATAATAGACTCCCTAAAGGTGTGTTTGAGGTGATTTTTCAAAATTGCTTCTAATAGGCACTTGAAAAAAAATAGTGTTTGGAATGACCTTACCACCACCACCCTCACTCCCCCACCACCACCACTGGCCCACCACCACCGTTACCGTCATCCTACCACCAACTTCACCGCCGACGCCACCACCACCACCACTGCCCCACCATTACCACTGCCACGTCACCACCATCGTTGCCACCACCCCATCACTATCGTTGTCACCCCACCACCACCACTACCATCGTCACTGCCATCGTCACTGCCATCGCCACCACCCATCACTCACCACTACTGTCGTCACTTACCTCCAATTGCTACCACCGTCGCTCATCGCCACCATCATCATCATCTCATTCTTATATTTATTACAACTACCACCATTATCCCACCACTACCATCGTCCACCATCACCACCCACTGCCATAATCCACAACCACCCGTTGCCCATCGCCAACCACCACCGTCGCCCACTGCCACCACCCACCGCCACCCACTATCATAACTCACCACCACCCGTTGTCCACCGCCACCCACCACTGTCGTCGCCCCACCATCGTCATTGTCCCACCACAACCACTACCAACCACCATCATCGTCGTCCACCACCATCCCTATTGCCACTCACAAGTGTCACTACCACCACGGTCGTTGCCACCCACCACAACCGTCACCGTCTCTCGCTGTCACCCACTACCATAACTCACCACCACCTGTTACTTACCGCCACCCACCACCGTCACTGCCCCACTACCAACCACCATCATCGTCGCCCACCACCATCACTATTGTCACCCATGACTGTCACCACCACCACGGTTGTCGCCACCTACCACAACCATCACCGTATCTCACCACTATCACTGTCGCCCACCACCACTACCACCGCTCATCCTCACTACAACCGATACTTAAAATCTTTTCTCTCTCCTCTATCTTTGTAATTTGATTTTGAATGTGAATACAAATATGCTTATTATTGACCATTTTTATTACTCCGTGCATTCAGGCATGAGAAATAACTAGTAATCAAATATTTCATAATTAAATTCTAACGTATAATTTGATCTCAAATATTGTTCGTATCCTAAAAATACCACGAGGCCTATAAAATTTTTGATTATTTTTAAGTCAAGATTCGATTGTCACATTTTAACTGATTTAAATCTGATTTTGAAATTGCGATTCAATAATCCCATGGATCAGGATTAATGAACACCAGATTAGCTGATGAGAGAAAAAACGAAAAAAAAAAAATGTAAGGACTTCTGACCTACCACCTAAGCCACACTCATATCCCTCCATTGTTGACCCAATATATATATACTAGTTATAGCCTGTGCCTGAAGGCACAATGTAATAAAAAATGGTAAACAATAAACATATTTGTATTCATATCCAAAATTCAATCACAAACATAGAGAAGAGATAAAAGAATTTAAACATCGGTTTGTAATGGGGGTGAGAGGTGGTGGGCGGAAGTGGTGGTGGTAAGAGACGGTAATGGTTGTGGTGGGTGGCAATGACTGTGGTGGCGGTGATGACGGCGATGGTGGTGGTGGTGGTGGCGGCGACAGAGGTGGTAACGGTGGTGGTGGTGGTGGGGTGGCAATGGTGGCCGTGGTGGCGACGGTGGTGATGGTGGCGGCGGCGACGGTGGTGGTGGTGGGGGTAGAGGTAGTGGTGAGGCGGTTTCAAACACTATTATTTTTTTTAAAGTATTTATGAGAAATATTTTATAGAAGTACTTTTAAAAAATCACTTCAAACACACCCTTAAGACCCTATTTTTCCTATTAAATTTAGGGTGTTAATATTAGCCGTTAGATTAACTTTAAAGTAAAATTTAAAGTGATCTCAACCGCGAATAGCAAAAATTATTTTGTTTATCTTTTGAGATTTGAATTGTAAGCTACTTTATTATATACTAGTTATTGCCTGTGCCTGAAGACACAGAATAATAAAAAATGATAAACAATAAACATATTTGTATTCATATCCAAAATCAAATCACAAACATAGTGGAAAGATAAATGAATTTAAGCATCGGTCGTAGTGGGGGTGAAAGGTGGTGGTGGTAGGAGACGGTGATGGTTGTGGTGTGTGGTAATGACCGTGGTGGCAGTGGTGGTGGTGGTGGCAGTGGTGGCAACGACAATGGTGACGATGGTGGTGGTGATGGTGGCGGCGACGACGACGACAGCGGTAGTGGTGGTGGTGGTGGTAGAGGTAGTGGTAGGGCGGTTTCAAACACTATTTTTTTTTTTTTTTAAAGTACTTATGAAAAATAATTTCTAGAAGTACTTTTAAAAAATCACTACAAACACACCCTTAAGGCCCAATTTTTTCTATTAAATTTAGAATATTAATATTAGCCGTTAGATTAACTTTAAAGTAAAATTTAAAGCGATCTCAACCGCGAATAGCAAAAGTCATTTTGTTTATCTTTTGAGATTTGAATTGTAAGCTACTTTATTATATAGATATATATATATTTGACTACTATTTTTTCTATTTTTTCGTCAGTGCTGTATATAATTGACACCGACGTATTGGATCTATATATCGAATTCTAATTTGCATGTCGATTAAAAAATAGGACTGAATGATATGTACTCGTGGTAATGACGAAATAGTAAAAATTGTATTAGAATAAATTTTTTATTGTTAGGAAAGAATTTTTTTTTTTTCTGTTATTTTTCTAATGACCACAAAATAAATGTCAAATAATAACAACTTTAAATTAGTTTAATGGAATAAATAATTGCATAATATGTAGTTTCATCTGTTTTATGGAGTAAATAATAACAAAAATAACACAGGAAAAACCAAAAAAAAAAAAAATTATAGTATGAGAGACAGAGAGAGTATAAGATAGAGATAGTTATATGAGAGATGAAGGTTTTATGGTTATAAAAGGAATAAAATTCCAATTAAGACCATGAGATCTAATGTGCAATAATTTAAAGGGTTGAGTTATTTTCACTCTAAAAATCTTCATTTTCACCTCATTTAATTTCTCATTATCAAACTACTAAGTTCACCTCTTCTGTACTCACTCTATTAATAACTAAGTTCACCTCATGCTACATGCACCTCTTTTAATAAGTAAACCCATTTTATTTTTTTTTCATAATTAGGATTTTGTTATCTATCTCATGTCATGTACTCACAAAAACACTTTTTTCAAGATGAATTTTTCCAGTGAGATATATGTTAGTATTACTTCTCAATTTAATTATATATTTGATTTCCTTTAATCTTTGCTTAATTTTCTTTCCCTTATTTATGTTTGCTTCTTTCTTTCAATTTTTTCCTTATTTCGTTCTTTTCTTTTTTCTTGTTTCGGTCTATTTATAACTTCTTTTTTTCTAGTTTCGTTCTTTTTTTTTTCTTGTTTTGGCATACTTGTTTCATTTTTAGTTGTTTTTTTTTCTTGTTTCAGTTTTGCTTGGTTCTTTTTTTTTTTCTTGTTTCGTAAATATATTTATGCATTCAAAATAATTATCTTTTTTCTTATTTTTTTCTTTCAATGACTTCTTTTATTAAAGGGGTATATATAGAATGAGTGAACTTAACTATTAATGGGGTGTATGTAACATGTGGTGGATTTAGCTACTAATTGGGTGAATATAGAAAGAATGAGTTTAATAGTTTAATAATGAAAAACAAAATGGAGTGAAAATGAAAATTTGTGGGGTGAAAATAATCTAACCCTTTAAATTATTGCACATTAGATCCATGATAGCCGCCTGTACTGTACAGTAGCATCACGAGGTCAGATTCATTTGTTTATTTAACAAAATAAAAATTCTAATTATGTGATGGGGATGGGCACGTATTAAACGGGTTATATTACTTGATGATGCACAAAATTGTATTACGCAAGATCAATAGTCAAGTATATCAAGAGACACAATTAATGAGCAGTAAATAGGCAATCAATGACAGATCAATGACAAAACAGTAAATATAGAGCCAACAAAAAGATTTATAGTGGTTCAGTCCGGGTGACCTACTCCACTTTCGGGAACGACTGCGGTGGCCGGAGATCTTTATTGATGAACAATGTTACCGGAAGAGTAACTCTGGGAGTATTATAATGCTTTAGGAGAGAGAGAGAGAGAGAGAGAGGCAATATGTGTAGGGAGGTATAGTGTGTGTAGGGATCTCAAGGTATAGAGGTCTCAAGGTCCTGCCCAAGTGTGTAGATCCTCTCTCTATGTGGAGAAGACTTACATTATATAGGCTTAGTAAGGCGGTGAGACGGTGACGTGAGTGAGAGGTCTTCCACTATTTTGGTAAGTACAATCATGGTAGGAATAGATTTCTTTGGTAAGCACAGTTAAGGTAGGAATAGATCTCTTTGGTAAGCATAGTTAAGGTAGGAATAGATCTCCGTCCGCATCCCGATATTTTCTCCCTCGTGTCCCTATTCCTTCGAAGGAGGATCCTGAGCTGGGTTGAACTTGAATTGTCTTCTTGAGCTGGGTTGGACTTGAGTTGGAATGACGGAGTCAAGAGGGCGAAGGAGAGGTAGATGGCCATCACTTGGGCGGCACCCCTTGGTGTCCCCCTTTGGGCGGCGCCCTCTTGGGTGATCCCTTGGCTCCTCCTTGATGACTTAGGCTCCTCCTTAGGCTCTTCCTTGATCCTTGATGACTTTGGTGATGTGAGCCCCTCTTGGCTCTTTTGGGCTGGTCCCTTCTTGGTGCTAGCTTGAGCCTCATTAATTTATTGGGCTTGACACTGTTAATTTCGGACTCATCATTATCTAATCTTTTAACGGAAAATATTATGTAACTTAAACTTGTATCTCAAATGAAGGGGAAACATTTGATTGGATGAGTGAGTCCCATCAAATTTTTAAAATGGGACCTATTGATCCAATAATCCCTTTCATTTGAAATACAAATTTAAGTTGTAGATTTTAGTTGCATAACATTACTACTCTTTAAATTATTCGTCAAGAAGTAGAGAATATATAAAATGCTAAGTCAGTCGTCCAAGTACAGCCATTGACGCCAAATAAATCTCTAAGAAGACCCCTCTGCCTGCTTCAACATCCCTCTTTATTTTCTCTGCAAAATGGATTCAACTACAACTGAAATTCTCCATGATTTCCTTCATCTCATGCGAGTTTACAAAGATGGTCGAATCGAAAGATTGGAGGGCAACGACGTCGTCCCTGCATCAGTGGATCCCATCACCGGAGTTCAATCAAAAGACGTCGAGATTGCGCCGGAAATTGGTGTCGGCGCTAGGCTTTACCTGCCGGCCAACGCCGACATACAACACAAACTTCCTGTCCTAGTTTACTTTCATGGCGGTGGGTTTATGGTCCAAAACCCTTTCTCCAAGACATACGCTACTCATCTCAATGCCCTTGTTTCACAAGCAAACGTTGTCGTAGTTTCTGTCGATTATAGGTAAGTGCCTTAATTTTACGCAGTAATACGAGCACACACATGGCCTTCATACAACAATTGAAAATAATACTTTTAAGGGTAAAAATTATAATTGGTCCTTGAATTTTATTTTCGGTCTTAAATTGGTCTTTGAACTTTCAATTATCTTAATTTAGTCTCTCAATTATAAATTTCATTTCAATTAAATTCTTTTGTCTATTTTTATTTTTACTATATGATCAAATATAGACTAGTTTGATTTGATTAATTTCCACTGTTAGATCATATGTTTTCATTTGATCTAACAATGAAAATTGAGGAAAAAACTTAGCTGAGACAAAAATAGTTGAGGAACTAAATTAAAACAATTGAATGTTTAGGGACTAAATTAAAAATGAAGTCAAAGTTCAGATACTGTTTAATAAATTTGAATAATAAATATAGTACGTTAGTATAGACACTACTAATGTAATAACATACTAAAAAAAAGTAAGACTTTTTATTGGATAAATTGCATATTGACTCCCCTAACTTTAATTTCTACGATGATTATTCCTTTAACTATGACGAATTTCAAATTTTATTTTTAATTATGATTATTAGTTTCACACTAGTCAATTATTATTACCCCCTATCTTCTAAACTCTCTGATTTTGTTTCACTTTGCGTATCTTATTTCAAAAGATAATAGACTTAATTCCAAAGAGTAGTTCAAGTGATAACATAGACGAGCTGTAAACTCAGAAGTTTTGAGTTCGAATGCTAGTTAACTTTATAGAGTCAATCCATAAGGAATTTATCTCTAATGAATACCCAAGTCCCGGCGTGAATGAACTATACCGTTGATCAGACCAGAAAGGGATAAGTCGAGGTTCGCGTAAGTTAGTTCGGATACCTCTGACCGTTGAACAAAAAATAATAATAGACTTTTGTGTTTAGGGGTAATGTGTAACTAAGGTGGTCTACGTGTAATTTATCTTTATCGAAGAAAATCTTACATGATTTAGAATCAACTAATTTTTCAGTATTTTTTTTTTTTTGTTATTGAATTTTTTCAGTATTAGAAATGCGATACAAATACCACAAAACATGACTCAATTGAAACATCCTAAATTATTACTAACAGGTTAGCCCCGGAGCACCCTCTCCCAGTTGGTTATGAAGATTCATGGGTTGCGATCAAGTGGGTTGTTTCCCATTTCAAAGGAGATGGCCAGGAGCCATGGCTGAAGGACCATGTTGATTTTCAACGTGTGTTTTTTGGTGGAGATAGTGCAGGTGGAAACATAGCACATAACATGGCCATCCGGGTCGGGTCAGAAAAAGTTGACGGTATCAATATTCTTGGATTGGTTTTAAACCATCCATTCTTTTGGGGCGAAGAACCAATTGGTAATGAAGATGCTGAAACAAATTACCCCGACAAAGCATTCGTGGATCGCTTGTGGCGGTTTGTGAACCCATCGACAGTTGGGTCAGATGACCCGATGTTGAACCCGGCTAAATATCCGGATCTTTCAAGCCTAGGTTGTAGTAAGGTGCTGATTTGTGTTGCTGAGGAAGATCTGTTGAGAGATAGGGGTTGGTATTATTATGAGTTATTGGACAAAAGTGGGTGGAAAGGAAAGGTTGAGATTATGGAGACCAAGGGAGAGAACCATGTTTTTCATTTGTATAATCCCACTAGTGAAAGTGCTGTGGCTCTGGTCAAAAGAGTGGCCACTTTTTTTAATCAGCACAAAGACTAGTCTTTGGATTTGTTAAATAAGAAATGTTTTGCAGTATCGAGTTCAATATCATATTAATATAATCTTACGATTTTGTTCGGTGAAATCATGATTTTATCTGGGTTATGATTCATCGTAATATTTTAAATCCATCTAACCGACACCATTTTATCACGATGTTACTATATTGAACCATAACCCTACTTTTCACTTAAATTTGGTTTTTTTTTTTCTCTCTTAGCAAAATTGAGTGTGTAGACCATACTTGCAGAGTGGAAGTTGAGATATCTTTATGTAGTAATTTGTTGGCTCAATAGAAACTCCGCTCATGTCACCAAAATATTGGGTCCGTTTGAAACTGATTTTTTTTTGTGCTAAACAGAAATTTGAAAAGTGAAATGAAAAGGCAATAGTTAAAAAAAATTTGAAACTATTTGGAGTGTTTTCGAAAAAATTGACTTTTCCTTGGAAGCCGTTAGTTAAGCTCTATTTTTCAGTTTTTCCTTGTGCTAATAAAAACTGTTTTTACCCAAAAAGTTGATGAAAAAATTGCCCAATAAACCCGAATCCAAACGGACCAAACTTATTTTCCTCTAAAACCAAAAAATAGTTGAAATTTTCAGCCAACTCCAATAAGATCCGTTGTCTTAATTTTTAGGGTTAATTTCATGAATGCCATTCCATAATTGTGTGGTATCAGGAGTCGTATTTTCTATAAATTTATAAGCTATCATATCTTTTGTAATATTTCATTTAAATTTAATTTCGATCTAACTCTATCACAGGCATTATAATTGATAAAGATGGAATTCTGGGCATGGGCCGCCATAGCATCAGAGCTCAATATACCCTGAGAACCCAGAAGGTGGGCTTGTTAGCCCAAAGGAAGTGCCTCCGATCAACCCACATCAAAGCAGAAATGGCCAAGGGACCCAAGCCCGAAGGATCCGAATGACCAGCAGTCCAGTCCCGGTCCAAATCCACGCCCTTGTCTTAAAAAGAATCCCGTTGCGCCACGTGTCCCAGGGACAAGGGGACCATCTTTGAAACCTTAGACAGTTACGCCCTGCTGAAGGCAGAAGGAGGTGGTGCGTAGCAAACTAGGGAGTCGTGGGCACAGGAGCGCCGGCGGACATGAGTGTTTGCAGGGCATGGACGGAAGGTCTCCACAAGATCAGAAGAAAAGGTAGAAGAAATTGCCAGAAACCCTAGGAGGAAAAACCGAATAAATAGAACAGTGGAAGCGGGATAAAAGAAGAATCTTCTTCCCCATTTTGCACCCCCCATCCCCGGAGCTAGTGAGAATAAGACATAGATATTTTGTAAAGGCCCAGCGCCTGTAACTCACCTATTATTCATCTGAGATCAATACACTGCATCAAAGGAGCAGGAGTCTCCGTTATAGTGGATGTAGCCTCAGTCAATCGGCTAGGGTGAACCACTTATATTCTGTGTCTTCAATATTCCATACTCTAGTTTCTCCAAACCAACTCATAGAATCCATCTGCCTTTCGCGGGCTGGGCTTGAGCTGTTATTTCCGAGGAGCCATCAATAACCAATAGATTACAAATCATCTTTCCTCACAGGTGCAATGATAAATTTTGAGCATTGCTATGTAACTCAAATTTGAGATTTCAAAATGAATTAATAAGGATCATTGGATCGTTGGTCTCATTTAAAGAAATTGATGGGACCTACTCATCCAATGATTCTCGTTCATTTAGAATGTCATTTAAGATTTAAATTTGAGTTGTATAGTATTTTTCATAATTTTTTTATAAACATGTTCAAATTATTTAGTTCGATTGTGTCCTAATTTTTCTTCTATTGCTACTATTAATATCATTTAATGAATATACTCATTCGTAGTTGTCTCCTTATAATAAATGTTGGTGGTGGAGTGGTTGTGGGGCTAATTACAAAACTCCAATTTAAACCCCCCTCAACTATGACACTTTTTCATTTGTCCCCTCAACTATCATAATTTTTTACATTGCACACCTAATATGTGATTAGTTTTACATTGCCCCAATTATTAACTTTCGTTACATGTTTAAGGGAAAGTTATTTTATTTTGCTCCCTAAACTATGTAATTATTTTAACTTTATCTCGACATGTCAATAATTTTTGTTTAAAAATATAACAGATATTTGCCATTAGAACAATGTGAAATAATCAACATAATTGAAAGGACAATGCAAGAAATTCAATAATTCAAAGGACAAAGCAAAATCGAGTTCATAGGAGATCAAAGAGAGCCCAAAAGAGGTATTGCCTTTAGCAAGGATTGACACCATGACCTCTTGAAGAATCTTGGGACCATAAAAGTTGATCAACTATTATTGAAGACAAAAGTACTAGGGCAATGTTGTTATACTTGCAATTTTAATCATTTTTTAAGAAAATTGCCCATTGATTAACAAATGCATCATGATTCAAAGTAGGCCAAACTCACAAAAAACTCAATGACCGTAGTGAATTAGATTAGGCCCTATAGGATTGCTCATATTGTAATTGTATTTTTCACTCGGGTTACTAATCGTGATTATGAAAACCTATTAGAGCATCTCTAAGAGAATAGCTAAACTCCAAAATAGCTAAAATTTAGGCTGTGTTTGGTAACATGTTGTTTCCGTTTTTTTTTGTTTTTGTTTTTAATTTTTACAAAAAAAACTTGTTCGGGGCTTGTTTTTATTTTTTTTTTGGCCAATCCGTTTTGTAAACAACCCCTATTTTTTGAAACACCTATTTAGGTGCTTTCAAAAATAAGGGAAACCGAAAACATACGCGTCTTCTCACCCCCAATTAATGAGGTCTCGTCTTCTAACCCCATTAACAGCACAAAAGACATTTTTTTTGTTCAAAGTATAAAATGATTTTTTTTAACCCCTTTTTGTATCTCTCGTTCGTCTCTCTCTCACGAAGCAGCTCCGTCGTTCAACTCAGCCCAGCGAAGGAAGCACTAATTTTTCAAATTTTCTACTCTTTCCATCTCCATCTCCATCGATCTCTTTCTCTCTCTGACCCCTCTGTGGAATTATTTTTTTTAAGTTTGGGTATTGGTGGTGGGTTAGGCGGTGATTTTGGTGGTGGGTTTTGGGTTTTTGGTGGTATTGGTGGTGGCGATGGTGGCTGGGTGGTGGTGCTGGGTTTTTGATGGTGATTTTGGTGGTGGGTTAGGCGGTGATTTTGGTGGTGGGTGCTGGGTTTTTGGTGGTATTGGTGGTGGCAATGGTGGCTGGGTGGTGGTGCTGGGTTTTTGGTGGTGATTTTGGTGGTGGGTTAGGCGGTGATTTTGGTGGTGGGTTTAGGGTTTTTGGTGGTATTGGTGGTGGCGATGGTGGCTGGGTGGTGGTGCTAGATTTTTGGTGGTGATTTTGGTGGTGGGTTAGGCGGTGATTTTGGTGGTGGGTTTTCGATTTTTGGTGGTATTGGTGGTGGCGATGGTGGCTGGGTGGTGGTGCTGGGTTTTTTGTGGTGATTTTGGTGGTATTGGTGGTGGCGATGGTGGCTGGGTGGTGGTGCTGGGTTTTTTGTGGTGATTTTGGTGGTGGGTTAGGCGGTGATTTTGGTGGTGGGTTTTCGGTTTTTGGTGGTGGCGATGGTGGTTAGGTGGTGGTGCTGGGTTTTTTGTGTTATTGGTGATGGCGATGGTGGCTGGGTGGTGTTGCTGGGTTTTTGGTGGTATTGGTGGTGGCGATGGTGGCTGGGTGGGGTGGGTGGAGATGTATTTAGCACTAAAAAATTAATCAAAATAATGCCAATGAACTATGAAAACACTATTATAATACCAAATATATTTTTTATTTTTGTTTTCAGAATTTTTTAAATATAAATAATTACCAAACATGTTTTATATTTTTAATTTTTATCACAGAAAAAACAAAACCTTGTTCTATTTTTTTTTTCAAAAAAAACATAAAAACAAAAACGTTACTAAACGCTACCTTAGTTATTCAAAGACAAAAAACATACTTCAACAAAAAATGTTTATAGTAGATAAAATACATTTTAGACCCCTTAACTAAGCCTATAGCTAGAGATGTGTATAGCTCATGTTAGAACTCTAGGACTTCATAGACATTGATTATGTGCTAGAAATTGTATGAATCACACAATCATTTGTATTGACATTTTTTGGGATATTAATACATGATTTTATTTGTAATTAAATGTTATATTGTTTGATTACCTTGGTATTTGAGAAAGCACACACATTAAGTATGTTCAGCGGGCGTGATTGACTCTCTCACACGAGCAATCGTCTTTGGTGCTTGAGATGGCGAGCAAAGATGAGATAGTCTAGTATGTAGTATCACTCTATTTTGTACACAGAATGAGATATGACATTTGAGGATTGATAATAGACACAACTCCATGTTCATTATGTCTGTGTTTGTTGATTAGCTAGATGCGAGATCTTAATTTGGTGCCTTTGGAAGGCGAGCAAATGGAAAACTCGGGTTAGATGTTTGTAGAGCAACTAGACTAAGATTTGTAGGGTGTTTGAGTATGACATACGCTTTCATTAGGACCGAGACACTCCACCGTAGCATGTATTTTATACTACATGTGATTGACGACAATTAAAGAGGTGAAGGAATGGATCCTTGCTTCCTCACTGTGTGAGTCCCCCAAGTCATTTTTACATGACCAGGTTATTTTGTATAACCAAACATTCTATATACTCTCTGACTTTTGACTATACTGTAAGGGTCTGTTTGATTAGGAAGAAAAAAATGATGGAAAGTGAAAATGATAGAAAGTGAAATGAAAGAAAAGAAAATGATAGAAAATATATTTTCATATATGTATTTGGTTATGATGAAAAATTTTCAAGAAAGTTTTAAAAAAAATTCATTTTATTGTTTGAAAGAAAATAAAGTTACAAGAAATTTTTTCTAATTGTCTAAATTATCCTTAATTATATTAAATTGGTCTAAAAAAATATGTATATAATTGAAAGTTAAATTTTTTTAAAAAAAGTGGCTCGTAACCTAATTCTATGACAAGCACTTAGCATGGAAGTCTTTAGACCAAATTATTTGGTTAATCAATCCATACCAATATTTTTTAAAATTAATAACCAATAAAATATTTTAAGAAAAATAAAGGTAAAATATGAAGTTAGTTATAGATCACAACTTTCTTTCATTTTCTTGTGTTTTTTGCAAGAAAAAAAAGTTGGTTAGTTGTGAGAAAATTCAAGTATGAAAGAAAATAATTTTTTCCATCATTTTTCATTTAATGCTAACCAAACACAAAAAATTTTAAAAATTTATTTCTTGCATTTTCTACCATTCTCCCACTAAACAAACAGACTCTAAAGTGAAATAATTAATACTCTGATACTTTGGCATGTTACTTATGACCATGATTGATTCGGCCTTCCGGGACATTGCTGAAAAAGCGGTTAATTTTGAACTAAGTTACATGAGGGCGAAAGGAAGACCATTTGGAACACTGTCGACAACTTTGTGCGCTAGTTTAAATAGTGACAAAGTGTGAATGTATAGGCGAAAGCTTCGAGGGGTTAAGCATGCTCTTATATTGTGAGGGATTAGATATGCTTGTACCGGTGTATCCGAATGGGTCTAGAGTACTTGAGACACCATTTTCATTTTTTTTTTAGGGTTGATGTCTTTATGCTAGTTTTATAGAGTTTCTAGTGTAAAACTCCCAAATTGCAGGTGTGCTCAGCGGTCACACGACCCATTAGCCTGTATGAATTGATGTTGATGTATATAATGAATTGAGAGAGATAACAGTGCGGTACATACCATGTGCAAAAGTGGGAGATGTTAGATATTGGTTGGGTCATGGACCCGAACAAGGGCACCCATGGTGGGTCGACCCAAATTAAAGAATGCCCAAAGCGTCAAAAATACATGTCTGTTAAATATTAACATACATGTCCCTATAGGATGTGTCTCTTAATGACATCCATTGGTTGCTTATATAAATCCAATGCAATTTAATAGATGAGACACTACTGATAATTAATCTAACATTAAAACTCTCCTACTCTCTCTCCCAACATAACAATTGTAAGGCTTTTGTGTTGTGGATCGCCTGGTGTTGATTCGTCTTATGTAACAATACCATACTGCTCGAGCAATTAAAGAAAATGCATTGATTTTCGGATTCTAAAGTACGTGGAATATCCTCAAACAATTTTTTTAAGATTAAAACGAATAAGGTATGTCTTTGATCCTACGCTTATATACGATTCCCAACACTTTCCAACTGTTTGGCACTGCCCAAACAACTATTTCATCACAAATTACAAAAAAGGAGTCCAAAGCATAGGTCTCCTTCTTTAAAGATGCCACAGATAGGGCTGATAGTCGAATAATCTCGAACGAATTGGAGCCGAGCCTAAAAAACTTATTTTCTTAACCGAGCCTTCCGAAACGAGATGCAGTTATATTGAAAACACAATTAGCTCACCTACAACGAAAGATTTATTATCTCTATTGGATTAAATCCCGAGTTATTGTGAAGTAAAAAAAAGATGAGATTATGGAAACCGAGTATTTGCACATAAACGAGTCGAGTTTGTTGAGTTCAAGCAGAACCTGTTAGACTTGTTTTCAAAACGAGCCTACAAAATTGTTTAAATTCAGCTCATTTAAAAAATGAGTCGAACTTGAACGAGTCAAAAATGAATCGAACCCGAGCTGAACTCGAGTAGCTTAGTTTGATTAACAATTCTAGCCATAGCCTTCTTACAAAAAAGGGTTATGTTTTCCATAATCTCCACCACCCTACCCGACCTCCAACCACTCTTCCTCAACCTCTCCTAATGAAACCAACCCATCCCTCTCAACCCATCCTTTTCTCTGCCAAAATGACATATCACCTACTTTAAGACGAGGGAGATGGAAATAATTCACTAGTTGATACCGAAAGAAAATTGAGTACAAGAATGATAAAATAGACTAAAATTCGAAACAACATTACAAAAATAGTAAAATTAGTTTTTATTTTGCTTAAACAAAATCTGAACAAAAGACACAAAATAATTTTTGCTTATTATATTTTAACTCAATCATTTATTAAAGTGAAATAGAACATTCTTTAAAATCCCTACGATTTTTTATAATTGATTAATTGTAAGTTAGATTTCTCACTAATTTTCTATCAATGCGCACAATCATATATTCCGTAGTAAAATCATTATTTATATAGTTGCAAAAGATAGTTGAGATCATTCTTGATCTTTGAGAAATTGCATATTTGAAATAGCATAAAATAATTTTGGGTTATAAAATGTAACTTTTGCATCCAATTGTGTTTTATTAGGTATAGACTACAAACAAACTGAAAAATAATAAATGACAACTACACAATTGTTTTTAAAAAATAAAAAGCATTGTATTAAATAAAATAGAATTATTGTTTTTTTAATATATATAAATAGATCATGATATTTACATCTAATTAACTCAATCCAAAAATAAAATATTTGTTTTAAGAGGCTAATGGACCAATAATTTACTAGGGAAAAAAAGACTAGTACCGTTATGAACATTTTAAAAAAAATAATTAGGAGAAACAAATGTAGTACATTGAATAACATTATGGGGTCTTCATCAAAAGTGATCTACAAGTGGATGGGGCAAGTGCCCATCCTAGTTGCTACATGCAAGTTTGTCAATAGATCTGGTTTTGGATCGGATTTTATTTAAAATCCCGGAATCCATTTCATAATATTCATAGTGCTAATAACCTCCACAATGAATAATCTCTAATACCAAAATATAGCACCCCGAACCAATTCCGTAATATTTTTTTGGCGCTAATAACTTCAAGTATACAAAATTTAACTTCCACAAATAATACACCATTTTTCTTAAAATGTAAAATTAAACCCAATTTTAATTGATTCTATACACTTCACTTTCTTTCGAATTTCAGATTTTCTAAGGTCCCAAAAAATGAATAAATAATCTTTTGATAACAAATTTAATTACAATCAATAAAAAAACTTCAATTCATTGATTTACTCGATCCTCGATTGAACTTTTACTTCGAGTTCAACCTGAAACTGTGAGGGTAAATGGGGGTAATCTCGAAAAAGCTCATTAAGTAATTTAAAACATAATATACGATGTCAAAGAGTAAAACAATAATTAATCAATTATTCGATAAACAATCAATGGCACAAGAATTAATAGGATAATTTACGGAGCAGAAATATATTGAACGTGTCAATGAACTGGAACGTTCGAATAATAAAATCAATCATGGCTGAATACTCGGTCAATTCCGACAACAAGTTAGGCATCACTCGATGTATTTTAATTAAAGCATGTTCACTCCTCAAGACCACCGAGTGTACCTCCTTACACACGAGTCAAAAAATTTGAAATATTTCACCAAAATCAACATTACAACGATTAACGATACGTCAAACGAAAATACAATTGATCATCAAATTACTAACAATTCAACGGAATATCATTTCAAAACTTGAAACTAAACGATACCACAATTCCAATACGAATATCTAACCTTGTTTTTAAAAACCCCTCCAATTTTATACGTTGCCTAATTCTAAAACACACACAAAAGATTTTAATGCTTACTCATCCTCCACCAAATAACACCTCCACTCTTCTTTCCATCATGAGTCATCCATTTATCACCATCCCTAGCTGCCACCACTCCATCCACTTAATTATCATCAACTAGAGTTCTATCATTTTTATTTTATTTTTTTTTACTCGATAAATTTTTAGCTTAACAAAACTTATAATAATCAAATATTTCATAATTAAATCCTAACGTATAATTTGACCTCAACTACCGTTTGTATAATTCAAGATAATTTCACTGACATTACCTGAATTTAAGTCATATTTCACTGACACCCCCTTCAGGTTTCTATAATATAACTGCACAACCTGTAGTTTATATACACGTTTCACAAACAACTCCTTGTGTGATGTGATGGTTTATTCACTTATTAATTACCAAATTTATCCTTGATCATATAAAATAAGTTTAAAGTAGTAGTAAACATTCTTTTAATATTAATTTAATTAAATTAAATAGTAATTGGATTAAATAGAATGTTTCCTATAAAAAAATGTATCAAACAAAATGTTAGTTTGGTGTTAATTTTATAAAATTGAATGACCATTTGGTATTGATTTGATGAAATTGAATATTAACTTAAAATTCAATCAAAAAAATGATTTTAGTTTGGAGTTAATTTGATAAAATTGAATATTGATTTGGTGTTAATTTTATAAAATTGAATATTAATTTGCTGAAATAAAATAATAATTTATAAAATTTAAGATAAATTTTACGTTAATTTTGTAAAATATTGTATTAATTTGATGAAATTGATAGTTAATTTGGTATTAATTAGATCAAATTTAATATTAATTTGGAATTTAATTTGATGAAGTTTAATGTGGTTTTGATAAAATTGAATGTTAATTTGATATTAATTTCATGGAATTGAATATAATTAAATATTAATTGGATGAATTGAATACTAATTCAAGCCACACTCATAAGTCATATCCATCCATTGTTGACCCCAAAAAAATATATATATATTTGACTGCAATTATTTCTTTTTTTTTGGTCAATGCCGTATAATTGACGCCGACGCATTGGATCTATATATGACATATCGAATTCTAGAATTTCCCCGAATTCTAACTCACGTCAAAAAATAAGGCTGAATGATATGATATTTGTGATAATGACGAAATAGTAAAATTTGTATTAGGAAATAATTTTTTTATTGTTAGTAAAGAAATAGTAAAAAAAAATTGTATTCGGCTAGCTCAAGTAATAATATGAACGAGTTATAAATTTAGACGTCCTGAATTCAAATCTTGACAATTTCTTGGAGTTTGGTCATGATGGATTTATCTCTTGTGAATACTCTAGTCTCGACGTGGATGATATGTTTTTGATGGGATTAAGAAGAAAATTAGTCGAGGTGTACATAAATTGGCTCAAACAGCCCTAACGATTGAAGTAAAAAAAAAAAAGGATTTTCATATTTTGCACTCCGAAAGATGTCTCGATTCTTACTTTGCACCCCAAAATATTATTTTTTTCATATTGCACCTTAAATGTCATAAATTAATTCCAATGTGACCCTCAAACTAACATCCATTTCAAATTGTGTTAAAAATTGATGCAGATGCAATCCATGTATGTTGTTCTTAGGCAAAAATATAAACTCATCATTCATATTCATGTGCATCAATTTTTAATGGAATTTGAAACAAATGTTAGTGCGAGGGTCACATTTGGACTAATTTATGACATTCAGGATGTAATATAAAAAAAATAATCTTTCGGGATGTAAAATAAGAATCGAAATATCTTTTAAGGTACAAAATACAAAAAAAAATTGATTTGTTCCCCATAAATTAGTTTTGTGACAATTTTTCTTTGTGTGTCCACAACACATGACACTTGGACTGTGATGTGTTAAATCAATTCTGACTTTATTACTCATTTATCAATCAGCAAGAGGTGGACCTAAGTTTCAGTATGAAATGACTCTTTCGTGTATTGTGATGAAAATGGCTTTCTGTTTTATATCTTTGGCTTCTATCAAATAATATTTGCTTTGAAAGAAACACTTGGGTAATGTACTGTTCCATTTACACTCATTAAATATGAATCAAGTTTTCAGTTTGATCCAAGTTTTAATTATTAACAAATAAGTCTTTAAAGTTTTAATCGAGTTTGCATTCCGAACTTTTACATCTAAATGTGTTAACTTGATCTGACAGAAGTCACATAACCAACGCACAACTTATATACAGAAGAACGAGAGGAAAATAATACTAATCAATCAACAAGGCGGAAAAACTTTCAACAATATCGAATACTAAAATCAGATGCCAAGGGACGGAAAAAAAAAAAAGAAGCAAATTTATTCAATACGATCATAGAAGAATATGTCCTATCCACTCAAAATTTAGCAGCAACGTCACATAATTTTTAACAAATAATTCTCATTCATTTTTAGTTGTACTTTATTTTATTACTAGTTATTGTCTGTGTCTGAAGGCATAGTGTAATAAAAAATGGTAAACAATAAACATATTTGTATTCATATCCAAAATCAAATCACAAATATAGAGAAGAGATAAAAGAATTTAAGTATCGATTTGTAATGGGGTGTGAGAGGTGGTGGGGCGGCAGTGGTAGTGGTAAAAGACGGTAATAGTTGTGGTGGGTGACAATGACTGTGGTGGCGGTGATGGCGGCGACGATGTGGTGGCGATGGTGGCAGAGGTGGTGGCGACGGCGGACGTGGTGGTGGCGGTGACGGCGGTGGCCGTGGTGGTGACGGTGGTGGCGGCGGCGGCGGTGGCCGTGGCGGCGATGGTCGTGGTGGTGGTGGGGGTAGAGGTAGTGGTGGGATGGTTTCAAATACTATTATTTTTTTTAAAGTATTTATGAGAAATAATTTTTAGAAGTAATTTTAAAAAATTACTCCAAACACACCCTTATGACCCTATTTTTCCTATTAAATTTAGGGTGTTAATATTAGTCGTTAGATTAATTTTAAAGTAAAATTTAAAGCGATCTCAACCCCGAATAGCAAAAGTCATTTTATTTATCTTTTGAAATTTGAATTGTAAGCTACTTTATTATATAGATTATTTGTATAAAACATGTAGTTCAAACACATATTTTTCTATTTAAAAACTTTTTTTTTTCAACTTACACTAGTTTTATATAAATAGTGATGAATTAGGTAATATTTTAAAATATGAATAAAAATTTAAAACCATGTAGAATTATATATATAAAAAAAAAATTCTAACTTCTTATAATTGCACAGCAGCCCACACTTTTTTGTTTTGAACTGGAGGGAGGCTCACAAATTTATTTTTTCAATTATTGCACTTTTTTTTTTTTTGACTTATTTAAATTATTGCACATTTAATCTGGAAGAATACGAACCCATTGACATTAGATCCATGAAAGCCGCCTGTACAGAAGCATCAGGAGGTCAGATTCGGTTTGTTTATTTAACAAAATCTCGGAATTCGAATAAATATAATACGATCGAATCCTAATCACACAATTCTAAATATATGGTGGGAATGGGCAAACGTATTAAATCTAGTGTAAAGATTTCAATTTTTTTTCATTTTTAATATAATTGTATATGAATAAATATAAATTTGAGATTTTAGTTATACTTTGATTGATAAACAGATCATTAATTTGATATGAACTCGAAATAGCATGACCCGACTACAACTCAATGGATGAAATTACGGTATATATAAAGACTCATTCCAAAACATTGATCTAAGTTTGGATGGTTTATAATTATTAATTATAAATTATAAAAAATAATTAAATTAAATTATATTAATTTTTATTAAATAAAAAATAAAAATACGATTTGAAAAAAATTATTTTTCATTCCCTAAATTATTCGTCCATAAGTAGAGAATAATGCAGGGCATATAGGATAACTAGCAATTACCCGTGCCTGAAGGCACGGTGTTACTCATAAATTATTTACAAATATTTGTCAATACATAAATGTAAAGTAAAATACAACATTATAATAAACGACGAACAAAATGAGTCTTCTAATATTTTTTATAACATCAACCTACATGCATAGCATATATTTCCACATTAAATTGTTACACCACGAAAATTATGTTATAACTGTTGAAATATAATAATTCAAACATCTGAAAAATTTTATCAGTTGACAATATTCAATGTTCTGTTTTTTATTCAAAATCCACGATTTTAACATTCGTAATCAACTTTATCTAAATAACAACAGAATTCATAACAAATAGAATGAAAATTAAAACAATACTCCTACAAATAAATTAAGTCTGCAGATGTTGTCAAATGACAGAATATAATTATAAAAAATTCAACCGACTTTCAAAAGATATGACCTGACTATTGAATTTGTATGATTCGAATTTATAGTAGTGCTTTTAATTTTATATCATTATTCTCGGTTATTTATATTCTTAATATATTTTCTTAAACTAAACGTTATTTAGTATTGGATTATTTAGTAAAAATTGTTGCTTCGTGTTGTTCACTAAATATTGAATTTATATGATTCGTGTTCATAGTATTGCTTATAATTTTGTATCGTTTCTCTCGCTTGTAATTTTGTATCATTGTTCTCGGGTATTTAGATTTGGATTATTTAGTAAATATTGTTGATTTGTATTGTTCACTAAATATTAAATTTGTTTGATTCGTATTTGTATATGAATTTAATCTTGTATATTTTAAATGTTAAGCATATTTTCTTTAATATATCTCTTGATATCTGAGTTGCCTAATAACTTGAATTTAATATTGTATATTTTACATGTTAGCATATTTTATTTGTTAAATTAGATTTTTTGCAAGTTATGCTTTTTTTTATTGATTATGGAAAAAACAAAATTGACTATTGAATTTGTATGATTCATGTTTGTAGTATTGCTTGAATGAAAGAGAGAGATACAGAAGAATATTTTCGTGATATATACTATCTATCTAATATTTATTACCTAATTTTCCTTCAGAGAGAGATACAGATGAATATTTTTGTAATATACTATCTCTCTCTGTGATATATACTATCTATCTATAGAGAGATATACTATTTGCTTGAATCAGACACTATCTAATATTTTCATGAGATACAAAGAGAGATACATACGAAAATATTGTGGAAAATTGATATTTTTTGCATGAATTGAGCGTGACAGAGAGATACAGAGGAATGAGAGAGAAAGATTTGCTTGATTTTAGGAAAAGATTTGGGGAAATTAAATTTTCGAATATCAATTTTGGAAACTATAAATTTTGAGCAGCAAAAAAAATTAAAAAGAGTTAATGTGGTACGTTGGATCAAAACGATCTGAGACGTCAATAGCTCGAGACAGTTTGGGATAACGTCGTACGTTAGATGATGCTTTTTTTGTCACGAAACGATCTAGGCCACTATTTATCTCCAAAATTCAAATTCGTTCTACTTTATTATATATATATATATATATATATATATATATATATATATATAAGAGTAAATTATATATATAACCCTAAAATTATGATTTTTATATCAATTAAAAGTAATGTTAGATAGTTTTAAAAATTAGACTTGATAATCAACTATTGAATTGACAGTAAATTTCACAGTAAAAATCAATCATCGTAATTACCATTGGCCCCTGAATTATTTTTTAAAATGCCAAGTCAGTGGTCCGAGTACAGCCATCGACGACCCCAAATAAATCTCTCTTTTTCATGTCGTCCCTCGCCATTTCTAAGAAGACCTCTGCGTCAACATCCCTCTTTCTCTCTCTTCATTTTCTCTGCAAAATGGGTTCAACTACAACCGAAATTCTCCATGATTTCGTTAATCTCATGCGAGTTTACAAAGATGGTAGAATCGAAAGATTCGAGGGCAACGACATCGTCCCTGCATCAGTGGATCCCATCACCGGAGTTCAATCAAAAGACGTCGAGATTGCGCCGGAAATAGGTGTCGGCGCTAGGCTTTACCTGCCGGCTAACGCCGACCAACAACACAAACTTCCTGTCCTAGTTTACTTTCATGGCGGTGGGTTTATGGTCCAAAACCCTTTCTCCAAGACATACGCTACTCATCTCAATGCCCTTGTTTCACAAGCAAACGTTGTCGTAGTTTCTGTCGATTATAGGTAAGTGCCTTAATTTTACGCATTAATACGAAATAAACAATTTAAAATGATACTTTTAAGGGTAAAAATTCTAATTGGTCCTTAAACTTTATTTTTGATTTTAATTTGGTTTTTGAATTTTTAATTGTCTAATTTAATCTTTCAATTATAAATTTTGTTTCAATTAAATTCTTCTATCTATTTTTATCGTTAAATCAAATAGAGACAAGTCTGACTTGATCAATTTTCGCTATTAGATCATCTGAAAAATTATTTGATAGTTGATTAAAAAACTTAACGATATTAATAGTTGGGGGACTAAATTAGAATAATTGAAAGTTCAATAATCAAAGTACAGTAATTGATTATGAAATTTGAATAATAAATATAGCACGTTAGTATAGAGACACTAATAAAGTAATAACATCATAATTGATCTTTTAAAGAGCAAAAAAAAAAAAAAAAGTAAGAGTTTTTATTGGATAAATTGCATATTGACTCCCCTAACTTTAATTTCTATGTTGTATTATTCCTTTAACTATCACGAATTTCAAATTATATTTTTAATTATGATTATTAGTTTTACACTAGTCAATGATTATTATTCTCTGATTCTAAACTCTATGATTTTGTTTCACTTTGGCCAAGTACTTGGATATTTTCTTTCAAAAGATAATAGACTTTTGTGTTGGGGGGTAATGTGTAACTAAGGGGGTCTATGTGTAATTTATCTTTATTAAAGAAAATCTTACCTGAATTATTTAGAACAGGGCCGGCCTCAAGCTCAAGAATACTTGAGACCCTACAAAAAAAATTTAGATGGGGTCTTAAAATTATTTTTAGATGAATAATTTATTTATTTTTATTTTTAAAGTTATATCTCTTAGTAGGTATATTTAAGGCGAAAACCAACTTGCAAAACAAACTCATTAGGTAACCGATTAAATTAAAATCAACTTAATTCAAAAATTATAGTTCAACAACATATAATGTATAAATAGGCCAGAGTTATTATAAATTCAGATAAAATAAGAGTGTAGAATCTTGTAATTTTTTGTATAAGAATATGGCGCACTCTTTTATTTTCTTTTTGAATATACATATATTTATGATTTAAAGAATAATATTTTTAAAATCTTTTTGATCATTTTACGAAACATCTTAATTTTTTATTTTTTAAAAATTTATTCATATAATTTTGTAAAATATATATGAACGGCCCCTAGATATGTGGAGGCTTTAGGCGACCACCTCATTTGCGTAAGAGTATGGTCGGCATTGATTTAGAATCAATTAATTTTTTAATAGTAGGGATGCGTCACTGATTTAAAATGAATTAATTTTTTAATAGTAGGAATACGACATTACTGACAGGTTAGCCCCGGAACACCCTCTCCCAGTTGCTTATGAAGATTCATGGGTTGCGATCAAGTGGGTTGCTTCCCATTTCAAAGGAGACGGCCAGGAGCCATGGCTAAAGGACTATGTTGATTTTGAACGTGTGTTTTTTAGTGGAGATAGTGCAGGTGGAAACATAGCGCACAACATGGCCATCCGGGTCGGGTCAGAAAAATTTGATGGTATCAATGTTCTTGGATTGGTTTTAACCCATCCATTCTTTTGGGGCGAAGAACCAATTGGTAGTGAAGGTACTGAAACAAATTATCCCAACAAAGTGTTGGTGGATCGCTTGTGGCGGTTTGTGAACCCATCGACTGTTGGGTCAGATGACCCGATGTTGAACCCGGCTAAAAATCAGGATCTTCCAAGCCTAGGATGTAGTAAGGTGCTGGTTTGTGTTGCTGAGGAAGATCTGTTGAGAGATAGGGGCTGGTATTATTATGAGGTATTGGCCAAAAGTGGGTGGAAAGGAAAGGTTGAGATTATGGAGACCAAGGGGGAGAACCATGTTTTTCATTTGTATAATCCCACTAGTGAAAGTGCTGTGGCTATGGTGAAAAGAGTGGCCACTTTTTTGAATCAGCAAAAAGACTAGACTAGTCTTTGTATATTTGTAAAATGCGAAATGTTTCTCGACGGTGTCGAGTTTAGTATCATATTAATATAATCTTATAATTTTGTTTGGTGAAGTCACGATTTTCTTTGGGTTACGATCTATCCTAACATTTTAAAACCATTTGTCACACAACGACTCGACCTGAGCATGTGACAGGTTTTACCCCGACCCGTAGAAGCAAGTAAAAGTGTTAAAAGTAATCTAGTGTAGCATAGAAGACTAACCCACATCATACAAACTAAAATATTTTGTATAAACAAAGATATACAAAATACATCTTAGTCAAACTCTTACATGTCTATTTACACAAATACAATTCACTCACGTTAGAGTTACATTTATTCTAATTACATGTCTCTAGAACATTTCTTAAATTGTATAAAAGTTCTAACATTTTACTATGTACAAGTCTTACCGCCTTTATACATCTAAAAAGGGGAAAGTAACGTAGAGTGAACATCAACAATTCAGTAGAGTAACTCAATTTTCAAGCAAGCGAGTTTGAAAATAGTATAGTTTAGCATGATTGAGCAAAAGAAAAACAAGCATTTTATATACATATACAAGTAAAAACGTCATCTCATATAAAGTAGAGTCATTTAAGTAGAAACTGAACAGTAAAAGAGAGTTTAAAAACATCCTGTACAGTGTCACACCGGTGGACAATCATCCTAATAGACCATTCGGGGTCAATACGAAGTTACGATCCAACTTTTTGGGGGACTTGCACTCCGAAGAAGATACGCTCTCTAATCACAATTCAGTACCCAAGTCCGAATACCAACGAGACCATCCAAGCGTTTACGAACTCAATGAGTACCCTCTACGATCTCAAATTGGAACGTAAACTCTTTTGTCACTCAACCTATGTGCATTTGTGTTTAGTTTAGAAGAATTTTGGTATCTCATTTTATTCAGTCAAATCAAATGTTTCAAATAATTGTGTGTTACTGTATTCAAAACCCTAATTCAGATCTGTAATTCTAAGTCCAAGTTCAAATACCCAATCATATAATTTCAAAACATGCTAACAGTAAAAAATAATGTAAAGCATAATTTAAAAGCAAATTTGAAATGTTTTGTACAACTCTAAAGCTAAAACTAAATTCGAACATGAATTTCTAGTATTCAACTAAGCTAAGAATATACCTCTTGACGTTCCAAACTAACTCTAGCAAAAACGTGTTACTCCAACCTCAATGATTCCTTCTCCAAACTTCTCCCTGAGCTTCCTCTCTCTCTCTCTCTCGCTCTCTATCTCTCTTTCTATCTATTCTATCTTTCCCCCACCTAGCTAACACAGAGGCTTTACACCTTTTCAAGTTACTAAGTAGCCAGCGAGAGGTGGACACACCTTAGACCAACCAACGAACAACTTAGGGAAATATGCCATGCACTGGCATTTTCGTGAATACCATAAAATCTGAAAATTTAACTTTATTATATATACATTTTTTAATTACATACATGTTAGAACATATCCTAGAAAAATACCACTTAATTTTTAAAATTAAAATAAGTATTTAGTTACATCACCAAAATCTACAGTCGCACCCTAACTCTTTGATTTGTGTTAAACCTATCTTTATTGGATCTACATTTCGATTCCTTATACCTCGCCAATTCATTTCTTTTTAAGCATATTCATAAACATTAAAACTTCTCCACAAACCCTCTAACAATTCCCTAACCACAACCCAGCTCTACGATATCTGAACCCCTAGCCGTACTTACCTGGATTTTGATCCGATTTTTTATTTTTGAATACCAGGTCATCACACCATCTAACCGACATCATTTTATCACCAAAATGTTGTCTTAATTTTTAGGGTTAATTTCATGAATCTATATTCACAACCCCTTGAGGTCAGGGTATGAGAGAGTTATCTGCCTATAACCGGACTGGAGAGAAAATTAGTTGAAGTGCACAAACTGACTCGAGCACCCCTGACTAGGGGTGTTCACCCTACCCTACGGGTAGGAAATATTCTCTTCCGTCTTCCTACCCGATACTTTGCGGAAGAATTTTTTCTTGGCCTACCCTACCCGACAGGTGTGGTATTCCTACCCGACTTCCTACCCGATTAATCGGGTAGGAAGTCGGTTAAACACTTTTGTAAATATGTAGCTTAAATATGTAGCTATTAATAAATTAGGTCAAAGGAGCATTGTTCATGATATGTTGGAACTATAAATTGAACCAAGAAATAAATATCAGAATAAAGGCTTGCATAGCTAACAAAAAATCTTGGTCACCATGAACAAATAAACTAAATAAACTAAACAAATAATCTTGGTCATTTGCTTGAATCGGGACTGGGAGTCTGGAACGATGGAGGAGGAGCAGTGGAATGAGGTGTGAGGTGCAGGCGCTCTCGGGACTCAGTAGATTAGGGGTTTTTTTAGTTTATATAAGATTTGCGGCTAACCGTTCAGTAGGGTAGGATAGGGTCGGGTAGGGTAAGGTAGGAACTTGCGGTCAGTCGGAAATTTGAACACCCCTACCCCTGACCGTTAAACTAAAAAAAAAAAAATTCATGAATCCTATTATGTAATTGTGTTGTATAAGGTGTGGTGTTTTCTATGAATTTATAAGCTATCATATGTTTTGTAATATTTCAGTCAAATTGAAAGTAAGTCAAACTCACAACAAATTCAATGGCTGTCGTGAATTAGATCACTAATTAAGTCCCTATAGGATTGCCCATATTGTTATGTGATTGTCTTTTATACTTGGGTTACTAATCGTGATTATGAAAACCTATTACCAAGAAAAACCTTTCTCTTTGTTGTTAAAAAGTTGTGAGTGCATTTATCATGAAATGCTTCTGAAAATGTTTGATATTTACTCATGATTGACAAACAATCGTATCAATGTCAAATCGGCTAATACAATTAATTAAACAAGTCACGTAAAATTTATCAAATATTGCATACGAACTCCAAACAACCCGATTCAATTACAAATCTTCGTCATCTTAATCTGGATCATAGGCCCAATTTTTTTATGATCCCGACCAAAAAAATGAAGTTCAAATCACAACAATTTTTCATCATAATTGGACAAAATTGCAGGCTCGTAGGATTATTACACCTAAAATGCCAAACTAATGGTCCAAATACATCCATTGAGACCAACTAAATGCATTCTCTCTCTCTCTCTCTCTCTCTCTCTCTCTCATGATGCCTCGCCATTTCTAACAAGACCTCTGCTTTTTAGTTTTGTTTAAGGGTGTTTCAAGGTAATTTAAAATCTAAAGCGGAAAGACGAAATGAGATTTTAACTCTTTTTTTTTTTGTCTTTTATCAAAGAGAGATTTTTGATTTCAACTTTTGTTTTTGTTTTTTAATTTTTTTTACCGGATAGAAAGAGAATGAGTGGGGTAAATATAAGTTGACTTTTGAGTATCTTTTTTTTTTTTTAACTTCTGATTTTTAAGATTTTAATGTTATAAATTGGATCATGAACCCAAATTATTACAATAAAAATTTCTATTGGATTTAATTTTTTGGAACTTTTTTATGAGTTAAAATTTAGGGTAATTTAGAAGCCGGTACAAAAATTTAGACTTATTTGAGCTAAACTACATTAAAAAAACTTATTTTGCCCTAAGTGCATTTTTTTGAAAAAAGACTAAAATGGTATTTATTACTCCATTACTCTCTCTCCTCTCTCTTCATTACTCTCTCACTCTCTCTTTCCTATTTTCTCTCTATCTATTTATCTCTCTCTCTCTCTCTCTCTCTCTCTCATATTGATAAAAAAAATTTAAATATGTAAATATTTGATTTAATTTTTTCATCTCTCTCTCACTCCTTCTCCCCTTATTTCCTTATTCTCTCACTTTTTCTCTCTCCTTATATTAATGTTACACAACACAATTATACTAATCAGTTACACCAATTAGTTACAATTACCTTATAATACACTAAACAGTTACTCATGTGTTCTAATAAACTAAACAGTTATACAAAATTACAACACCAACTCAATTTGTCATTTTGTTATTTACATAAATCAAAGAGTTACATCATTTAGTATCACGACATGGTTACATCAATTATATACACCAAATTGGGTTTATCATTACACAAAAGACTTTATCATTATACTAAATTTGATATATATGATTGGTGTAACGATGTCGCGATACTAAATAGTGCAACTATTAAGTTTATGTAAACAACTGAATGACAAATTGAGTTGATATTATAAATTTGTGTAATTGTTTTGTGTAGGTGTTTGGTTTATTAGAATGCATAAATAACTGTTTGATGTATTATAAGACAATTGTAAATGATTGGTGTAACTGATTAGTGTAATTATGTTGTTGTAATGTTGATATAAATAAAGAGAGAAAATAGGGAGAGAGTGAAATGGTTACAGAAAATAAGGGGAGAGATGAAAAAATAAATCAAATATTTACATATTTGAAAATAAAATAAATTATCAATGATAGATATAGAGAGAAAATAGGGGAGAGATAAGGAAAGAGAGAGAGAGAGAGAGAGAGAGAGAGAGAGAGAGAGAGAGAGATGGAGAGAAAATAGGGGAGAGATAGTGAAAAAATCTAATGAAATCTTTACATATTTGATTAAATATATAACTGCCAATTAAGAATGCATAAATTAAGGAAGGGTGTTTAGGTAAAAAGAATTTTAATTCATTTGAATTTTGTACCTAAACACAAAAAATTTTATAAAAATTGTACTTAATGGAATAAACAACTTATCCATACACTTTTGTCTAAATAAGTCTAAAAAATTGTACCCACACCTAAAAAACCCTAAATTTAATGAATTTAAATTTCTTTTGTGGGCTAATAATATATCTAAAATTATGGACCTTTTAAAAATTTGGAGACTAAAGCTTGGGCTTTATTTTTTAAGTTGTTGGGCCGGCCCTGTTTTTGTCTCTTCATTTTCTCTGCAATGGCTTCAAGTGCTACTTTAAATAGTCCATGAATTCTTCCCCGTGATTCGAGTCTACAAGGATGGTCGAGTCGAAAGAATGGAGGGCAACGACGTCGTCCCTGCATCGATAGATCTCGACACTGTAGTTCAATCAAAAGACGTTGAAATTACACCTGAAACGCCAACCCACACCACAAACTTCCAGTCTTAGTCTACTTTCACGGCGGTGCTTTCGTCGTCCAAAGTCCCTTCCCTCCGACGTACTATAATCATCTTAATTCACTTGTTGCAGCAGCAAACATTGTCATAATTTCTGTAGATTACAGGTAAGTGTATCAATTTTAGGTACGTTGACGAATATGTTACAATATAAACGAATATAAATATTTTCAAAAATCACACTTTGACTCCCTTAATTATGACAACTATCTTGCTATACACTCAGGGTCGACCTGAGTCAAATGGAGGCCCCAGGCGAAATTGTTAGATGAGGTTTCATTAATTATGATTATTATGATAATATATAATATTTTTTTATTAAAATATTAAAATATATTTATTTAAAAATAAATTTCTTGCTATTTGAGATGCTAACTTACTATTTAATTTCTGTATTCAAATTTTTTAGCATATCATTTAGATTTATAAAATTCATTCAAGGACTAATAATCTTTTTTTTTTTTTTTTAAAAAAAGGATGCAACACGAGGACTTCCCAGGGGGTCACCCATCCTAATACTATTCTCGCCCAAACACGCTTAACTGCGGAGTTCTTATGGGATCCGCTGCATTAGTGCTGGTATGATCGCACCCTTCAAGGACTAATAATCCACAGAATAGTAAAAGAGTAGATTTGAAGTTCAATATTAGGCACTCTAGTCATGTTTTTACTGTCATGGCAATGGAAAGAATCTATTAACAAACTCAATTTAAAAGAAAAATTAAAATACATACTTTTAAAGTTGTTCAAAATAGTTGGAAATAATATAAGAAAGAAACAATTACATAATTTTGTTATACATGGTATTACATAGTTTTGTTATACATGGTAGGTTCCAAGATATAAATAGTATTATGATTAATATAATGAATCTTATATTAATATAAAACTCGTAAAAGTAAAATTTAATTTGATTGAATATAGATATAGATTGATGTAATTTTTTTAGAATAAAATGATTTTTAAATTATTTTAGAACGTAACACGACTGGATCGAAACCTCAATATATTTACTTACAGGCTAACCCCAGAGCACCCTCTCTCAATTTAAAGTAACTTGACCAAAAAATAACACGACACACACCTCGATTGACATCCTTAATGCTTACAGGTTACCCCCAGAGCACCCTCTCCCAATTGCTTATGAAGATTCATGGGTTGCGGATCAAGTGGGTTGTTTCCCATTTCAAAGGAGACGGCCAGGAGCCATGGCTGAAGGACTATGTTGATTTTGAACGTGTGTTTTTTGGTGGAGATAGTGCGGGTGGAAACAGAGGCGGAACCAGGAATTTTGGCCAGGGTGAGCACTTTAATTACGCACTCTAATTTTTTTCCTCCTAACCAATCACACTATATAATATATTTATATTTTATTATATTATATTTAGCTGAAATTAATATAAAAAAATTCAGTTAAAAAATGATAAAAAAATAAGAATCAAAACAAAATTATTGTGAAATAGTAAATTCAATTTTTATTTAGCTGAAACAAAATCCTAACAAAAAGACACAAAAAAAAAATTTAGTACATCTTTAACCTAATTAAATATTTCAATATAATCTCTAAATTTTTTTATATGAATTAAGTGTAAATGAATTTTTCACTAAATTTCTATTAATGTGCACAATCACAAGTCTTGTAGTAAAATTATTCTGTATTTAGTTATAAATTTTGGTTGAGGTCATTATCATCTTATGGAGAAATTCCCTATTCAAAATAGTTTGAAATATTTTTGGGTTACAACCTTTTTTCTTTTGTATACAATCGTATTTTATTAGGTTATAGGTTACTATTACTTAAAAAATGGTAAATGAGAATTAAAAATTGTTCTTCAAAAATAACGAACATTGAGTTAAATAAATATAAATATTGTATATTCGTCAATATACAAATAGATCATTGATTCAATGCAAAACTAACATATTTATTTTAGAGGGTTAGTGGTCCACTAATTTATTGAAAAAAAAAAACTAGAACCATTGAAATTTTCAAAAATTTAGGAGGGCAAATATAATGTATAAAATAATTTTATGGGTCCTCATCTAAGGTGGTCCAAAAGTGAGGGGGGCAAGTGCCCACCCCTGATCCCCGCGTGTTTCTTATAAGGGTTAGGTGATGTCTATCAAGTTGCCAAAAATTTGTTTTTTAATGGTGGGCCAAAAATTTTATTTTTTAATAGATTTGGGTGGATTGTGATATGTCATAGATTTGATTTTTTAATAAGTTTAGGTAGATAGTGATGGACTCAAATTTTTTTGTTTTAAATGAGCTTAATTTTTTTGGATAAATAATGTTGGCCTAACATTTTTATTTTTTGTTTTGGGTGGGCACAAATAATATATTATACAAATATATAATATATATACATAACTAATAAAAAAAAAAAAATTTGAGGGGGGCACGTGCCCACCCTGGCCCATGCCTCCCTCCCCCTTGGGTGGAAACATAGCACATAACATGACCATCCAGGTCGGGGCAGAAAAACTTAACAGTATCAGTATTTTTGGATTGGTTTTAAACCATCCATTCTTTTGGGGTGAAGAACCAATTGGTAATGAAGATGCTGAAACAAATTATCCCAACAAATCATTCGTGGATCGCTTGTGGCGGTTTGTGAACCCATCAACTGTTGGGTCAGATGACCCGTTGTTGAACCCGGCGAAAAATCCGGATCTTCCAAGCCTGGGATGCAGGTGCTGGTTTGTGTTGCTGAGGAAGATCTGTTGAGAGATAGGGGTTGGTACTACAAGGAGTTATTGGACAAAAGTGGGTGGAAACAGGGGCGGAGCCAGGATTTTGCTTCAGTAGGGGCAACCAAAATTTTTAAATTTCAAAGTATAATTGTAACATTGATTTCATTAAAATATGTATTCTTGATAAACTGTTTAAAAATATAGTTACGTCAAAAGAATGTCATTTAGAGGCGTAACTCATGTATGCTTAGGTCCCAAAATACCTTATACTTTAAGAAAATTTCAAAATACTTAGGTCTGGACGAAGAAGACAAAAGCTTACAGAAAAAAAAAAAAAAAAAAAAGGCGTGAAAATGAGCTGCCAAAAGTTAGTTTTTAAGGGTTAAAAATTATATTAATATACCCTATACTTTAAGAAAATTTTAGTGGGACAAGTTTAAGAAATTCTTGAAATTTTTAAAATTACACCTAGGTCCCAAAATTTTTGAAAATTTCAGTGGGGGCAACTGCTAAGCGTGAAAAATGAGGAGGAGCTGCCAAAAGTTAGCTTTTAAGGGTTGAAAATTATATTAATATACCCTATACTTTAAGAAAATTTCAGTGGGGGCAAGTTTAAGAAATTCTTGAAATTTTTAAAATTACACTTAGGTCCCAAAATTTTTTAAAATTTCAGTGGGGGCAGCTGCCCCCACTGCTCCCATACTAAATCCGCCACTGGGTGGAAAGGAAAGGTTGAGATTATCGAGACTAAGGGGGAGAACCATGTTTTTCATTTGTATAATCCAACTTGTGAAAATGCTGTGGCTATGGTAAAAACAGTGGCCACTTTTTTGAATCAAGGCAAACCCTAGTTGTTAAGATTAGTCTATTTTCTTTGTCATTCATGTAATATAAACTTGGAACATGTATAAGCATGTACAAGTTTTTGAATTCATGTATAAACATGCATTTGAAAGCCCCCTTTTATTCGATAATCGATATACTATAATAATTAGAGCAATATTAATTATGGGACATAATCAGAAACTTAATTTAATGCCGTTGTTATGTCCAAATAGCATTTTCTTAACAATTAACCGTTTTAGTTCACTTATTGCAGAAACCAATGTATAGTCGTAGTTTATGTGGAGGGACTTTTTTTATATTATAACAAATAAAACTATGCCAAGTCTCTCGAGCTTGGTTATGCTCAGACTCGGTTTGAATTTTTCAAAAAATGTTTAAGCTCAGCTCGAGCTCGCGAATAGTTCGAGTTGACTCGAATACAAACGAGCTTAAAAAATTGTTCATACTTAACTCATTTTATAATATGAGCAAGTAAAAAATGAGCCGAAACCGACAGGGGCGGCTCAAGAAAACTTGGGGCCTAAAGCGATATTTGTAAATGATGTTTTTTTTCAATTGTTTGTATCGCTAATTCTCCCATCCTTTCTTGTGATATGATCAACTTTAAGTAAAACTTTCTTAATTTTAAATTTTTCGTTACTAATATTTTCTCATTTTTTTTTATTTTTGTATATTTTGCATCCAAGATAATTGTTTTGCATGTTTAAGTCTCATCGTGAATATTTTTTTATTATTTTATTATTTCTTATTCTTTGAGATCTATTAATTGTTTATTTGCAGAACTTTAACTTATTTTTCTATAACATTTTGTTTGGTAGCAGGAACAAAGAGATCATTTTGAGATTCAATTATTTTAAAATTTTCTCATTTTTTAGAAAGATTTTTTACATCCAAATAATTATTTTCTAGTTGCCATATTTATAATACGTAATCAACAAATTAGTTCTAAATAACTATATGGTATCTATAATTACAGAATATAACATGAGCTTAAAATTATAAAAAATATAAAAACAATATAGTTTGATTTGTCACGGTTATTTGCAACATTAAAATTTGATATTTTAGTTCTTTCTTGATCAAAATTTGCAAAATTAAGTGGGTTATATTATCTGGATTTGATTTGGTGTATGATTTAAAATGAAAAGTTACGTGTGTGTAAGAGAGAGGGAGTTTACTTGGAGATGTAAGAGAGTGTATGTGTGTGTGTGTGAGAGAAAGAGATGAGAGTTTTGTTTTTACTGTCTTTGTTTTACTGCACTGAATTTTGACAGTTGCAACAAAATGTGCGGACTGTATTTTTGGGCCCAATTATTGAATCTGAAATTTAGTTGTTAGGTGTACACTATATTGGAGTTTTTTGTTGAGTTTATATTGTCATGTATTTAGAAATTTAAGCTAGATTAAACTGTAAATTAGAAAATATGGAGTCTTCTTTGTAATTTAGGCCTAAAACCGCTTTTTCAATTACACGGTTGGGCCGGCCCTGACCGAACTACCCGGTTGGTTTAACAGCCCTACTACCAATCACCACCAGGTCCACTACATCACAATGCTCCTTTGGTTCATGGCTTCATGCTGCTGTCTTGGATCTAATTTCAGTGTATTTAAATTCTTCCATTAAGCACAAGAAATAATTATATATAAAAATAATTATGCTAAAATGTCATGAAAGTTATATAAATATTCTTTATGTTAAGTGTATCAAACAAAGACATTTCAAATCATTGAATAATATTTAGTCGTAAGTGGACAATGTTGCAGTTTGGTTAAGTGGACAAGAAGGTACGTCAAATAATTGCATTGCCCTTCAAACTCCATCACATGCCGGCTCTTGTGCTCTTTTCTGTCATCTTTTTTTTTTTTTTGGACACTAGGGGTAAGGTCCAAAGTCAATTAATATATTAACATTGAGAATAAAATTGATAAAATTAAAATTTCAGGGACAAAAGTGCAACAAGTGCCAAACTTAAGGGACTAACAGTGTAATTTATCTAATATTTATTCATAAGAGGACAATGTTGCAGTTTGGTGAGATAATAATAAATACTTTCCCCCCCAAAAAAAAACAGAGATAATAATAAATGCCTAAAAATGGTCCAAATACATCCACCAACTCTCTCTCTCTCTTCTATATATCTCTCTCTCCATTGGTGACGAACAACTGCTCTGCCTAAATCTCTGCAATGGCTTCAAGTACAACAGAAATAGTCCATGAGTTTCTACCCTTCATCCAAGTCTACAAAGATGGTCGAGTTGAAAGACTGATGGGTAACGACGTCGTTCCTGCATCAGTGGATCCCGACACCGGCGTTCAATCTAAAGACATCGGAATCGCACCGGAGATCGGTGTAGCCGCCAGGCTTTTCTTGCCCAGAAATGTCAACCCACACCACAAACTTCCTCTCCTTATCTACTTTCACGGCGGAGGCTTTCTCGTCGAAAGCGCCTTCTCTCCGACGTACCATAACCATCTTAACTCACTTGCCGCAGAAGCAAACGTTGTCGTAGTTTCTGTGAATTACAGGTAAGGACATCAACTTTATAAGAAATGTTAATTTATGAAAGGTTAGTTTCATCCGACATTAAAAACCATGATTAATTCAATAATTGTATTGAATCATATCCATAAATTAGATCTCTATAATATTATTTTAACTTTATAACGACAAACCCGTACCACATCAACTCGAAAATGAAACGACGATTAGGTTTTTTCATTAGGAGTAATGTTGCTTAGACCTAATCATTGGATTGACTCAATATTTATTAGAATTCACAATCAATCAAATGGTTATATTGGATTAAATCAGCATATTATATCTAAATAATAATATTATTTTTATTGGTATTAATACAAATAACATACTCATTAATATCTTTAGAAAATATGGATTTTTATTTTTTATTTTTGATGTAAAATAGAATCAATAATCTCTTAGAATTGGACAGTTTTTTCAATATAATAAATGGGATACGGCATGAAATTGAAATAATACTAGTCAAAGTAACTTGATACAAAAATAATGCGACACATCTTGATTGACATTCTTAATGTTTACAGGCTTGCCCCAGAGCACCCTCTCCCTGCAGCTTATGAAGATTCATGGGTCGCGATCCAATGGGTTGCTTCCCATTTCAAAGGAGATGGCCAGGAGCCATGGCTGAAGGACTATGTTGACCCCCAACATGTGTTCTTCGGAGGAGATAGTGCAGGTGGTAACATTGCACACAACATGGGCATGCGGGTCGGGTCAGAAAAAACGGAAGGTATCAATCTAGTCGGGTTGGTTTTAAACCATCCATTCTTCTGGGGTGAAGAACCAATTGGCAATGAAGCTGCTGAATCCAATTTCCCCAATAAAGCTTACGTGGATAGCTTGTGGCGGTTAGTGAACCCGTTGACGGTTGGTTCGGATGACCCGTTTCTGAACCCGGCTCTCAATCCGGAGCTTTCAAGCCTAGTGTGTACAAGGGTTCTGGTTTGTGTTGCTGAGAAAGATATATTGAAAGATAGGGGTTGGTATTACAAGGAGCTATTGGACAAAAGTGGGTGGAAAGGAAAGGTAGACGTTATGGAGGCCAAGGGCGAGGACCATGTCTTTCATTTGTTTAATCCCAATTGTGAAAATGCTTTGGCTTTGCTCAAAAGAGTTGCTTCTTTTTTGAATCAGGACAAAGCCTAGTGGTTATCTTCTTGTAAGTCTTTTCTTTTCATATCCTAAGTACCCCTTCAATAATGAGAATCCACTTATTAGTATGGATTCATATAATTTGAATTCGAAAGACGTGTAAACACCTGCAAACTATAACTATCAAGTTTCTCGTTGAAATATTATTTTCTCTGATTTATTATGACATCTTAACTCGTTCGTTACTAAAGCAAGCATTTTTGCAAATTAAACATGTATATTGTGTCACTACCAAATTATTCGTATAGCGATTGTGTGTATCGTATGTATAAATTGACATTTGACTAATAAGCTTGTGGTTATTAAAGTTTCACAAGTTGTACTTCTTGATACACTATTTGTAGCGATTGTTCGAATTCGTTATGAGATGCAATTGCAACAAGTTCTTGATAATGGTAAAAAGGGGGACTTTAAATGTAAGGGTGGTGTAGTGGTAGGCCAGCTAAATAACCATCTGAGCTGGTGGTCTAGTGATAAGTCGTACTCGTTTAGAGTCGTCCTTAACTCTCATGTGATTATCAAGTAGGGTTCGATTCACGGGAATAACGCGGTTTGATATTTGACTTTGGTGGTGCTGTGGTGATGGACTACCCTTCTGAATTAGTAATAATGGCTTAAATCGAACATTCCACAGTGGAGGAACCCTCATGGTCACGCTCATAAAAAGTTACTATCTATTAGTCGCCCTTCCGTCCCTCTCCCTTTTCTTGGATAAAAAAAAATGTAAGGTTAATTGAACTGTTTTTTTTGTCGTGGTCTACAATGGCCTATACATACTATCTAGTGTGGGGATGGTGATTGTAAAGTAAAAATCAACAGGGTCATGATAGACACTGGTGCAAAATTGAATATTTTCACATTTTTTTTTGATAACTGAATATTTTCACATTGATTACAAATAAGACAGTCTCATTTTTAACTTTCCTAGTTTACTCTTCACTACATCAGGTTGGGCATATAACTGGACCATTCGGAGCAGGCAAGGTATAGTTGGACTTAATCTCCAAGTAAAAATCTTTACACTATTCCATGTAGTGAATATCTATACTACTCTAAAATGTGTAGATATATGAAAAACTTTCAAATGCAAAAAATATCCGTATTAAATATTTTAAAGACACCAATATCCCTTTTGTCAATAAAGGTTAGGACTCAATTTAACTACAAAACTTCTAATATTCAAATTTACCCTCAAACTACTCTATAAAGGCATATGTGTAAGTTTGTGATTATCAATACTTTTAATAAAGATATAATGTAACTGATATCATTGACAACCTTTCATCTTCTTTTGACATTAAATTAATTTGTGTTAAGGAAGCTTAACCCAACGGAAGCCTTTCTGGTTTCAAACTCATGGTCTTCTCTAGAAATTCTTTTTAAAAGGTTGTCTGATAGCAAGATTAATAGCCAATCTGATGGCCGAGGCTGGTAAGTAATGTTTTCTTAAGTATTTGCCAATAATGCTAATCAATTATTACAATATTATTTTTTATATTCAATTTCTCATTGTGGTTCTGTGCAGATCTCTGGTGAGCAATGTCATTATCATTATGAGGCCTGTGACCATAGAAGCTTTGGCTGAAGTGAGCGTGATCGGACATTTGGAATGGGTTTCTACTCTGCTTAATATGATTCAACATAATTCTGATTTGTTGATAAGAAATGGACAACGATAATTTCATTCATTATAGACATTTTAATCCTATGTATTTTAACAAAAGAAAGTAAAAGAATTTTAAAGCTCTAGAAGTTTAGATTGGCCTGACCTCGTTATTATGAAGTTCATGGGTAAGCCATCACTGAGCAAAAATGGCAGAGAAAAAACATAATTGATAACTGTCATGATTCCCTCCACGCTCCACGGAGCCCAAATGACTTTTAGAAACTAAACATTGCATTCTTATAATAACTCATGTGTTTCTTGCTCATGACATAATAGCATTGCATCCATGTAGTGGATGTAGGGATTGAGCAAGGAACACATAAGCATTGCACTCTTATAAGCCTTTTTTTTTTTTGTGTCAACATTCTTAGAAGTACCAGTATGGTCATTTACCTATAAATTGATCAAGTAATATTTTATTGTAAAAATAATACAAAAAAATTATAACCCGAAATAGTACACGTGCAAAACACGTGTGCATTAACTAGTACTATAAAAATCATATAAATATTACTAGTACGACCTTAGATCCATGTTAGTGACTTTACTCAGGGGTGGTCCTTGACATTTTAGGGCCTAAAGCCGCAACTTAAAAAAAGTCTTTTATTTTTAACAATAATATTTTATTTAAAATTTATTCTTCTTATTTTTTGAGCTGCAAAAGTACTAATTAAGATTTTATATTCAAGTTTTGCTGTCATATCTTTTTCGATTGATAGTATTGCTAACTCATTTAATCTTTTTTGTGATATAGTTGATCTTAGATAAGATTTTATCAATTTTAATTTTGAAAACATTTTTTCTGCGGAAACAACAGTTACAAGAATTGTCAATAATATTCTATAAGCTATGCATGTATTCGGAAAAAAAATCTAATCATTTTATATAATTTAATATTTCAATTGGAGTATTTTCTTCCGTAGGTAAAATTTCCTTTAGAACGTTTAGTTCTGAAAACAAATCTAAACCATCAATATCAGAAAAACTATCATGTTTTAAAAAAAAATTCAAGATCAAGATAATATTTTTTTTAAACTATCATTTCCTAATGATTTTAATCTATTTAAATTAAATAAAAAACCAAATATATTTTCATATATTTGAAATTGTTTAAATCTACTCTTTAACGAAGAAATAGCTTAATCTATTATGTATATAAAATAATCAGTTCTAAAAGATTCTTCAACAGATTTTGTTACTTCGTCATCAACACTCTCATCAAATTATTTCTTCTAACGAATTGTACATTTTTTACAAAATGTAGGTTCTATTCTCATTTCAATTGCAATCTCTTTACATGAAATCATAACATTTGTAAATCCATTTTCTCTATATTTTTCAAAAAAATAAATGAGACCTTTTAATTGATCTATAGTAATATCAATATACATGTCTTTTGATTGTAAATATTTACCAACTAAGTTGACGGAAAATAAAATATCATACCAAATAGTCATGTCCAATAAGAACTCAAAATTCTCAATCTCATATGTTGCTAAACAATTAACTTCACTTCTTATTTTAGGATCTTCACTAGTTTCTCCTAATTGTAACAATGCATCTCTTATACTTTGAGCTTGAAATTTAATTGCTTTAACACTTTCAATTCGACTTTCCCAACGTGTTTGTGACAATGATTTAAGAGTTAAACTCGGTACATTATGTTGTAAAAATTTTCATTGTTTTGTAGAAGAAGCAAATAATGAATATATGTGTTGTACTATTCCAAAAAATGACATAGCCTTGGGACAAGAGTTAGCCATATTGTAAAGTACTAGGTTTAGATTATGACAACCACATGGCGCGTAAAATGCTCTAGGATTTATATCTATAAGTATTTTTTGTACCCCTTATTGTTTTCCTTTCATGTTAGATCCATTATCATACTCCTGCCCCCAGTATATCATTAATATCAAGTTCGAGGCTTGTTATTGTATCATGATTTTGTCAAAAATACATTTTCCACGTGTATTATCTATTTTAAGAAACTCTAAAAAGTATTCTTCTATTTTTATTGGACTTGGATATCTACACAACGTAATATGAGAGACTGTTGATATAAAACTATTCCAAAATTAAAATCTAACCTCACCAACCTGGCGCTTGGCCTCTTGGCCTTTCCAAATTATTTTACCGTGGAGAGAGGAGAGAGGAAATAGAAAGATAAAGATAAGGAGTGAGAGGTTAGAAGAGTATGTTCTGATATAAAAATATTTCTAACAACTGTACATCACTTTTATAGATACTAGCAATGCACGATGTGTATTGTACGTAAATAAATTTTAATAATATTTTTTTAAAAAAAAGTGCATTATATGTGTAATTAAATTAAATAATAAATTTGATGTCGAATAATTAATCTGTATTTTTATTATTATTAAATTTAATTATTAGTTTATTTTATAAGTCTTTAAGTAATTTTTTTTAGTACTTACTTTGTCATTTGTTTTAAGCATTTGCACAACTAATTATATTATAGGATTATTAATTTTTATTTTATTAAATAGATTAATAAGATCATTTATAATATTATTATATTATTACATACTAAAAAATAAAATATAACATATATTTGACTGTAGAATTCAATCTGGTAATTACATGTATATAATAATTTAATATGTATATGACTTTATTTATTCATATAGATATAAAAAATTGTATGTAAGTGTACTACTAATAAATGAGTTCAAAAGAATTTAGAAGTCTTTATAAAAGAGTTCAAAACAAGTTGAAAGTCAAATAAGAGTAAAAAAACAAAAATTAGATGAAAGAATATAGGTGGGTATAATTGACTTTATTATAATAATTAGGGATAAAATAGGAAATCAAATGTTTTTCGCAGATGCTGATATTTATAAGTAACTAGTTGATGCACACGTGCGTTGCACGTGTACAATTCTGAATTATAATTTCAGCTTTTATTCAAGTTTCTAGAATTATTTGTTTGACATATTCTTTAGATGTTTTTTTTTAATGTTTATATTTAAAAGACTTGACAAGAATCTGAAAAGATTAAGTGATAGAAGAGAATTAAATATATGATTTGTAAATAAACTGGCAAATTGAACATCACCTATTTGAAGCTATGTGCAGAACTTTAAAAAAAGTGTACATAATTGTAAAGAGATATCTCACAAATCGTGAAGGATATGCATGTCATTATTGTTACGTGGACCACCGGACTATTATACATTTTTATATGAAAAGTGATTAAAAAAAAGTGTGCCTAGATTATCACAGAACACAATGAAGTGGAGGTGGAAGGAAAATTCATGAGGTGGAAACCAAATTTTAACTCAATTATTTATTATTGTGTAGAGTTCCTAGACATGAAAATTTATGTTCAAATTATAAGTTTGTAATTTTCAATTGTAAGATCTTCCACAATTTATCTTTTCCTTTTAATATGTTCTAACTCTTTACTCTTGGTTATGAAATATTTTTCAGCAAAATTTATTTCTTATTTTTATATTCAAATTATTCTCCATGGTCTTGGAGTTTATTATGACAGACTTATGTTAGTTTTAGCTATGTATTTGTCATCTAACATAGGAACGACTAAATCATCCTTAAAACATTTGCTGGAATGTTATGCATCTTATTATCAAACCAAGATAAGTGTATCACAACTTGAGGTTGATAATTTTCAGATTTCTTATTTTGCCAATTTTCAGTGACTTCGATATGATGGAATCTATCGAGAATGATCATTCTTTCTAGAACATTCATTAAACTAAATTTGTTCAAATTTCGCTCACGATGAACTTCCTCCATCTTCCACCACATTATTTAAGATCATGTGTTTATATGAATGCCAAACACTTTGTTTCATTATTTGACAATCAATACTATTTATCATCTGGGGAAAAAAACGAGTAAAAAAGCTACAACTGGCTACCTTATATGGTTAGGCGTGTCAACTCTTTAGTATTATGGATACTATGAGTCACACTTGTTTTTTATTTTTTACCGGTACGTATGAGTCACACTTGTTGATTACATGAAACAATACACTTAATTAGTTGTCAGTTCTTTGTGGGTCAAAATGACAAAAAACTTTATAGAATCTGGATGTGAAAAGTTTGCATATTTGTCATTTTTCCAAACTTACTCCTCATGTGAGAAAGCCTACAAATTGATTGTTTATCCCTCACTTAATCTAGAAACTGAGAATCCTAAACTATTTACCACTACATTTTACTTGACTTCTTATGGGAAAGAAGTACAATATTTGACAACAAAACCAACATGTTGAATAAGAAATGTTTAAAAGTTAAGGTAAACATTATTGTTCCCTACACCCCAATGGTGTGAAATTAAAAAGGAAAATTTATATATGAAAGAAGGGTACTAAACCCATATATTGTTCATGACGAAAAAATTAATAAAAAGACATTGGAACTCTTGTGTAGGTTAAGTATACAATCAACATATAACAAAGGGACTCAAAATAATAAATCACTCAACATTCTCTTTCAATAAGAACACTCAAATTCTAGAGTAGGAAATCTCATCTCAAGAACTCAAAATAAATGTCGACATACACAACTCTGTAACAAAATGACAGAATTCCAAAGCATAATATTACTGTCAAAGGGCGGTCCAATAATGCCATCTAGCTTCTTGAAATCCCTCATCAATCTCTTCCTCACAATCAAAAAAAGACATGGAACTCAGGAAAAAAACCAATACCATAGCTACCTTGGTATCAAAGGTTGTTGAGCATGATTTGTTATACAAACTATGTCAAGTGAATAATAAAATTACACAATGAAAGTGAGACTCTAATTGCTACCAAATAAATAATCAGAAGAATCGAATTGTAATCAAATGTCAGTAAATAATAAAATGCAAAAGATACTTAGAAACAAGGTGCGCAGACTAAAGTTATCTTTGTCAGCGGAGATCAGAGAACAAGAGTTCGAAATCTATTCAAAATTCTCACTTAAACTATACATTTTCTTTAGTTAATAGAATATCATGACCAGTTGTTCTTGATTGTACTAAATCTCATTCAATACATTTAATTCTATGTACTAACTACTACAAGAGCTTAAGTTCATGTTTTGTCTCCAAATTGATCACATATCCTAAAACAACAAAAACCAAACCACCTATACTTCTATCTATTCACAATTTGGATTATTCCGGTAAATTGAGAACTATGTAAAGAGCTTCATGTACATACCTAACACTATTTTCATTTTCTCCTTCCAACCATCTCACATTATCCATTTCAATGCTAGTTCACTTTTTGACTCCACCAGTTAACCTTTATTTGCAATTTTTTGTCTAATGGGAAAAAAATAACAAGGCTTTTAACCAGGGAAGACCCAATTCAACACCAAGAAACACTAAACTACATGCTATTTTAGTGGACACCAAAAATAATTTTCCTGTCTGAATAATGTGTAACAATTAAGATTAAGAAGCACAAAAGATTTTCAATTCCATGAGATAATTCTCAAGTTTCTGAATACTAGACAACAAAATGAACTCTAAGAATCGACATTCAGAGAAACACTAAACCTGTAAGTGATTCCTGTAAAAATCCACATGTCAAATTATACATTTTAGGACTGGATCGATGCAAACGCTAGTATAGTGTCTCAACTAAACAAATATGCTGATTTTTCAAACAAACCAAATAGTATAAGTTTGTTTCACTGGGTATACCTGCTTAGAAGAAGAAGGAATAGTATGCAAGCCTATCTTATAGATGCTGCAAGAAACAAATAATCAAATGCCAAATTATCTAACCCATTCAAGGCTCTAGATTAACACAACATACACTATTGAAAATCTTAGTAACATAATGCTAGACCGAATCAAATAAAAAATTAAGAGCCATCGTAAAATGAATGAAAAATATGCTACCCAACGTGCCACCTCAGAATTCTTTTTGCAATAACATCAGAAGGAAAAAAACTTGACTACCTAAACCTTGGTAATGACCTTGTTCTCCATCTAGCTTGATTCTTCCCTTTGATCATCTCTTTATCCAAAGCAACATGAGAAAAGATCAAAATAAAATTTAGAGTCTCAAACCGCAACAAAAAATCATTAACCTCTTATGGTTGCCAAAAAGGCAAAAAGAATTATTAAAAAAAATAAAAATTTAGAATTTCGATCAGCACCAACGTTAGAAAAGATGACCCCGACAATGCGAAACAGTTGAACTAAGCTCAATAAAATGGAGTTTTTAAAATTTTTGGTTGTAAAATTATATACCTCTTTTTGGTTGATATAAAACAAAAGAGATTTTCAAAATGCAAATAAATGGGTGACTTTCACATAAAGCTCAAAACACAGAATCTCTGTTCGATGCCCAAAAAAATCAATAAGAGTATGAAACTAAAATAGTTGAACTAATCAAAATTTGAAATTTTTCAACTCAAATTTGAAATTTGACCAGCACTAATCAAAATAGTTGAACTAAACTCCATAAGATAGTGTCTGCCATTCTTTTCAACTCAAACTAAGACACAAAATCCTCAATTTCTCTTCTTCTGTTCCATTTTCCTGTAACTAAACATTAATTTCAAACATAGAAACCCTTAACTAACACAAAAAAAAAAAACATGCAAACAAACAAAAAAAAAAAAAAACAAAGGAACCTCAAAAAAAATCTAGTAATAATCTAACACCAACATAATTTCATAGACAAAATCTAACCCAAATTAACCTCAAATTTTCACCAATGCATAAATAAACACAGTCCAACTCACAGTCCATTTGGAAATGCAAGCGATGTGATACACGTGCATACACACTCTTTGTGTTCGTTGCTTCAAGTTGCAATCATTGATGTACGTAAGACATGTCGGGCATTTTAAAATATTGTATAGAAAGAATAATCCACAAGAATAAGCAATGATATTGTGTTAAATTAGTTTTCAAAAGGACAAACATCAAGAGGATTCAACAGTTCGTCCTCACAATGATATTCATACAACTATACCCAATTCCTCAACACAACAATTCTCCAACAAATTTATATTATTTTTATTAACCAAAAAAAACACATATGAAAAAAGGGAAAGAAAACATACCTAATCAAGAGTTAAACCCATTTGAAGAACCATAGTCCCAACAAATCTAAATTCAATCTTGAAACTATTTAACACAGTTCAAACGATTTGTAGAACCCAAAAGATATACTCAAAAGTCATAACCAAATCGATATAAATCAAGCAATTGGGTTAACGAACAACCTGTCGCGAAGTAAGATCTTTGGAAGTCTCCTTTGATGGAACTCAAATTGAGCCCCAACACATCAACATCAAGCTCAAGAACATAGTCTTTACTTGATGAATAACTTGTGTTCATTCCTTTAAAATGAAATTTGTAAAACTTAGTGTTGGTGACCTAGCTGAAAAATGGCATAGCAATAGCTGGGTCTATGGTTGGGAGTGACAGGGCATATACTTTTAATCACTTGAAAATATATGTTAAGAGTATTAGAGTAGTATGTGTAAATTGTTAATAGTAAGAGGGTGTATGTGTAATTCTTATTACTGTGAGTTAACTATAAATACTAGTGATGTATGAGAGCTAGGTTAAGTTTTAACCTCTCTCTGTTTCTCTCTAATAACATGTTAATCTTCTAGTGTTGCTGAACGCAAAAACCGTCATTTGTTGGAAGTCACCCGTGCCCTGTTATTCCAGATGAATATTCCCCGATATTTTTGGAGTGATGCTGTTCTTACTGCTTGTCATCTTATTAACCGTATGCCATCCTCTGTGTTAAATGGGCAAAGTCCATATTCTGTCCTTTTTCCTAGTAAACCCTTATTTTCCTTACCACCTAAGGTTTTTGGCTGTGTCTGTTTTGTTCACAATTTGGGTCATGGGTTTGATAAACTTGACCCTCGAGCTACCAAATGTGTATTTCTTGGTTATTCCCGTACACAGAAGGGGTATCGTTGCTACAGTCCTTCTCTGCGACGATACTTTACTAGTGCCGATGTCACGTTTGAGGAATCTGTTCCATATTTTTCAGCACCTTCTCAGCCTTTGGATCTGGACTTTGGGTCATCTCCTGTACCATCATGTACTTCAGATATTCCGCTGCCCACTGTGTTGCCATCTACTTTACCTCTCCGTGTCTACTCTCGCCGTCCTCGCCCATCGACTGAGGTGCCCGTACCGTCTTCCTTGCCGTCTGCTGATCCTGGTCCATCAGGTAATTTTAACTCTCTACCTATTGCTCTTCGAAAAGGTACTCGTTCGTGTGTTACTAATCATCCCATTGCTCATTTTGTTTCATATGATGCCTTGTCTCCTGTGTTCTCTTGTTTTACCTCTCAATTATCTACTATATCTATTCCTAAGCGTTTACAGAATGCATTATCTGATCCGGGTTGGAGGAAAGCTATGGAGGATGAGATGGATGCCTTACATCATAATGGGACTTGGGATCTTGTTCCTTTACCTCCTAGTAAACGAATTGTTGGTTGTCGTTGGGTGTATACTGTTAAGTTTCATCCGGATGGTTCTGTGGAGCGTCTCAAAGCTCGGCTTGTTGCAAAGGGCTTTACTCAGACTTATGGTGTTGATTATGAGGAGACTTTCTCTCCGGTTGCTAAAATTTCCTCTGTTCATATCTTCATTTCTTTGGCTGCTAATCTTGATTGGCCCTTGTATCAGTTAGCGTCAAGAATGCCTTCTTACATGGTGACTTGCTTGAAGAGGTATACATGGAGCAGCCACCTGGATTTACTGCTCGGGGGGAGTATTGTAAGAGTGTATGTCGGTTAAAGAAATCTTTGTATGGTTTGAAGCAGTCACCGAGGGCATGGTTTGGTAAGTTTTCAGATGCAGTTTTAGAGTTTGGTCTTCTTCGATGTCAGACAGATCATTCTGTGTTTCATAGACAGACAGATGCTGGATATGTATTATTGGTAGTCTATGTAGATGATATTGTGATTACTGGAAATGATTCTGAGGGGATTGCCAAGTTAAAAGTATTTTTGCAGAATCGATTTCATACTAAGGATTTGGGAAAACTCAGGTATTTCTTGGGTATTGAAGTGGCTCGATCTAAACAAGGTATGTGTTTATCCCAGAGGAAATATGTGCTTGACATGTTAGAGGAAGCAGGTTTGCTGGGTGGCAGACCTATTGATGTTCCTATGGATCCGAATCAGAAACTATTGATGGATGATGGTGCACTGTTTGAGAATCCGGGTCGGTATCGCAGATTGGTTGGGAAACTCAATTATCTCACTATTACTCGACCGGATATTTCTTATGCAATCAGTATAGTAAGTCAGTTCATGGGGTGTCCTAGAGTACCACATTGGGAGGCAGTTACTCGTATTCTGCGATATCTCAAACGAGCTCCTGGACTTGGATTGTTATATCGAGCTAATGGACATTTTAGAGTGGAAGGTTTCTCAGATGCTGATTGGGCTGGCTCTCCTTCTGATCGGAGATCAACCACTGGTTATTGTACTTTCTTAGGAGGTAACGTTGTCTCATGGAAAAGTAAGAAACAATCTGTGGTAGCGAGATCCAGTGCTGAAGCTGAGTATAGGGCAATGGCACATACGACGAGTGAGTTGACTTGGTTACTACACTTCCTTCAGGAAATTGGGTTTCCAGCTCAACTTCCTTTACAGTTGTTCTGTGACAACCAGGCAGCTATTCATATCGCTGCCAATCCGGTGTTTCACGAGAGAACCAAACATATTGAGGTTGATTGTCACTTTATTCGGGACAAGATAGGAGCTGGGGAGATTACAACTCCATTTGTGAAATCTGAAGATCAGCTTGCAGATATGTTTACCAAAGCATTGAGTCGTACACGTCTTACAACTATTTGTTCCAAGCTTGGATTACATGATATATATAGTCCAGCTTGAGGGGGAGTGTTAAGAGTATTAGAGTAGTATGTGTAAATTGTTAATAGTAAGAGGGTGTATGTGTAATTCTTATTACTGTGAGTTAACTATAAATACTAGTGATGTATGAGAGCTAGGTTAAGTTTTAACCTCTCTCTGTTTCTCTCTAATATTATGTTAATCTTCTACACTTAACAATATCAAAAGCATTGGAAACTACTCACTGATCTTCTCCAAACTATTGACATTTAGTTGCAACTACTTCGGTAATAAATTTATTGGCCCAGAGCTACCAAGAATTGAATTTAAATTTTCCTCCTCCAAGCAAATCGAATCACTAATTAAACAGTAATGAAAGAAACGAATTACAATGAATGGCTTGAGCTCTTTTAATAAATAGCTTACGACAAGAGCTAAGTTAGTAGAACTTGATTGTCTTCAATGGATTTTTATTAGGCATGACTGAACCTTTTGTTTGAATTATGTTTTTCTTGTTTTTTTTTGAACCAAGTGGGAAGTAATATAATATTGAAGAGACTATACGCACTGAGCAAAGTAATAACCTAAGAGTTATTGGAGATAGGAGGCAAACATGCAGTAACATTTCAAAGATGATAGTGATTCTAATGTTACCTCAATTCTCTGGCTGCCATTTTCATTTCTCTTCTCTCATGGTTGTGCCAAATTTGTTAATGTAAATGAGATGTTGTCTAGGAGAGAAGTAAAGGGAGAGGAAATGAAAATTATAGAAATAAACAAACAGTCAATTGTTTCGTAAGATAAAATCATCCAATTTTCCCTTTTTCTCTTCTATTTTTCATAATTTTCAAACAAGAGAGGAAATGAAAATTGTAGATATAGAAGAGATCCGTTGATAATGGGTAGAGAGACCTCTATAGATGCGGGTGCTTTTCTTTTTCGTGTGTGTGCTGCCTAAAATCACCACCAACTCTCTCTAGAGTCAATTGAAAAGCTGTCTTGCTTAGCTAATAAAATTAGAATTGAATATCAAGTGGGATAAAGTCGTTACCTTCTAATTCTCTCCGGTCATGGGCATCACCTTTTTTCCAAGCACCACTGAGTACCTTCAATAGTACCTCATCATCCTTCAACATTAGGATGCTCAAAATTCTCAATCGTTACCTTTATTGCACAAAAAATGAGGTAAGAAAAAATACAAATTCATATTTTGAACTGATTACCAATAATGATCCCATAGAAATGCCTGTCTTATCATCAAATACCTTCAACACATTTTATCGAACACCTTGTGTGCCATGGTAGGGTAATGGTGGTCCGACGGTGGGGTTGAATTGGGGTTTAATTGGCTAGGGTTTTGGTGTGACGATGGTTGGTGGCAGTGGGGCTTGGGCTGTGGTGCTGGCTGAAAAAAAGGGGGTAGCGGCAATGGTAGTGGGGCTGTGGTGATAGCCTGGGTTGATAGTTGGGAGGACAGGGGTGGATGGGGTATTGTAGAATAGAAAGAGGCAGAGAAAGATAGAATTACATGAGAGAGAACGGCGCCTTTGTTGCCATCGCTGGTCGTTACTGTTCTTGCTCGTTGCCGTCGCCATTGATCGGGTAAGAATGCTGCTAATGAAGAATGGAGTATTTCGGCTATGTGAATACTGAATAAAACTATCGCAGATCTAAAATATCCTGTAAGGATATGAAAGGTTAGGACTTAAACGGAGGAGAAAGAGGACTGACTGGTGAAAAGGGGAAGAGGTAGAGACAAACGGGTGAGAAGTAATTGGAGGTGATGATTAGGGTTTAGTGTGAAATTTAATTCAAAAGGATAAGAATGAGATAGTTTAATAATTAAAGGGCAAAGATGAAAAACAAATGTTTTTCAAGAATACTGACATTTTAAAGTAGTATAGATATAGATATTTTTTTTTAATAATTTTTTTGGTACATGGGCTGAAGAAATAAGCCCAAACTATCTAATTTAAATCTAACTTTTAACTTTTTTGTTGCTTCAATTTTTATAAAATTGAATTTTTATTTTGGATTAATGATCATAATTAAAAATTGTGGGACCTAGTTAAAAATTGGGGCCTAAAATCTGGACTTTGCTGGCCTTACAATAGGGCCGGCTCTGCTACTGATCATCATCAAGTTCTAATTTCATAGGATTCAGACTCGTTGTGCACCATTTTACAGGCAGGTAGGATAATTATATCTAAAATGCCAAACTAATGGTCCAACAATACATACATACATCTGTTTCAAATGAATCTCTCTCTCTCATCTATAATGGACAAGTTTACGGTACTAGAAAAAATATATATATTTTTATCACTCTTTTTAAGTGTTTTTATTGCAAAAGTGATAAAAACACTTACAAAAGTTATAATTTTTTTGTTGTAAAATAATCTACAAAAATTATAATAATACCATTTAAATTAATAAAATTTAAAGATATGGTACCAAAATGTTCAAGTTGGAGACCGAGGAATTGGTCCCGTTCAATTTTTTTTTTTGTCAAGCAGTACAAGAGAAGGTAAAGTTTGAATTCGCAATGTTAAAATCGACTAACGGGTGTGGCTGTAAACCCTTTCAATTATGTCTTTTTCTAAAATATATTTATTCATAAGTGGACCAAGTAGCAGGCAGGTAAGATAATTAAACAATATATACCTCAGTTACAAATGAATCTCTCTCTCTCTCTCACACACACACACACAATCTATAACATATATAGAGTCCATCTTTTCCAACAAGAGTTCTGCTACAACACTTCTTATATAACTAGTTGATGCACACGTGCGTTGTACGTGGACCATTTTGAGTGTGACCTATAACAGTAAATATTAGAGATTTCTGTAAACTTGTTTCAATACAACAATTGGTTTTTTTTTCTCCATAAATATAATTGTATTTTGTTGATGGGAAGAATTGACATTTCAATTGAAGGGGGAAATTTGTCAAAATCCCGTTAAACAAGTACAAGACAGAAAAGTTCAATGCACTTATTGACCCAAAAATATTGTAAAATGCATACCAAACAAACAAATAGTAAGAAGGCTATATGTCCACTTATCCCCGGGGAGGGGGGGGAAGAAGGCTACTCATCCACTACAAAAACACTTGTCCAAACTCATTAACCAGCGGAGATCAATAATTATATTAGTATTGTATTATCAATGGATTGGTAGGTTCTAAATCAATGCCATTAGTTTATTTGTTGAAGAATTTGGAACTTTTACGGATGACAATCATAAGCACAATGTTTGGAACTTTTTCAAAGACTTGTCCTTCCATTTGTTAGTCTACTATTGTACCCATAGAATCCAGGAAATCTGCTGTAAAGATATTCTACAACAGCTCTTGAATGAAGTCTAGATTTTCTGCGAATAAGAACAATGGCAGAAAAAAATCTTAAAAGCTGCATTGTCATATTGTTATTTTTTAAAAAACAATGAAATAGGTATGTACTAAATGCATTTTAAATTGGTCTAACAAAAAAAGTTCAAGTGATCTAATAAATTTGAACGTAGTTGATGCTTCCACATACATAGCATGAATAGTTAAGCAAGTAAATGATTTGAAATTCGAGTTATTTCATGGAATAACACTCGTATATATTGAGCTCGGAACGGTACCTCACAATTCAAAAGTCTCTCTACAATTGAAGAATGAGTGTGTTCTTGGGCCATTGTAAAAACATAGATAGAGTTGACGACGGTACGAACAATGAAACTTTATAACAACTTTTTCGTACGCATTCACTTGCATCACATACACAAGTGCTCTCTGAAAATCATAGTTGCAAAAGATAGTTGAGATCATTCTCGATCTTATTCAGAAATTGCATATTTGAAATAGCATAAAATAATTTTGTATCATAACATGTAACTTTTGCATTCAATCGTGTTTTATTAGGTATAGACTACAAACAAACTAAAAAATAATAAATGACAACTACATAATTGTTTTTAAAAAATAAAAAACATTGTATTAAATAAAAGAGAATTATTGTTTTTTAATATGTATAAATAAATCACGATATTTACATCTAATTAACTCAATCCAAAAATAAAATATTTTCTTTAAGCGGCTAACGGACCAATAATTTACTAGGGAAAAAAAAGACTAGTACCGTTATGAACATTTTTAAAAAAAATTAGAGGGTACAAATGTAGTACATTGAATAACATTATGAGGTCTTCATCAAAAGTGATCTACAAGTGGAGGGTAGTCACTATATGTAAGTTTGTTATCAGATTTGGTTTTGGATCGGATTTTATGTAAAATCCCATAATTCATTTCATAATATTCAGAGTGCTAAAAACCTCCACAATGAGTAAGCTCTAATACCAAAATATTGATGGTTGTGATATTACAGATATAGTAAAATCACTTATTTAACTTTCTGATTTGAACCATGTAAAGAGTTACACAAGGACAAGTTACTATAACAAAACAGTAACATTAAAGATTTACACAGAAACGAAAGAGTTACACAAAACAGATGCAGGAAATAGTTACAGCAGTCTTAACGAAACAATAACAGTAAACAGTTACATGAAAGAGTTACACGTAACAGTTTGTATAACCAATATAAATACTAAGCCGATTGCAGAACAGGAACTGTTATTGAACTTTAGGTAGATCAAGGCTAGTGTTTGACACTATGTCCTTAAGACAGATTTCACCCACATACACGGTGCTTATGGAATATCGAGCGTCTGCCTCCCAGGATGCAATGATCTTAACACGAGCAGAAGTAGCACTCCAATCTATTCGTCTAGCGAACCAAAAATTGTGTTGTGTACTCTCCAAATGTAGACTGCCTTAATGGATTGATGAATGAATTGAATGAATCAGAATGGTAATTGATGAGGATAGGTTTTTGGGCCTGGGCCGCCATTAGAACCGAGCCCAAAACATCCAGAAAATACTGAATGAGGACTTCGAAGCCCAAAGGAAATGGTCCCAACCGGCCCACACCGGTAGCAAGGGGTCAAAGAGATCGAAGAATCAACAGACCGGCCCTGATCCGATTCTCAGCCCATGACCCAAGTTAAGACCTGTTGCGCCACGTGCTCCAAGGACAAGGGGAACCGGCTCTGATTCCTCAGAGTTACTCCCTGCAAAAAACAGAGAGAGGTGGTGCCGAACGAACCCAGGTGGTCGTGGGCACAATACCGCCGGCGGACAGATAGGCTTGCAGGCAAAGGACGACCGGTCCCCACAAGATCAGAAAAAGGAAGAAGAAGAGCAACAAACCCTAAGGAGGGACACCATATAAATAGAACAGTAGAAGCAGGGAGAGGGAGAGGACTCCTAAGCCTTCTTCCTAGTCTTCTACCTGTATTTTTGCCTTGAACCCTAGGACGTTCATAGAAGAAAGGACCCATTACAGCCCTGCGCCCAGAATTTCCTTGTAATCAGTTGAGATCAATACACACCATTAAGGAGCAAGAGCCTCCATTACAGTGGACGTAGCCCAAGTCCTTCGGCTGGGATGAACCACTTACATTGGTTGTCTGTCGTCGCATAACTTCAATCTACTTAAAACCCATTCCGCGAAACCCAACAGGGCCATATCGGCTTGGGCCTGGGAGATTAATTCTGAGGCATCATCACTTGGCGCCGTCTGTGGGAAACGGTTTTCATCGTTCTCTTGTGAATCTTATCTACTTGATGGTCTCTACTCGGAATATGAGTAAAGCTCCTGCCAATCCCCCAAGGCCACAACGACCCACCGGAAAATTTTCCAACGCACATGGAGGACGTTGAGGGTCATCCCCCAGCGGCGAACCTCCCTCCGCTCAATGAACCGGAAACTTACCATAGAACTACAATACAGCTAATGAAACAGAACCAGGAACTGATGGACTGGATACAGACTCATCAGCTCCCTGGGTTCCCCCCAGCTCGACAAGAGCCCCCTCCCATCCAAGAAGAGCACGACGTCGCTCCCCCACTCCAAGAGCCCCAAGCTCCGCCTAACGGGGTTACTGAGCTCCACGAGCGAAGCCATTCTGGCGAGAACCACCGAAGAAGACATCCCGAAGGACATGGTGACGATGAAGCTCACAGTAGAGCTAGGGCCGCCTACCGAGAAGATAGGCCCTACCCCCAGGACGTAAATGACCATGCCTGGGAGCAAGAAATCCGTGAGCTTCAGCGAGAGCTAGGCAATATGAAAGAAGTGGTTAAGGGGCGAACCCCTGACACCATGGACGCCTTGGTTCAGCAAACGGAGTCACCGTTCACTCCAGAGGTCCTCCATTTCCCTCTTCCCCAAAAATTTCGGACTCCTTCGATAGAGGCATTTGATGGGACCAAGGACCCAGTTGATCATCTGAACCTGTATAAAAATCAGATGGAGCTTCAAGGATACCCGAACCTTATCCGCTGCCGGGCTTTCGCCATCACCCTCAAAGGGTCGGCTATAGCCTGGTTTAACCGGATACGACCAGCGTCGATCTCATCCTTCAGAGAACTATCCATACAGTTCGTATCCCACTTCATCGGGGCAAGGACTTATAGAAAGTCGTCCTACCACTTACTGAGCGTCAAGCAGGGACCCAACGAGTCCCTCCGAAGCTACGTACAACGCTTCAACCAGGAGTGTTTGAAGGTAGAAAGCGTGGACGACAAGTTCACGCTAACCACCTTCATGTCCGGGCTCGGGGTTCAATCCAATGACCTTCTCTTCTCGATCGCAAAGAATCCTCAAGCCACCATGGCCGAGGTATTGGCGAAAGCCGAGAAGTACATAAACGGCGAGGAGGCCATCCGCCTGAAGGGAAGTACGGCGACCATGGACGAAGAGAAGAAGAAGAGGGATCACAGTCCCAGGAAAGCGAAGAGACGTGATCGATCTCCGAGGAGGGACCGCTCCCCAAGGAGAGGGAGAGAACCTTCTCCTAAGCGAAGAGGGAACGTTCGAGATCGCCTGGGACCTCCTCCCTAGGAACTGCAACAACGGTATGTACCAGTGCGGCTACCACCCCTCGTCACCTCAATAGCCCAGGTCCTACACGAGGTACAGAACGAGAGGTTCGTTCGGTGGCCTCCTCGGATGAAGTCCGATCCCAGCAGACGGGATGCCACCAAATACTGCGAGTACCACAAAGACATGGGGCACGAGACAAACGACTGCATTCAGTTGAAAAAGGAGATCGAATACCTAATTCAGAGAGGCCATCTGCGCCACTACGTAGCAGGGGAATAGAGAGCACAGAACAATCAAGGGCGAGAAGCCCGAGCTGCCGCCGCACCACCGTAACATCAGCAAGCCATCAGAGAGATCCGAGTCATCTCCGGGGGTTTCGCTGGAGGAGGCGAATCAAGCTCGGCTCGGAGAGCTCATGCCAGAAGAGCCCGATCCGAGGACTTCCTCGCGGTCCAGACCATCAACAAGGTGTCTCGCCGAGACGCGGAGATCACCTTTTCGGATGCAGACCTAGAAGGGTGCCAACACCCCCATGATGACCCTTTGGTCATAAAAGCGATCATAGCAAACAAGACCATACATCGGGTGGTGGTCGATAATGGTAGCTCGGCAGATATCATTTTCTTAGCAGCCTTCGAGCAGCTCGGAATAGAAAGGTCGAGACTAGAACCCGTGAAAACCCATCTCCTGGGATTCTCGGGAGAAAGAGTCTTGCCAGTCGGTTCCATACCGCTTGTCCTCACCATAGGAGATCCGCCCTGCCAGGTCACCACCACCACCCGCTTCTTAGTGGTGGACGCCCCGTCTGCCTACAATGTCTTGTTGGGAAGGCCATCCCTAAACTCTATTAAGGCAATACCTTCAGCATATCATTTGGTGATGAAATTCCCGACTGAGAGTGGGGTTGGAGTGGTAAGGGGAGACCAACGCCTCGCCAGGGAGTGCTACGTGGCATCCATGCTGCAGAAAGAGGTGGAGTCAATCCAGCTGGAGGACTTGGATATGAGGGATGAGATGGAAGCCCGACCTGCCCCCTCGGAACAGTTGGAGCCAGTGCAGCTGGGTGAGGACCCGGAGCACGTAGCCTTTGTGGGCTCCATGCTGTTACCAGTCATCAAGGAGAAACTCATCTCCTTTCTAAAGGAAAACGATGACGTCTTCGCCTGGAAGCAGGAAGACATGGAAGGGATAGACCCCGCCGTGATCGTACACCGCCTCAGTGTAGATCCTAACTGCAAGCCGGTAAGGCAAAAGAGGAGAAGCTTCGCGCCGGACAGACAGAAGGCAATCAATGAAGAGGTAGCCAAGCTGTCGCGCGCCAAAGCCATCAGAGAGGTCGATTACCCGACTTGGTTAGCCAACGTCGTTCTGGTAAAGAAGGTAAATGACAAGTGGCGACTCTGTATCGATTTTACCGACCTCAATCGAGCATGCCCAAAGGACAGTTTCCCGCTGCCTCGGATCGACCTCATAGTCGACGCGACGGCCGGCCATGAGCTCCTGAGCTTCATGGATGCTTTCTCAGGATATAACCAAATCCGGATGGACCCAAATGACCAGGAGAATACCTCGTTCGTCACAAAACAGGGGATCTTTCGCTACCAGGTAATGCCATTCGGACTGAAGAACGCGGGAGCCACCTACCAGAGGTTGGTCAACCGGATGTTCAGAGAGAAGCTGGGCTCGACCATGGAGGTGTATATAGATGATATGCTTGTGAAGTCACTCAAAGCCGAGGCCCACATCCAACACCTCAGGGAGTCGTTCGAGATCATGAGGAAGTACCGAATGAAGCTGAACCCCACAAAATGCGCCTTCGGGGTGTCGGCTGGAAAATTCTTGGGCTTCATAGTTAACAGTCGGGGCATTGAGGCGAACCCGGAGAAGGTCAGAGCAGTCCTCGAAATGAAGCCCCCCACCACCACAAGAGAAATCCAGCGCCTAACCGGGAGAATAGCGGCGCTCAACCGGTTTGTATCGCGCTCCAGCGATAAATGCCAGCCTTTCTTCAAGGTCCTTAAGGCAGCCTTTCAGTGGGATGAAAAATGCGAAGAGGTTTTCCAAGCCCTGAAGGTCTACCTGGCATCCACACCCGTACTGGTAAGCCCACAAGAGGGAGAAGTGCTGACATTTTACCTTGCGGTATCAGACTTCTCGGTCAGTGCCGCGCTGGTCAGAGATAAGGACCGGATCCAGCTATCTGTCTATTTTTGCAGTAAAACCCTCCGAGGCGCCGAAGAGAGATACCCGAAGATGGAAAAGCTCGTGCTGGCCCTGCTAGTCGCCGCTCGCAGGTTGAGACCATATTTTCAGGCCCACACCATCGAGGTCCCAACAGACCAACCAATGAGGCAGGTCCTGCATAAACCTGAAGCCTCAGGAAGGTTGATAAAGTGGGCGATGGAGCTCAGCGAGTTCGATATCAAGTTCAAGCCCAGGACCGCCATCAAGGGACAAATCCTGGCAGATTTTCTCGCCGAGTTTACCTCTCCACCCGAGAAAAACGAAGAAAGCCAAGACTGTGTCCCTGACGTTCCGACCTGGAAATTATACGTAGATGGGGCTTCAAATGTTCAGGGAAGCGGAGCCGGGCTCATCCTGACGTCGCCAGAAGGGTATGACTTAGATTATGCCTTGAGATTTGACTTTCAGGCATCTAACAATGAAGCCGAATACAAAGCCCTTATAGCCGGTCTGAACCTGGCCCTCTCAATGGAAGCTCAGCAGATCGTCGTGTACAGTGACTCGCAACTGGTGGTCAGGCAAGTCGAAGAAGAGTATGCCGCCAGGGACGAAAAGATGGCGCTATACCTGGCAGAAGTGCAAAGACTACTGAGGAAATTCGTATCGGCCGAACTAGTCCAAATTCCCGAAAAGCCAATCATCGGGCCGACGCCCTTGCCAAGCTGGCCACTACTGGCGGTCAAGACTTACTGAGGCAAACACCTGTCGAAGTCCTAGCACGGCCCAGCATACAGCCTAACGACGAACTAGCCGCAGACGCCTAGGCTATGCCAGTTGAAGAGGATGCTTCATGGATGGACCCCATCATATCCTTCTTACAGGACGGAGTGCTGCCAGATGACCCGAAGAACGCCTCCAAGCTAAGAGCCAGAGCGGCAAGGTTCACACTAATCCAAGGTAACCTATACAAAAGAGGTTTTTCTTTTCCCTTAATGAAATGCGTGACAGGAACGGAAGCAAATTACATCCTAAGAGAAATCCACGAAGGCATGTGCGGCAATCACATCGGTGCGAAGACATTAGCTAACAAGGCCTTACGGCAAGGTTACTTCTGGCCAACCATGTCCAAAGACGCCAAAGAGATAGTGAAGAGATGTCAAGCGTGTCAGGTTCACGGGAACTTGCCGCACTGCCCACCTGAACTCCTCACCCCAGTGGTCAGCCCTTGGCCCTTTCAACAGTGGGGGTTGGACATCTTAGGACCCCTACCAATAGGAGTTGGACAATGCAAATTCGTCGTGGTCGCAGTAGACTACTTCACCAAGTGGGCAGAAGTTGAACCCCTGGCGAAGATCACAGCACAGAAGGTCAAGAATTTCGTTTGGAAGTTTATAATTTGCCGCTTCGGCGTCCCCAGAGCAGTGGTCTCCGACAACGGGAAGCAGTTTGACAATCCGATGTTCACGAATTTCTGTAGCGGATTGGGAATCAAAAACTTCTTCTCGGCACCAGCCCACCCGCAGTCTAATGGGCAAGCCGAGGTGACCATCCGAACTATCAAACTGGCGCTCAAGACCAGGCTGGAGGCGTCTAAGTCCCAATGGGTAGACTACCTCCCCGCAGTGTTATGGGCATACTGAACAACTACTCGAACTGCGACTGGAGAAACCCCTTTCAGCCTAGCATACGGGACGGAGGCCATGCTCCCGTTGAGGTAGGAGTGTCCACCGCAAGAACCGAACTGTTCAATCCAACACAGAACGAAAGGTCCCTGCTGGTCAACCTCGACCTCCTAGACGAGAGGAGAGACGAGGCCCTGCAACGAATCTCCTCCTACCAAAGGAGTACAGCAAGATACTATAACAAGCGAGTAAGAAGGAGGGGCTTTAAGCCAGGAGATCTAGTGTTGAAGAAATTGCTCCCAGCCAGGAAGGACCCGGCCCATGGCAAGTTGGGACCAAACTGGGAAGGACCGTACGTGGTAAAAAGGATTATCCGACCTGGAAACTACGAGCTGCAAACGGAGGAGGGCAGAGACCTACAACACTCATGGAACGCAGACCACTTGAAGCGGTATTACCAATAGAGTTTCTCGCGAGGAGTGGAGGGTTATTGTAAAAAGACCAGATTTTATCAATGAGAGATACAAAATTTCCCAAAAAAGTTCGCTCCACACAGGATCTACAGACTTTTCAGTCTTAAGAGCTCGTAAGCTCAGGATCTACAGACTTTTCTGTCTAAAAGCTCGTAAGCTCAAGAGCTCGTAAGCTCAAGATCTACAGACTTTTCAGTCTAAGAGCTCGTAAGCTCAAGAGCTCGAAAGCTCAGCACAACCAGGCTTTTCAGTCTAAGAGCTCGTAAGCTCAAGAATCTACAGACTTTTCAGTCTAAGAGCTCGTAAGCTCAAGAGCTCAAAAGCTCAGCACAACCAGGCTTTTCAGCCTAAGAGCTCGTAAGCTCAGGATCTATAGAATTTTCAGTCTAAGAGCTCGTAAGCTCAAGAATCTACAGACTTTTCAGTCTAAGAGCTCGTAAGCTCAGGATCTACAGAATTTTCAGTCTAAGAGCTCGTAAGCTCAAGAGCTCGTAAAGTCGGAATCTATAGACCTTTCAGCCTGAGAGCTCGTCAGCTCACTTCAACTTTAAAAGTGTAAACCCAAGCGTAGGTTGAGCAGAGTAATATATTCTCGGAAGTCCGAGGTCGAATCCACGAGGAATTGTAACAAATAAACAATCACACAAATACTAAAAATAAAAAGAGAAAGTTTGTTTGAGGAGTTTTGGTTGAAAACAGTTGACTTTGATGATTAAAAATCGGTAATAAAAATACTAGAGCATCAGGTACTCCCTCTCAATTCCATACGGTAACAATAAAAGACTTGAAGCTTAATTTGAAACAGGAATTAAATGTCGGTTAACCCAAATAACAAATCAAGCCATGAAGCCAAAAGTTATGATCAAAAGGCTATTCAGAAACCTGAATAATACATTAATCATATTATTTTATGAAACAATGCTAACACTTCAAGCGTGGAATAACCAGTCATTTATTCGCAGGGAAACTCAAGCAATCGATGTACGTGGCACAACAACTCAGGAGTTTTTACAGAATAAAGACTTTGCTAAAAGATTAGAAACTAGATTAACACAATAACATAAATCATTAATTACAAAGTCTATAAAAATACCGTACTTCACTGAGAGGTTTTCCCTAGCCCTAGCTTAGTCTTCTAGCCGGACATAGTAAAAGAATTCCAAATACACTGAAGAATTCGTGAGTAGAAAGAATGAAAAAAAAAGATCCCCTTACAAAGTCTTCAATTTGTATTTATAACCCCCTAGGAAAGAGATTGATTCTCGTCAGAATTCCAAGTCTGGCATCAGCAGATCTTCGACACGCGTCCGGACGCGTGTTTATCTTCCGTCCGGACGCAACTTCCAGTGAGTTCGTTCTTCTCTGATCGCCTTTCTGCCACTTGAGTCCGGACGCGTATCCTTCTTCCGTCCGGACGCGTTATCCAGTGTGTTTCCCTTTGAGCTATGCTTCGTCTTCCCATAATTTAACTTCAAAATTATGCTTTTGTCCTGCAATTTAACACAAATCAACATTTAATAGCATAACACCCAAACTTGGATAAACTTTTATATTTATCACACTTTTACAATTAAATAATCAATCTTTCCTATTAATAAATGTGATTATTCGGCCTTAATCACACCCCCCCCCCCCCCCCCCACTTAGATCTTGCTAGTCCCTAGCAAGACAAATATCAATAAAACAAATACAACCACTGATTTTAAGAAACAAAATAAAGTACAATAAAACAAAACCACTTTCGTAGGACTCACGATTGCATTTAGCATATGCAACAAGCCTTTAAACCCCTAGGTTTCCCCTAGTGGACGAGTATAGTCTCGTGAGGGTTTCCAGAGATGATACCCATAAACATCACCCTGTGATCAAACATCTGAATAACAACTTTATAATATAAGTTGCTACCACAATATTGTAATTCTAAGATGCAAACTTTTTATAGGCACATGCAAAACAACATATAGAACTATGCGGTATATAAATGTATGCACTTATCATATTCTCATATAAACTCATGTGTAGTGTGAACTAACTATACCAAGTTAGTAATGTATCCGGTAATCACCTCTACAACTATCAACTATTCGTCTCAATGTCAAATCTCAATAGATAATTCACTCATGAATAATTCTCTCAGATTATAGTGATTATACACTCAAGTATCACATGTGAGTAGAGGATATTTAAATCAACACAAAATAGTGCTCACATGTTCCATTAAAAAAAACGTAATCCAAAAGAAAAGGATTTGACATAGTCTCATGAAAGAAAATCAACACACAATAAATAAATAATCACTATTCTCTTCCTTATTCACACAAGTCATGCATCCTCAATACACTCTTGAGATCAGATAGGACTTTATTTAAGGTTGTAATGGGGCCTTGGGATTAGGGTTTTGAAACGAATGATATTCAGGAATTCAAAAGACTATCCCGAGAGAACATGTACATTACACAACCAAACTTCTTTCCATAACCTTTCATTCTTCACCCTTGAGAAGCACAATTTACAACATTTGCTCATATATTTTTTTCAAAACTCATGCTTGCTATATTTTTTTTTTCTCTCTTTTTTTCAATCTGTTTTTTTTTTCACAACTAGACATATTGTCTTTCTTTTCAACTTATTTTTTCTTCCTTTTTTTTTTTTTTCATCTTTTCTCAACCAACATTTCCCACATTACATAAACAATAAAAGTGCAATCTCAGGATAACCAAGGGTAAAAGATATTATTTTTCTCATTGGCTTGGTTATTATATGTTGGGTATAAGAAATAACATTTTGCTTCAAAGGTTCAATCATGGCTTCTAGGGATAATAATATTCAAAGAATAAGGTTTAGGCTCAAATAATCAAAGATGGCCTAAAATCATATCTCAAGAGCTTTAGATAACACACTTCTCATGCAAATAATTCAAAGTCACGCAATCATTCACAATATTGGTGTTAACCAAAACAAACATAATGAGACTATTGAAGAAGATTAGCTGAATAAAAATATTTTTTTATTGAGTAAATGTAAATAACCCTCGAAAAAAAAAAAGATTGGATCAAAACTCACTAGGGTTTTTATTCATCTCCACTATATGTTTCAAGTTCTCAAGGTAAAATACCTAACAAATTTTCAACTTGGTAAAGTCTAAAGTACACAAATTGTGAGTTTTTATAAGAACATGATATGAGATACAGAAATATAAAATAAAGTTCTATGTGATGCTTAAATAGTTACAAATTTAAAGCTATACACCTTATTTATATGTTGTGGTATCAAATTATGCATAAAAATGTTATTTAGATATTTAATAGCACACCAAACGAAATACGCATTTCATATAATATTGAAAATTCAAGTACAATGCATATTCAAAAGATAGCAGAAATCAACCCTAACAAAAATCTACCCAAAATAGGCCTTGATCTCACAGATACAGTAAAGGAAATAAAAGAAACAACTTTCAAACACCGGGACCTAGAATAAATCATCCTAAGATGAGGGGCCTGCCTGATCCTGAGAACTCTGCCCTAGTCCCCTCATCTGCGCCCTCAACTCTTTCATCTCCTTCCTCATCTCTCTCTGCCCTCTCAGCAACTCAAACAAAATCTGCCTATCAGTCCTGGGATCAGTGTCCTCATCCACTGGTATCTCAAAGTCCTCATCAATATTGAGGAACTGATCCCAATCCTCTACCGGCACATCCCCCTCTAGTGGTGCTGCTTGCTCGCCCTCCGGCCCTCTCCCCCCTGGCACTGGCCTGGCTACACTCTGACTTTTCAACAGAGAGCCAGAGTTTAGTACCACTACTCTCCTGGCCTGCTCCATAGTGGTGTCAATCACCACTCCTGCCTGCTCACACAGTGCAGTAGCCAAGCCGGCAAATGGAAGGGATGGTTTCTTTGGGTCCACAATAGCACGCCTCATCTCTGCAAAAATCAGGGACGGGAGGTCAATGGATTTTCCAGTGCCCATGGCGTATAGGAGTCGGCCTCGATCAAGATATATATGATTGTTTCTCAACAGGGGAAAAACATTGGAGACTGATATCAGATTAAGAATCTTATACTTATTTGTCAAGTCTCCCTGCTGCAAGAACCGAAGACTCTCTGGCCACACAAAACTCTCATCCCCCAAAAGTGCCTGTCCCACTATATCTCCCGAGTAGTTTGTGGGGTAGTCAGGGTTCGGGACTCGGGCTTGAAGCATTCCAGCCAGACCAGCTATGGTAGTGGCATCCACTCGGATATGCTTCCCTCGGACATAGGTGGTGAATATTCCATTCCCACAGTCATCAGCATTACTATAAAACTCCCGTGTCAATATCAGGATGGCTCGCCACTCCCTGCCCATGAACCCAGCCCACCTCCGTGAAGTAATGATATCGCGGACTCCAAGTCGAGCAAAATCCTCATGCTCTACCTTCCTCTCACAGACAATCGGCTTGTTGGCATAATATTTGAAGAATCGGACTCGAGTTTCTAAGGTCTCAAACCGGATTGGGTCAAATGTAGTATCCTCGTCCTGAGACTCTTGAGAAGTCGTCCGGGGTCTCTTTGTTATGGCTGCTCGTGGAGGTGCCATAGTGAAAATTTTGAAGAAGAGAGCAAGGATTGAGGTTGAAGAGTTGTATTCTGGTTTTGGAAGCTTGTAGTGCAAGAAATTCTAACCGGACAGTCGGTATTTATAATTTTTCACACGCGTCCGGACGCATGGGGTTAACCCGTCCGGACGCGCCTCAACTACCGCTTTAATTAGTCTTAAAAGCCACGCGTCCGAACGCATATAGTTAACCCGTCCGGACGCGTACCATGAATTTCAAACGGTTGGCTTTCCCGTCCGGACGCATAACAAATCACCGTCCGGACGCGTTTTCCAGTGAGTTCAGGCTTGTTGGTTCCGTCCGGACGCGATTTCCAGTAGGATTTGCTCTCTATTATGGCGTCCGGACGCGTGTTCCAATGAATTGATTCCTCTATACTTAGAAAAATTTTCCCTTTTTTCAGCTCTTTCTCTCCCAGGTGGTTCCATTCTTCTTCTAAAAATTTCTAAGGCTAAAATTAACAAAAAAAAAAATTTGACTATATAAAAAAAACAAAACTATTAACACAATTGCATGTGCACAAGGCTCAAATTCAAAATCCAATATACTTTGTATTATCAAGTAATGTTCCACCCCCCCCCCACTCAAACATTTGCATTGTCCTCAATGTACGAATACGGAAAGTAAGATCAACTAAGGGATAGGAAGAACATACCGGATGCGCGTAAAATGTGCTCATGCATCTGTAGAAAAATTAAAGAGAAAACACATACACTAATATACAACAGTATACACCAAATGGTTAGAGACAGATTATTCATAGTGGGGATCCATCAATTCGATGGATTCCACTTCGACAATACCTTCCTCCAAGAATGGTTTCAGTCGTTGTCCATTAACTTTAAATGTGTTCCCATTACGGGGATTCTCAATCTCTATTGTTCCATAGGGGAATACCTCCTTAACAATGTACGGACCACTCCATCTGGTTCGAAGCTTTCCTTTGAAGATGTGAAGTCTAGAATTATAAAGAAGAACTTTCTGTGCAGGTGTAAAGGTTTTACGCACAATATTCTTATCATGAAACACCTTCATGCGTTCTTTACTAATTCTAGGATTCTCATATGCCTCATTCCGGATCTCCTCAAGCTCATTTAGCTGTAATTTTCGTGCGGTGCCGGCTTGGTCAAAACTAAAGTTGAACATTTTAATGGCCCAATATGCTTTATGCTCTAGTTCCACAGGCAAGTGACAAGCTTTGCCATAAACCAATCTATACGGAGACATGCCAATCGGGGTTTTGTATGCAGTTCGGTATGCCCATAATGCATTGATTAGTCGTAACGACCAATCTTTACGATCTGGATTCACCGTTTTTTCCAAAATGTAAGAAATTTCCCGATTGGCAAGCTCAGCTTGACCACTTGTCTGAGGGTGATAAGGAGTTGCAACTTTGTGTGTGACACCATATTTTTTCATTAAATTCTCAAAAGGTCTATTACAAAAGTGCAATCCCCCATCACTGATAATGGCTCGAGGTATACCAAATCTGGACAAAATGTTTTCTTTTAAAAATTTCAAAACAACTTTATGATCATTTGTCCGACATGGTATAGCTTCGACCCACTTAGAAACATAGTCTACTCCCACTAAAATGTACATATATCCAAAAGATGGGGGAAAAGGTCCCATGAAATCTATGCCCCAACAGTCAAAATTTTCTATTATCAAAATTGGATTCAGAGGCATCATATTTTCACGGGTTAATCCCCCCAGTTTTTGACATCGCTCACACACCTTACAAAAATTATATGCATCTTTAAAAATTGTCGGCCAATAAAATCCGCACTGCAAAACCTTTGCAGCGGTCTTTTTCATAGAAAAGTGACCTCCACATGCTCCCGAATGACAAAAGGATAAAATGCTACTTACCTCATCATTGGGCACACATCTCCGGATAATTTGATCTGAGCAATACTTGAAAAGATATGGGTCATCCCAGAAAAAACTTTTCACTTCAGTTAAGAACTTCCTTTTATCCAATGTAGTCCAAGCTGGTGGCATGTTACCTGTAACAAGAAAATTCACTATATCAGCAAACCAAGGTACTGTCGAAACTGCCAGCAATTGTTCATCAGGAAAAGTGTCCTTGATCGGCACCGTCTCAATGGGTATGTCACTCACAAGTCTAGACAAATGGTCAGCCACTACATTCTCTACTCCTTTTTTATCTTTAATGGTTATATCAAATTCTTGGAGTAGGAGGATCCACCTAAGCAGTCTAGGTTTGGCATCTTTCTTTGTCAGTAAATATTTAAGAGCTGCATGGTCTGTGAAAATGACAATGGGGGATCCTACTAAATATGACCTAAATTTGTCCAGTGCAAATACTACTGCCAGTAATTCCTTTTCTGTGGTAGAATAATTCATCTGTGCACTATTTAAGGTTCGACTAGCATAGTAGATGACATGTGGCTTTTTCTCATTCCTTTGTCCTAAAACTGCCCCTACGGCATAGTCACTGGCATCACACATAATTTCAAAAGGAAGACTCCAATTCGGGGGTTGCATAATTGGAGCAGTGACGAGCATGCCTTTTAACTTATCAAAAGCCTCTTGGCATAACCCATCCCACTCAAAAGGTATATCCTTCCCTAAGAGATTGCAAAGTGGTCTGGATATAGAGCTAAAATCTTTTATGAACCTTCGATAGAAACCAGCATGACCCAAAAAAGATCTAACATCCTTAAGGGTTTTGGGGGAAGGTAAATTAGCAATTAATTCTATCTTAGCTTTATCTACCTGGATTCCCTCAGCTGAGACAATGTGACCAAGAACAATTCCCTTTTTAACCATAAAGTGGCATTTTTCCCAATTAAGCACGAGGTTCTTTTCTTCACATCGAAGAAGCACTTTCTCTAAATTTGACAAGCATTCATCAAAAGCATCACCAAAAACAGTAAAATCATCCATGAAAACTTCAAGAAAACGCTCTACCATGTCACTGAAAATACTTAGCATGCACCTTTGAAAAGTCGCGGGTGCATTGCAAAGTCCAAAGGGCATCCTGCGATATGCAAAAGTACCAAAAGGGCAAGTAAATGTGGTTTTCTCTTGGTCTTCTAGGGCAATTTCAATCTGATTATATCCTGAATAGCCATCTAGAAAACAGTAATACAAATGTGATGCTACCCTTTCCAAAATTTGATCCATAAAAGGTAAAGGGAAGTGATCTTTTCTAGTAACAGAATTTAATTTCCTGTAGTCTATGCACATTCTCCAACCAGTAACTGTCCTAGTTGGCACAAGTTCATTATTTTCATTGGCAACTACAGTGACTCCAGATTTCTTAGGAACTACTTGTGTGGGGCTTACCCATTTGTTGTCTGCAATAGGGTAAATAATTCTTATATCTAACAATTTCAGCACTTCCTTCTTTACAACTTCTTTCATATGTGGATTCAGTCGACGTTGCATTTCCCTAGACGTTTTAGCATTATCTTCCAAATAAATCTTGTGAGTGCAAACTAATGGACTAATTCCTTTTATATCAGCTAAAGTCCAGCCAATTGCCTTTTTATGTTCTCTAAGAAGTTGTAATAACATACCTTCCTATGCTGAATTCAATTGAGAAGAAATTATTACCGGATAAGTTGCATCATCTCCCAGAAATGCATACTTTAACTCAACCGGTAGCTGCTTGAGGTCAAGCTTAGGTGCTTTCTCACTGGATGGGATTGGTGGGTCAATTCTTGGTGGAAGCTCCTCAAATTTCTGTCTCAACTCTTTCATTTCAAGTACCTGTAAAGAGTTTAACACATCAGTGGAAACAGAAATTTCAGAATTGAGTTCATCTATCTCTATCATAGAAGATTGTTCAAGCAATCATGCTTCAAGTGGATCAAATAGAGAAGAATCATATAATCTGCTTGGAACAAGGGACTCAATCATGTTAACCTCATGCACATCTTCATCAACATTCCCTGGTTGTTTGCACACATGAAAAATGTTGAGCTCTAATGTCATATTCCCAAAAGTTAACTTCATCACACCATTCCTACAATTAATTAAAGCATTTGAAGTTGCTAGGAATGGTCTGCCTAAAATAACAGGAATTTGAGCATTAGCATTTAATACAGGTTGAGTATCCAAAATTATGAAATCCACAGGAAAATAAAATTTGTCAACCTGTACTAAGACATCCTCCACCATACCCCTCGGTACTCTTATTGATCTGTCAGCTAATTGAAGTGTAACCGAAGTGGGTTTTAACTCACCTAACCCTAATTGTTCAAATACTGAATATGGGAGCAAGTTCACACTAGCTCCAAGATCCAGTAAAGCCTGTTCAATTTTGTGGTTGCCTATGACACAAGAAATGATAGGACAACCTGGGTCTTTGTACTTCAATGGAGTGTTATGCTGTATGATGGAGGATACCTGCTCAGTTAAAAATGTCTTCTTTTGCACATTCAATTTCCTTTTTATAGTGCATAATTCCTTTAAAAACTTTGCATAAGAAGGTATTTGTTTAATGGCATCCAACAAGGGAATGTTGATTTTTACCTGCTTAAAGACTTCTAACATATCATTGTGCATATGAGGCTTGGTAGAAGTAAGCAATCTCTGTGGGAATGGTGCAGGAGGAACATACTTCTCAGGCTCATTAACTTCAGAGGGATTAAGTTTATCATCACTCTCCGTAGGTTTTGAAATTTTCTCAAATTTTTTAGTTTGAGAAGGAATGGTTTTATCAATTTCTTTCCCACTACGAAGTGTGGTGATAGACTTAACCTGATCATGCTCAGTACTAGGAGTGCCAGTATCATTCACAAAAAATTGACCCTGTGGATTTGGCTGTGGTTGTGCTGGGAACTTACCTTTCTCCTGATTACACGGGTCAATAGTTAGTTTAGTGATTGCACTCCTAATGTCATTTATAGCCTGTGTGGTTTTATTGACTGTACCTCTGAGATCATCAATGGCCTGAGTATTTTGCCTATTATAATTTAACTGACTCTGCATGAACTGTGTCAATGCTTCATCCATACTTCTCTTAGGAGGTGGGACATAAGGTGCAGCATTGGAGGAATTTTGTTGAGGTGGTTGTGATGCATTATTTTCATTCCTCCAACTAAAGTTGGGGTGATTCTTCCACCCCGGATTGTATGTATTTGAATAAGGATTATTGTAAGGTTTTGAAAAATTGTTTGCAGCATTTGCTTGATCATGCAAAACCTCTTTTAAAACAGGCAATGTTGGACACTGTTTAACTGGGTGTCCGGGGGTGTCACAAAAACTACAGACTTCCTCAACAGGTATTGTGTCAACCTCATTAACCCTTTTATATTCCATGGCTTCTACCCTCCTAGCTAAGGTGGCAATCCTAGCCCCAATATCATCTTCCTCCTTCAACTGATACTTACCTCCACCAGATGATGATGATTGTGCAGTTTTACCTTTAGATGGTTCCTGGGATGTAGTATCCCAAGATTGTGCATTCTCGGCTAATTGGTCTAAATAGTCAAAAGCATCATCTGGTTCCTTATTCATAAAATCACCGTTACACATCATTTCAATAAATTGACGCAGCTGTGGGCCTAAACCCTCATAAAAGAAACTTATTATGCGCCAGCTTTCATAATCATGATGTGGACAAGATGCAAGAAGGTCTTTAAATCTTTCCCAACTTTGATAAAAATTTTCAGACTCCTTTTGAGAAAAATTCATTATCTGTCTTTTCAAAGAGTTTGTGCGATGTGTGGGAAAAAATTTCTTTAAAAATTGTTTCTGCATCTCCTGCCATGTTCCTATAGACCTAGATCTCAACGAATATAACCAAGTTTTAGCTTTTTCCTTTAATGAAAAAGGAAATAACTTCAGCCTGACTATATCCATTGCAACATTCTGGTCATGGAACGTAGCACAGACATCCCCAAATTCTCTAATGTGCAAATATGGGTTTTCTTCACCTATACCAAGGAATTTTGGAAGTAATTGAATCATGCCAGGTTTGAAAACAAAATGAATGGCATTCAATGGGAAAATGATGCATGACGGTTCAGTGAGAAGTACGAGTTGTAGATATTCACGCAAAGTCCTACCCTGATTAACATTCAAATTATCCACATCATTCTCATCATGATTGCTTACTCTATCAATATGGTCCTCATGTGCGGGAAGTTCATTCTGCCTATTAATGTTAGGATTAACAGCCATTGTGTGCACAGAAAAATTTAAATCAGATGAATCAAATAGATTTCCAAACAAAGTATCTAACTCCTCTCTTATTAAACGTCCACTCAAATCACGATGTCAAGAGCTCATAAAACAACTAAACAAACTAAATAAAATTGAAATCTAAATAAATAAATAACGAAAAATAAATAAAATGCCAGAAAATACAAGAAATTGGAACGAAGTTACCGGTTCTTCGATGAATCGCAAATACCGAAAACCTCAAAAGATGCGATGGCTCCTTGTTTTTTTTTTTCAATTCCCCGGCAACGGCGCCAAAAACTTGCTTCAACTTTAAAAGTGTAAACCCAAGCGTAGGTTGAGCAGAGTAATATATTCTCGAAAGTCCGAGGTCGAATCCACGAGGAATTGTAACAAGTAAACAATCACACAAATACTAAAAATAAAAAGAGAAAGTTTGTTTGAGGAGTTTTGGTTGAAAACAGTTGACTTTGATGATTAAAAATCGGTAATAAAAATACTAGAGCATCAGGTACTCCCTCTCAATTCCATACGGTAACAATAAAAGACTTGAAACTTAATTTGAAACAGGAATTAAATGTCAGTTAACCCAAATAACAAATCAAGTCATGAAGCCAAAAGTTATGATCAAAAGGCTATTCAGAAACCTGAATAATACATTAATCATATTATTTTATGAAACAATGCTAACACTTCAAGCGTGGAATAACCAGTCATTTATTCGCAGGGAAACTCAAGCAATCGATGTACGTGGCACAACAACTCAGGAGTTTTTACAGAATAAAGACTTTGCTAAAAGATTAGAAACTAGATTAACACAATAACATAAATCATTAATTACAAAGTCTATAAAAATATCGTACTTCACTGAGAGGTTTTCCCTAGCCCTAGCTTAGCCTTCTAGCCGGACATAGTAAAAGAATTCCAAATACACTGAAGAATTCGTGAGTAGAAAGAATGAAAAAAAAAAGATCCCCTTACAAAGTCTTCAATTTGTATTTATAACCCCCTAGGAAAGAGATTGATTCTCGTCAGAATTCTAAGTCTGGCATGAGCAGATCTTCGACACGCGTCCGGACGCGTGTTTATCTTCCGTCCGGACGCAACTTCCAGTGAGTTCGTTCTTCTCTGATCGCCTTTCTGCCACTTGCGTCCCGACGCGTATCCTTCTTCCGTCCGGACGCGTTATCCAGTGTGTTTCCCTTTGAGCTATGCTTCGTCTTCCCATAATTTAACTTCAAAATTATGCTTTTGTCCTGCAATTTAACACAAATCAACATTTAATAGCATAACACCCAAACTTGGATAAACTTTTATATTTATCACACTTTTACAATTAAATAATCAATCTTTCCTATTAATAAATGTGATTATTCGGCCTTAATCACTCAGCATTAGCAAAGACTTCTCAGCTTAAGAGCTCGTAAGCTCAGAACCAGCCTAAGACTTTGCCGCTTGAAAGACAGTAAACTCGGAAGCTCGACAACTCAAAACAAACAGGCTTCCTAGTTCAACTGATAACCACATTCTCAGCAAAAAGAAAATAACTGAAAGACAAAAGGCCAGGAATTTCATTGCACTACGGGTAGAAGTCAACAGTTCAAAAGGAGCAACAACCAACAAGTACATAGAAGTTACATAAAAAAAAAACAGGGCCTCTAGTTCTTCCTTCCCTCCCCTACCAGGACCTCCTCCACTTTCCCCTCCATCGGAGCTTCCTTCTCTTCCTCCACTTTCTCCAGCCGAGCAACACCCGCCTTGAGCCTGGCATTCTCCTCCTTCAGAACATCTATCTCTCTCTCCACTTCTGCCAACTTCCTCTTCAGGACCTCCATCTCAAGATCTTCCAAGTCAACTCCCTCTGGCTCATTAGCAAAAGAGGGCGTGCGATGGATCCTGGTCGAACTTCCCCCTATCCCATAACGGACAAGGTTCTGAGGGGTAACGAGAGCAGAGTAAGGACGGAGGGAAGCCTTCTCGACCATCCTGACATGGAACGCCTCAAATGGAGTCAGAGCGGGAATACCTGCACAACACAACATCAGCACAAACAAGTTCAGTTAGTTTGTTGCCAACAAAGGGACAGATAGCCTTGGAATGACGAAATGATTACCTCTCTCCCGAAAGCTCATCCAGGAACGAGGAACCCAAACATGCCGCTCTTCCCCCACAGCGGACTCCCAGGAGTCCCCAGATACACAAAAGAAGCGTTGGGTCCACCCCTCGGGGGAAGAGGGAATATCAGCAATCAGTGGAGGATGGAAATACCATTTAAAAGAGAGAGAACTAAAGAACGGTGGAAAGTCGAAAGAGAGATCAAGGAAATAGAAAAATTTTGAAACAGTAGGAAAGGTCTCAAAGCCTTGCATACGCCAGAAAATGAAGAAGCCAACCATGGTAGCCCACCCCTCGGGGGAAAGACGAGAGGGACATAGGCCATGATGAGAAAGAATCCGGGTGAAATCTGGATGAAGGGGGAGTCGAAAGCCATACTCAAATGCGCCCTCGAAAAAGGAGACCTCGCCTGGAATGGACATACTGCAAGGTTCGTCAGGAGTAGGAGCCCTCACCCTCAGATCCGCCGGAAGGTCATATCGACTCTTCATTCCAGCGGCATCCGCGGCCGTCATCCGGGAGGGAAGGAGAAAGATAGAACACCAATCGCCCTTGAGCGATTCACGGGCTCGATGCTTGAAGAGTGGAGAAGAATCCATCGCCACAAGGTTCAAGTAGGAAACAAAGAGTTAAAGAAGAGAGGCTTTTTGAAAAGCAATGAAGCAAACGGGTATAAATAGTACCCAAGAGTGACTGTTGGAGTCTCGCAATCAAGATAGCATTGAATACTGGCTCAACTTACGGAGAAGTTGGTAAACCACCCGGGAGCTTGCTTAAATCTGCATCGTATGTTGTAAAAAAAAACATATATGTATATGTCCTATAGAAGGTACAAGCAGCAAATCCAAAGTAAGGAAGCCCAGATCTTGAGCAATGACACTACTCCCAGCAGGCCAAGGCTTTTTCGGAGTAGGGGGAGCAGGGGAATATAGCACAACACAAAAAACAGCAACAAGTACATCACCACGGAAACAAGAAGGGAAAAGTTCCATTAATAGAATGCGTCTACAAAAAATAATAGAAACAACAGAGAAAGTAATCAGCTATAAAAATCCGGACACTCAAGCCCGATCTGCAGGAGGAGTAGCGCCGGGAGCAGGAGTAGCGTCAGGAGCACCACCACTTGAAGAAGCATCAAACCTTGGCTGAAATTGCTCAAGGTCCAAGTCGGGGAATCTCTCCATCGTCTGGTCAGCAAAATTAAAGAACCCGTCGACAAAAGCCCTAGCCGCCTCCAGCCTCGCCTTTTCAATATCTTTCTGTTGATCCTCTACAAGTTGACGTTCAGCAGCTAAAGACCTATTTAGCTCAGAAACAGAAGCCCGGGACTCTTTCAGCTGATATTCCAGAAGAGTGCGGGTAACGGCAGCGTTTAGCAGGTCCTCCTTCTCAGCCTCCCGCTCTTCCTTTAAACGAGCCAGCTCGTCCCTTAGAGAGACCTCAGCTGAGGTACTAGTAATTAGTTGTCTAAAAGTCTGAGCTCGCTATTCGAGGACCTGCTCCAACTCCCTCTCAGTGGCCAGGCCCCAGTTCAACAGCTCGATGCCGTGCCGACGAGCGTCAAGGACCTCGACACCCCTCCTCTAGACATCGTTCCTCAGCATAAAAATCTCTCTCCCAAGAGCGCAGACATGTGTCGCCGACTGGAAACATAAGGGACGTTATAAGGCACCAAGAAGTTTGAAATAGAGGAAACAGCACCAAGATATACCTCGAGCAGGGCATGAAGAGCATCGCGGCTTCAGACTTGGAAAGGAAGATCTACAAAGCGACGCAGGTCAGCTCGAGGAATCAACTCCATCAGAGCACGACTGCTCAGGCTCACGTCCCGAAGCAGATCGGCCTTAGGGTCAGCAATAGAGGTCTGGGGGGCATGAGCCAAGCTTGGACCAGCTGCAGCAATTAGAGAAGTGCCTCGCCGAACAGGCCCTCCCACAGGGTTAATCACCACAGTACCCGCAGTGGCCTCACTAGTGACCAACTCTGATGTCGACCTCGGGGCCTCGAGTGCAGGAACATCGGATACATAAGTGAGGACCTCGGCCGCAACAACAGGAGCCTCGGCGGCAGGAACAGGGACCTCGCCAGAAGAACTATCCTCTTCCAACCTCGTCCTCTTTGCCGGGGGTCCTACGGCCCTATCCCGCCTTCTTTCATCCACCCGCTCCATGATCATATGGCGCTGAGTCACCAGGTAGGAAGGAACTACGCAAACAAGATCAAAAACTTAGCAAGGATTCGAGTAAAGGAACAGAAGAATAAGAAATATTGATTACGCACGATCACCTGACGCCAAGGGAACCCCGGGGTGCATCAGCTCAATATAGGAAAAGGGGAGGCGAGCACGCGCTTGGTCGACCCGAGCCAGCTCTGAGGCACCAAGGGGCGGGAGCTCTCCTGCATTAGGAACTAGTGATACCATTAGTGCACGAGCACAAGCATCAACAAGAACGAAGGCAAGAGCTTACCTAAGTTTCTGCGGCACCCCCAGGCGGTAGGAACTCTGACAGACCCCGGAAATTGGGAACCAAACTCCCAGCCATCTCCGGAGACGAAGAAATATCTCCTTATCCACCCATCAGGGCTCGGCGGGAGATCCCGGATGGGAATCTCTCCCCCTCACCTAGGGACGAAGTGGTAGAACTCGGATACCTCCTCAGGGCGGAAAAAGTGAAGAAACTCCCTTAAACTAGCCCTGACCTGAGGGAACATCCTTCCCCACGCCACTGTGAAGGTCAATAACACCGCCCAGCCAGATGGGAGGAGAATGGCGGGGCAGAAGCTGAAGAAATGAAGGACGTCTCGTATCAAGCCAGGTAGGGGAAATCGAAGCCCCAATAAGAAGGGGGCCTCGAAGAAGCAAGTTTCACCAGTAACCGGGCTGTGGAACCTGCGCAAGCCTGCAGGGCACACGACAACACCAGGGGGAAATTCGAAACGCCTAGCCAGGACCTGAGCCTCGTCCTCGTCGATTTCGCTAGCCTCAACATTGCCAAAAACTCGCTCCATAACGTCAAATGGAGAGGAGGGAGTAGCCATGAATACAAGGATCGAAGTGGGTTTCTAAGAAACAGCAGGGAGAGAAATGTATGTCGCAGCAGAAAACTAAGGACTTCTTTTACGCTCAGTAAAGAGCAGTCATTCCCCGGAGGCCTATTTATAGGCGCTACAGGACAGGCCTTGTCACTGTCGCCAAATGCAGTTAATGCACGTCCCTCGCCATTAATGAAGGGGACACGTGGCGTCGTGGGGGCTTCTTGGACGCCACGATCGAGGGATCACTAAACCCTCTGACGGCGCACGTTCTCGAACGAACGAAACCGTTGGACCTCCACTACAAGTAAAGCAACCAGAAAGGACCAAATTAGCCCTAAGAAGTTCAAGCGACCCAAGGGGAAAGCATGAAGGACGACTGGGATCAGATAAGCTCGGCCATAAGTGAAAAGGCAAAAGTCAGCATCAAAAGAAGTGTATAGCAAAGCATTACAAGGCAACCATAAATCGGGAAAAACCATAAGAGTTTTCATTTCTACATCTAAAGAAGTTACAATGAAGCATTACAAAAGAAACAGCTCGAAAAACTACAAGGAAGATTATAGCAGCAGGAAAGCCTCGCATCGACCTCAAGGAACGACCTCTTCATCGCCACCTGCTTCCTCACCAGAAGCCCCGGCCGACGCACCTGGCTCCACCGCCGCTGCCAGCCCGGGACAAGGTGCCTTCTCGACACAAGGCACCGCACCCTCATTAGGATCTGGGGTCTCGACCTCCTCAGCCACCACCGTCGCCTTCTTGAAATCCAGCATTGGCACAAAAGGATCCAAGTCAAGGTCAGGGTAAGCCTCCTCAAGTTGATCCTGAAGATTTAGAAAACCCTTCACAAAGCCAGAGGCGCATTCTTTCTCGAGCTGCGAGACACGAGCCCGCAAGGAGGCCAACTCAGAATCTTTAGCCGCCAAGTCGGCATCTTTGGCCCTGAGCTCCGAATCCTTGGCTAACAGGTCGGCCTCCTTGGTTTTGAGCTTGTCGTCCTTTGAGTCCATGATCTTGACGAAGTCCTGAAGGCGAGCATCCATCTCATCATTGATCCTCTTCAGCTCAGTAGCCTCCACAGACAGGACCTTCACCTTCTCATCGGCAACCTCCTTGGACTCATTTGCCCTTGAGAGCTCCTCCTTGTAGTGAAAGCCCAACATCTTCACACAATCGAGCGACTAGGAAGGAAAAAGGTCAGTCAGTACAAACAGAACCTATGAGAATCCCAGCAAAAAGAAATATCAGATATCGGGGAAACTAAGGTTAAGAAAATACCTCTGCCATGCCCCGAATAGCGCGGCTCACCTTCCTATCAAAAGGAACTCGCATGGCCTCCCTAGGATCAGACGTGGAGATCAGCTCAGACAAGGTGGAAACAGCGGCCTCAGGGTCACGAAGGAAGCCGTCCCCTTGCTCCTTGGACGAAGAAGGAGCAGTACCCACCTTCCCGCCTCCCTGAGGGGCAGAATGAGGAGGAGCTGCCGGGGCTTCTTGTTTCGAAGCTCCACCAGTCAAAGATTCACCCTGAGGTCCCTCAATGAAGAGGGGGGGGGGGGGGGAGCCACATCCCCAGGGGGAAGAAGATCTACCTTCTCCTGCGCAAGAGGAACAGGTAGGATCTCAGACACCAATGCATCTTGGGGCAATCGCTGCGAGCCCTTCACCAGTTTCCTTTTCTTCCTCGACCTATCGGTATCCGAGAACATCGACATTATCAAGTCTTCATTCATGGGGTCAGGAACAGAGGACGATGACGGAGCCGGAGATTGTTCAACAGGAGGCCCGAGCTCGTACAGGGCTAGATTCTCGTCGGTCACCAAGTCGAAGAATGATTGCAACCCCAAGGCCTCGGCCCTAGCGACTCTAGCTGCCTCCTCGATCCCAAGGACAGGACGATAGTCCGCAAACCAGAAGTTAAGTCAATAAAGGAGGAACGGCAAAAAGAGAAAGACACAGTCGAATTGAAAGGGCCTTACTTATGTTCCTTAGAGCTCCCCAAAACCTGGGAATAAGAGGGACGTCCCCTGGTTCCCCGGAAAGCTCCCAGGAGTCACCTCTAACAAAGAAAAACTTGGGTTTCCACCCTTTGTTGGAAGAAGGAAGCCCGGTGATCAAGTTCCTCGCTTTGACCCTTTTTGCAAAGTAAAGGAAACCCGCGGAAGGGGAGGACTTAAGTTGGAAAAGAGAGGCAAATTCATTAATGAAAGGCTGAGAGTCGTTCCCACTCTTCAACCAATGAACGAGAAATCCGATCAGGAGACCCCAGCCATTAGGGGAGAGCCGGGCAGGATAAATGTTATAAAAATCGAGGACGATCTGGATGAAAGGATGAACGGGGAACCGCAGACCAGCACGGAAAACGGATTCGTAAAAATAGACCAGGCCAGGGATAGAAGAATTACACCTCTCGTGTTCGTCAGGAGAGTGTAAGAGAACGGAGTCAGGAAAACAATACTCCCGCCTCAGTTCATCTAAATCCTCATCGCTGAGACAACTGGGAGTCGCTGCTGCACAACAAGCCAAGTCGGCTTGATCCCGACGAACTCTTCTCCTAGGGGTTGGGGGAGGAGCCGGTTTGGATTTCCTAGTCTTTGACGCAACAAAAGAAACAGGAGGAAGGGATGAAAGAGGACGAGCTCCTTCTATAAGGGCAGACCCAGAGGTTGAAACTCCAAGTGCGGACCCAGACACGGGCCTATCAACGAAACTACCACTCTGAGAACCTGAGGTACTTACCTCGACCTCCTCGCCTACTTGGTCCTCGGAATCCGATTCAGAGGAGGAAACGGTCCGCTTCCCCATCAAGGGTCCGGGCCGTAAGCCGGAGTGGAGGGAAGGCAAATGTAAAGCACAGTCCGTCAAAAATGGAGGTCTCAGACACCAACCTCGAAGAAAGGACACCCTAAGCGAAGTAGGATGGTCCACGAAACACGTGAGGGGGGAAAGGTCGTCGGAATGATTCCTAAAGTAGCTAAACCTCCATATCAAGAAGCGAAACCCAAAACCCCACCAAGGAGGGTTGAAGGGATCCAGATCGAGCAAGAATAAAGAAAGGAGGAAAGACATACCTAGTTGAGGTGCTAGATGCAGAAAATAACCGGGAACGCAGAAACCCTAAGAATCGCCTGAGAGTCTGAAACAAAGCGCCTCGAGAGCCAATGGAGGAGAGGGAAACGCAAGGAGATTCAAAAAACGCGAAAGCGACACAAGCGAAGGGACTTTCCCCACTTTTTATACAAAGCATTCAATGCCCTGAAAGGCGAGACGACAGGACGCGCCTCAAGAACCGTACCGTTGGGTTCACCCGATGGTGACACGTGTAAAAACCATCTCATCACAGCCGGCAAATACCGAAGCAGCCCAAACCAGCGCAAAGCCGCCTGACCACGCATCCCGCCACGTAGGGAGACTATGAAGAACTCAGAAAAGACATTTCCTATCCCCAGGTCAGAGAAGACGTCATTCTCGTGACCAGGGGCTGGGGGGCAACTGATGAGGATAGGTTTTTGGGCCTGGGCCGCCATTAGAACCGAGCCCAAAACATCCAGAAAATATTGAATGAGGACTTCGAAGCCCAAAGGAAATGGTCCCAACTGGCCCACACCGGTAGCAAGGGGTCAAAGAGATCGAAGAATCAACAGACCGGCCCTGATCCGATTCTCAGCCCATGACCCGAGTTAATACCTGTTGCGCCACGTGCTCCAAGGACAAGGGGAACCGGCTCTGATTCCTCAGAGTTACTCCCTGCAAAAAACAGAGAGAGGTGGTGCCGAACGAACCCAGGTGGTCGTGGGCACAGTATCGCTGGCGGACAGATAGGCTTGTAGGCAAAGGACGACCGGTCCCCACAAGATCAGAAAAAGGAAGAAGAAGAGCAACAAACCCTAAGGAGGGACACCATATAAATAGAACAGTAGAAGCAGGGAGAGGGAGAGGACTCCTAAGCCTTTTTCCTAGTCTTCTACCTGTATTTTTGCCTTGAACCCTAGGACGTTCATAGAAGAAAGGACCCATTACGGCCCTGCGCCCAGAATTTCCTTGTAATCAGTTGAGATCAATACACACCATTAAGGAACAAGAGTCTTCATTACAGTGGACGTAGCCCAAGTCCTTCGGCTGGGGTGAACCACTTACATTGGTTGTCTGTCGTCGCATAACTTCAATTTACTTAAAACCCATTCCGCGAAACCCAACAGGGCCATATCGGCTTGGGCCTGGGAGATTAATTCCGAGGCATCATCAGTAATGATCCTGAGTATTTATAGACACGTTGGTGACTTTCCTGACAGCCACCATTACTAAAAGACACAACCCAGTATGAAAAGACATAACTCAATGCAAGGCAAAAGACACCAATTGTAACTGTTTTGTATGAACAGTCACAATTCACTCAGACTAATTTATTTAAAATATACTTTGATGAAAGCAAAGCTTCCCCCCACAAGTTCTAAGGTAATCCCGAACTAATCAACATGACATTCATCATCTCTTTCAATGTTCTATTTTTACGTTCAGCAATCCCATTTTGCTGAGATGTATAAGGCGCAAAAGTTTAGTCAATAATACCATGTTCTTGACAGAACCTATCGAAATGTGCATCATATTTGCCGGATCGGGTCGTGGCGAGGCGGGGGGGCGAGTGGCGCGCGCACGCGTGGTAGAACCGAAGGTATGTAGGTGCTCGCTCCGCTCATAAAACTGTGGTACCCCTTGGGGCCCAATCCCTTAGAGCAAACTTGACCTATATATACCCATGTAAAATTTCTTCCTCAACCAATGTGGGATTGGTGTCAAATCCCACATTGCACAACCTTTATTTTTCTCATTTCAAGATGGTCACTTTAGAGCCTATTTTCTCATTCATTTTTTACTCGATTTGAGCAAGTGAATATACTACATTATTCTCCTCACGGAGTAGAATATGAACCCACAAAATTTTATTCAAAATAATAATTGGGTTCCACTTTAATTTAGGCTCAAAATCGATCGAAAACTCAATTTTTATATTTAAAAAACTGTTTTGGTCTAACAAATATAATACTCCGAACCAATTCCGTAATATGTTTTGGCGCTAATAACTTCAAGTATAAAAAATTTAACTTCCACAAATAATACACCATTTTTCTTAAAATGTAAAATTAAACCCAATTTTAATTGATTCTATACACTTCACTTTCTTTCGAATTTCAGATTTTCTAAGGTCCCAAAAAATGAATAAATAATCTTTTGATAACAAATTTAATTACAATCAATAAAAAAACTTCAATTCATCGATTTACTCGATCCTCGTTCGAACTTTTACCTCAAGTTCAACCTGCAACTGAAAGGGTAAATGAGGGTGATCTCGAAAAAGCTCAATAAATAATTTAAAACATAATATACGATGTCAAAGAGTAAAACAATAATTAATCAATTATCCGATAAACAATCAATGACACAAGAATTAATAGGATAAGTTACGAAGCATAAATATATTGAACGTGTCAATGAACTCGAAAGTTCAAATAATCAAATCAATCATGGCTAAATACTCGGTTAATTCTGACAACAAGTTAGGCATCATTCGATGAATTTTAATTCAAGCATGTTCACTCCTCAAGACCACCGAGTGTACCTTATACACAAGTCAAAAAATTTGAAGTATGTCACCAAAATTAACATCACAACGATTAACGATACGTCAAACAAAAATACGATTGACCATCAAATTACTAACAATTCAACGAAATATCATTTCAAAACTTGAAACTAAACGATACCACAATTCGAATTTGAATATGTAACCTTCTTTTTCAAACGCCCTCCAATTGTACACGTTGCCTAATTCTAAAACACACACAAAAGATTTTAATGCTCACTCATCCTCCACGAAATAACACCTCCACTCTTATTTCCATCATGAGCCATCCATTTATACCATCCCCAGCCGCCACCACTCAATCCACTTAATTATCATCAACTAGAGTTCTATCATTTTTATTTTAATTTTTAATTTTTTTACTCGATAAATTTTGATCTTAATAAAACTTATAATAATCAAATATTTCATAATTAAATCCTAACGTATAATTTGACCTCAACTATCGTTCGTATAATTCAAGATAAATTTTCCTAACATTTTTTGGATTTAAGTCATATTTCACTGACACTCCCTCTGGTTTCTATAATATAACTATACACACCTATAGTTTATGTACACGTTTCACAAACAACTGCTTGTGTGATGTGATGATTTATTTACTTATGAATTACCAAATTTATCATTGACCATATAAAATAAATTTAAAGTAATAGTAAACATTCTTTTAATGCTAATTAAATGCTAATTGGATTAAATACAATGTTTCCTATACAAAAATGTATAAAACAAAATGTTAATTTGGTGTTAATTTTGAAAAATAATATTAATTTAATAAAACTAAATATTAAATTTAAAAAATTCAATGTTAATTTTATAAAATTGAATAAACATTTGGTATTGATTTGATGAAATTGAATATTAATTTAAAATTCAATCAAAAAAATGATTTTAGTTTGGAGTTAATTTAATAAAATTAAATATTGATTTGGTGTTAATTTTATAAAATTGAATATCGATTTGATGAGATTGAATATTAATTTGATGAAATAAAATAATAATTTATAAAATTTAAGATAAATTTTACGTTAATTTTGTAAAATCTTGTATTAATTTGATGAAATTGGTAGTTTTTTTTTTTTTGAGATAAATGAAATTGATAGTTAATTTGGTATTAATTAGATCAAATTAAATATTAATTTGGTAGTTAATTTGATGAAGTTTAATGTAGTTTTGATAAAATTAAATGTTAATTTGATATTAATTTCATGGAATTAAATATTAATTTATTATAATTAAATATTAATTAGATGAATTGAATGTTAATTCTCACTAAGCCTCACTCATATCCATCAATTCTTGACCCAAAAATAAAATATTTGACTGCAATTATTTCTTTTTTTCCGTCAATGCTGTACATAATTGACGCCGACGCATTGGATCTATATATCGAATTCTAACTTACACGTCAAAAAATAGGACTGAATGAAATGATATTCGTGATAATGACGAAATAGTAAAATTTGTATTAGGAAATAATTTTTTATTGTTAGGAAAGAAATAGTAAAAAAAATTTATATTAGACTACCTCAAGTGATAATAGAGACGAGTTATAAATTTAGACGTCCTAAATTCGAATAATGACAATTCCTTGGAGTTTGGTCATGATGAGTTTATTCTTCATGAATACCCTAGTCTCGACGTGGATGATCTGTTTTTGATTAGATTAAGAAGAAAATTAGTCGAGATGCACATAAATTAGCTCGAACAGCCATAACGGTTAAAGTAAAAAAAAAAAAAAGATTTTCATATTTTGCACTCCAAAAAATGTTTCGATTCTTACTTTGCACCCCAAAATATTATTTTTTTTTATATTGCATCCTGAATGTCATAAATTGATTCTAATGTCGCCCTCGAACCAATATCAATTTCAAATTTTGTTAAAAATTAATGCAGATGTCACCCATGCATGTTCTTCTTAGGCAAAAATATAAACTCGTAATTCATATCCTTGAGTGACAATTGCATCAATTTTTAATGGAATTTGAAATAGATGTTAGTGCGAGGGTTACATTGGGACTATCTTATGACATTCAGAATGTAATATAAGAAAAATAATATTTCGGAGTGTAAAATAAGAATCGAAACATCTTTCAAAGTGCAAAAAAAAAAGTTTGATTTGTGCTCCCATGTGTCAATTTTTCTTTGTGTGTGCACAACACATGACACTTGGACTTTTAAGGATAAAAATTATAATAGGTCCTTAAACTTTATTTTCGGTTTTAATTTGATTTCTAAATTTTTAATTGTCTCAATTTAGTCTTTCAATTATGAATTTTGTTTCAATTAAATTATTTTGTCTATATTTTTCATTAAATCAAATAGAGACAAGTCTGACTTGATCAATTTTCACTGTTAGATCAAATGGAAAACTATTTGATAATTGATGAAAAGACTTAACTAAGACGAAATTAATAGTTGAGGAATTAAATTGGGACAATTGAAAATTCAAAAATCAAATTAAAGTCAAAGTCAAAGTATAGTAATTAATTACGAAATTTGTATAATAAGTATAGCACGTTAGTATAGAGACACTAATAAAGTAATAACATCCTAATTAATCTTTTAAAGAGCAAAAAAAAAAAGTAAGAGTTTTTATTGGATAAATTGCATATTGACTCCCCTAACTTTAATTTCTATGTTGTATTATTCCTTTAATTATCACGAATTTCAAATTATATTTTTAATTATGATTATTAGCTTTACACTAGTCAATGATTATTATTCTCTGTCTTCTAAACTCTATGATTTTGTTTCACTTTGGCCAAGTACTTGGATATTTTCTTTCAAAAGATAATAGACTTTTGTGTTGGGGGTAATGTGTAACTAAGGGGGTTTTTGTGTAATTTATCTTTATTAAAGAAAATCTTACCTGAATTATTTAGAGCAGGGCCGGCCTCAAGCCCAAGAATACTTCTTCGAAAAAAATTTAGATGGGATCCTAAAATTATTTTTAGATGAATAATTTATTTATTTTTTATTTTTAAATTTTTAAAATTGATGGTGGTCTCGGAATTAATCTCCCAAGCCCAGCCTGATACGGTTCTGTCGGATTTTGCGGAGTAGGCTTAAGAAAAATGACGTTATGCAATGAAGAACAAAGAACGTAAGTGGTTCACCCTAGCCGATGGACTTGGGCTACATCCACTGTAATGGAGGCTCTTGCTCCTTGACGAAATGTATTGATCTCAAATGGTTACAAGAAAATTACAAGCGCAGGGCGGTTGTGGATCCTTTCTTATCTGGGTATTCTAGGATCAAGGGAAAAATACCAAAATGAAGGTTAGGAAGAAGACTCAGGAGTCTATTCTTTTTTGGAGTCCCCCCCTCCTTGCTTCTACTGTTCTATTTATATCGTGCCTCCCCTTCGGGTTTGTTGCTCTTCTTCTTCCCTTTCCTGATCTTGTGAGGACCTTTCGTCATTTCCCTGCAAGCCTCTCTGTCCGCCGACGGTACTGTACCCACGACCACCTGAGTTCGTTCGACACCACTTCTCTATGCCTTTTGCAGGGTGTAACTCTGAGGAATCAGAGCCGGTTCCCTTTGTCCTTGTAGCACGTGGCGCAATAGGGCACACCTTAGGTTATAGACTGAGAATCGGATCAGGGCTGGGCTGTTGGCTCTTCGGGCTCTTAGGCCCCCTGCTCTCGATGTGGGCTGGTTGAGACTATTTCCTTTGGGTTTCAAAATCCACATTCAGTATTTTCAAGATGTTTTGGGCTCGACTATCATGGCGGCCCAGACCCAAAAACCTATCCTCATCAAAAATTATATCTTTTAGTATGTATATTTAAGGTGAAAACCAACTTGCAAAACAAACTCATTAGGTACTGATTAAATTAAAATCAACTTAACTCAAAAATTATAGTTCAAAAAAATATAATGTATAAATAGGCCAGAGTTATTATAAATTCAGATAAAATAAGAGTGTAAAATCTTGTAATTTTTTATACAAGAATATGGTGGGCTCTTTTTTTTTTCTTTTTGAATATACATATATTTATGATTTAAAGTATAATATTTTTAAAAATTTTTTGATCATTTTAAGAAAAATCTTAATTTTTTATTTTTAAAGATTTATTCATATAATTTTGTGAAATATATGTGAACGCCCCTTACGCAAGTGGAGGCCCAGGCGACCATCTCACTTGCGTAAGGGTAGGGCCGGCACTGATTTAGAATCAACTAATTTTTTAATAGTAGGAATGCGTCACTGATTAGAATCAACTAATTTTTTAATAGTAGGAATGGGACACTGATTAAAATCAACTAATTTTTTAATAGTAGGAATGCGCCACTTATTAGAATCAACTAATTTTTAAATTGTACGAATGCGATACAAATATGACAAAACATGACTCAATTGAAGCACGACTAACAGGTTAGCCCCGGAACACCCTCTCCCAGTTGCTTATGAAGATTCATGGGTTGCGATCAAGTGGGTTGCTTCCCATTTCAAAGGAAACGGCCAGGAGCCATGGCTAAAGGACTATGTTGATTTTGAACGTGTGTTTTTTAGTGGAGATAGTGCAGGTGGAAACATAGCGCACAACATGGCCATCCGGGTCGGGTCAGAAAAACTTGACGGTATCAATATTCTTGGATTGGTTTTAAACCATCCATTCTTTTGGGGCGAAGAGCCAATTGGTAATGAAGCTGCTGAAACAAATTACCCCGACAAAGCATTCGTGGATCGCTTGTGGCGGTTTGTGAACCCATCGACAGTTGGGTCAGATGACCCGATGTTGAACCCGGCTAAAAATCCGGATCTTCCAAGCCTAGGAAGTAGTAAGGTGCTGATTTGTGTTGCTGAGGAAGATCTGTTGAGAGATAGGGGTTGGTATTATTATGAGGTATTGGACAAAAGTGGGTGGAAAGGAAAGGTTGAGATTATGGAGACCAAGGGGAGAGAACCATGTTTTTCATTTGTATAATCCCACTAGTGAAAGTGCTGTGGCTCTGGTCAAAAGAGTGGCCACTTTTTTTAATCAGCACAAAGACTAGTCTTTGGATTTGTAAAATAAGAAATGTTTTTCGGTATCGAGTTCAATATCATATTAATATGATCATACGATTTTGTTTGGTGAAGTCACGATTTTATCTGGGTTACAATCCATCCTAATATTTTAAAACCATCTAACCGACACCATTTCATCACGATGTTACTATATTGAACCATAACCCTACTTTTCACATAAATTTGGTTTTTTTTTCCTCTCTTTGAAATTGAGTGTGTAGACCATACTTGCAGAGTGGAAGTTGAGTTATCATTATGTAGTAATTTGTTGGCTCAATAGAAACTCCGCTCATCTCACCAAAATATTGGGTGCGTTTGGAGCTGAATTTTTTTTTTTTGTGCAAAAAAAAAAATTTAAAAAGTGAAATAAAAAAGTCAGAGTTAAAAAAACTCTTGAAACTATTTGGAGTGTTTTCGAAAAAATCGATTTTTCCTTAGAAGCCGTTAGATAAACTCCATCACATGCCTGCTCTTGTGCTATTTTCTGTCATTTTTTTTTTTTTTGGACATTAGAGTAAAGTCCAAAGTCAATCAATATATTAACATTGAGAATAAAATTGATAAAATTAAAATTTTAAAGATAAAAGTGTAACAAGTGTCAAACTTAAGGGACTAACGGTGTAATTTACTTAATATTTATTCATTAAGTGGACAATGTTGCAGTTTGGTGAGATAATAATAAATGCTCCCCCCCCCCCCCCAAAAAAAAAAAAGAGATAATAATAAATGCCAAAAAAAATGGTCCAAATACATCCACCATCTCTCTCTCTCTCTCCATTGGTAATAACTAACGACTGCTCTGCCTAAACACTTATCTTGATTTTCTCTCTCTGCAATGGCTTCAAGTACAACAGAAATAGTCCATGAGTTTCTGCCCATCATCCGAGTCTACAAAGATGGTCGAGTTGAAAGATTGTCGGGTAACGACGTCGTTCCGGCATCAGTGGATCCCGACACCGGTGTTCAATCCAAAGATGTCGGAATTGCACCAGAGATCGGTGTAGCCGCCAGGATTTTCTTGCCCAGAAACGCCAACCCACACCACAAACTTCCTCTCCTAGTCTACTTTCATGGCGGAGGCTTTCTCGTCGAAAGCGCCTTCTCTCCGATGTACCATAACCATCTTAACTCACTTGCCGCAGAAGCAAACGTTGTTGTAGTTTCTGTGAACTACAGGTAAGGAGGTCAACTTTATAAGAAATGTTAATTTATGAAAAGTTAGTTTTGGTGATGTACAAATTAGTTTTATGTACCACTTGTCAAATAATTAATAATTAATGTAGTAAGCGAATAAGGAGAGAGCTAACAGAAACAGAACACAGATATAGAGTGGTTCGTTTAAGGTGATCTACTCCACTTTGAAAAGCTAGAATGGCATTGGTGTTTTATTTCTGTTTGAGTGTAGAGGTGAGAGCAATGAGAGCTCAGGTGTGAGATGCCAGATTCAAGATCTAAGAGATCGAGATGGATGTCCCCCATGTGTAGGGGGGGCTTACAATTTATAGTGTCTCATATCAGATTGAGGCGTCTTTTTAGTAACTAAGTAGCTAATTTGGTGGAGCTGGCGTCATCCTCGCAACGGCTGAGGCGATTACGGAGCTCCCTTTAAGATCAGGTCCAAGGATGACGCGGTGGTTGACTTTTTCCAAAGCGGTATGAATGAGGCTCTTGGGATGGCGCTACTCACTCCTTAACGATGTGGCTCTTAGAGCTCTGATGAGGCTGGCCAGACGTGGATCTTTTTTGGGCTGGGCCCATCAGGTTTTGTCCAGGCAAGTCCTTTATTCAAGTTGGGCCCCACAACTTGAGTTGGGCTTTGGGTCGGGCCCACCATTTGCCCCCCAATGTCCCGAATCCAATAAAACTTAGAGAAGAGGGAATTTAGCTAAATTTGGACTCTAGCTGATGAGGACTCCTCTGAACTGATGACTCATTTTCTTCTTGATATGGTTCATCTCCGGAGATTGCTGTCGAGTGAAGGAGGGGAGATGCTAGGGACCATTGGTTCTGGTGAGGAGAGCAGCACTGGAGTAGTCGGTGCTGATCCCAGTGCTTAGGTGAAAGCCAGCGAGGCAGGGGGCGAGATGGGTGTTGACGAGGAGTGGACCCAGGCAGGTGTCAGAGGCGAGGTTACCTAGGCTGGCGCCGAAGGTGAGGCGCCAAGGGCTGGTGGGCATGCTAATCGCAGAGGAGAGTCGGCGCCACTGGCTGGGCGAGGATAGGCAAGAGCGGCGTCGCCAGGGGCTGGGCGCGACTAGGCAAGTGCGGCGACGGCGTCATTGGGCGCTGGGCACGGCCAGGCGAGCGTGCAAGCTACGTCGTTGGGGACTAGGCGCGAACGGGCAGCGATGTGTGTGGTAGAGGTGTCAATGCTGGGCGAGCCAGGCATGATGATGGGGGATGCTGGTGTTTTCGGCAGCAATGACTCCAGTCAAGTGGTGGAAGGTATGGTTCGTTTAGGCAGAACTCCTCGGACCCCGGCTCCTCAAGGCTCTTCTGATATTGATCCAAGTAGTGTCCCTCTTCGTCCTCGCAACAGCAGGTACCGAGGAAAAGTTACCTTGATAACGATGGGTCCAAGGTAAGTACTATTTTTAGTTCTCTTAACACTGACGCCGACATTTTGCAGATTGTTTCCACTTATGACATTCTTCATGTGGTGTTGTGTCATCGAGCTGAAATAGGTGAACCCGCTTGTGACGACTCCTCTGGAAATATTACTATTTATAAGGAGATGTTTGAGGCTAATAGTAAAGCTTCCTAGGCTGAGCTTACGACGACCCGCAAGAGGGCCGCGCTCAATGAGGCTACTTGCATAAGGCTACTGATGTACAAGCGCATGAGGCAAGGCGCCAGGAGGGAGTGCCAAAGGCAGGGCGCCAGGAGGGGGCGCTAGGAGCAAGGCGTCGGGTTGCAGGCGGCCTGAGTTCCAAGGGTGTGCCTAGAGATGGAAAAAACAATGTTACTCCAACATCGAAATATCTAACATGATTACCTAATGAGAAAGGTAGACACATCGGGCTGTAAAGAAATAACCGCTAAGCTAGAGGGAGGCTACTTGCATGAGAAGAGAGGCAGAGTTTGAGAGTTGGTCATGGAGAAGCTGCACCTCTTGAGACCAAGCTTTTGGCGACCCACGAGAGAGCTACTAAGTTGGAGGTAGGCTAACTGTGAGGTTGCCCGCACGAGAGTAGAGGCAGAGTTTGAGGGTTGCTTGTGAGAGAGCTGCACCTCTTGAGATCGAGCTTTTGGCGACTCGCGAGAGAGCCGCTAAGCTGGAGACTGAGGCTACCTACTCGAGAACAGAGGCAGAGTTAAGCCAAGCTTTCTAGCAACTCTCGTAAGAGCCGCTAAGTTGGAGATATAGGTTGCATGCGTGAGAGCATAGGCAGAGTTAGGCCAAGCTTTCTGGCGACTCTTGTAAGAGCCGCTAAGTTGAAGATATAGGCTGCCTACGTGAGACCATAGGCTGTCTGCATGAGAGTGGAGGCAGAGTGAGGCCGAGCTTTTTGATGACTCGTGAGAGAGACGCTAAGCTGGAGATTGAGGTTGCCTGCGTGAGAATAGAGGCAGAGTGAGGCCAAGATTTCTGGCGACTCTCGTGAGAGCTGTTAAGCTGGAGACATATGGTGTTTGCATAATAGCACTACTGGGCACTGAGGCATAGGCGCCGCCGGGCACTAGGGTGCGAGCGACACTGGGTCTTCCCTAGTCGATTTCAAGGATAACAATTAGTTCAAGGATTAGAAACAGTTCAACACTGCAATCCATGTGAGGCCAAAGAATAGATGTTTTATAGGTTGATTCTTATTCTTGCTGTTCTGCTCAATTTTGAAATGCTCTTGTGCAGGGAAAAATTCACACAAATGATCACCACCTTAAAGATGATAATGGGAAAATCTTGGTAAGCCTCATCATCAATCCCCAAGATATTCGAGGTAAAGTTGTATTAGCACGTTGGTTCCTAGATTGTAGGATGAGATGTGCTCGCCAAGGGCCATTGTTTATCAACAGTCCATCGATACTCGGAGTAGAGTTTCAATAGGGCTGTAGGTCCTGTGTCAATCCTTAGCCAAGTAATAGGTGGGTTTCGGGCAGAGGCAAGTGAAGTCGGAGGCGTGGCGGCGCCAGGCACAAGGTGGCTAAGGCAGCGACGCCTAGAGGTTGGGGCAGCAAACGCCTGGAGCTGGTTGTGTGGGCGACGCCTTGGCGCTGCTCATTCAAGACTAATTTTTTTTATATCTTAAGGAAACTCAAAGCTAATATATTCTTATAAATTAATAATTTTGTAATAACTTGTACTAATTAAAAAATAATATTTTATAAATGATATTTGTAGATTTTTTTTGATAGAAAATATTTTGGCGATATGTTTTTTGATAAATTAAATTTTTAGTTTGTATTAAATTTAACTCGATTTTGATTACAAGTACATAAATTAATAATTTTTTTAAGTCAATTTTATCATATTTCGTATATTTATCTATCTATAATATAAAACAGGGCGGCTTCAACAAGCCGATCCTACGGTTTCAAATTCATTCATCCAACAGTTAAGAAATTACAATTTTTTTCCTTAATATTCCCCCTCAATAAGTCAACGATTACGGCTGATCTTGGAACATATCTTACTGCCTCAAATTCATTCATCCAACGGTCAAGAAATTGACATTTTTTTCCTTAATATTTTCCCTCCCAACCGATCAACGATTACGACTGATCTTGGAATACAGGATTTTCTCAGACATAATAATTAAATGGGTCAAATTTTCAATTAATATCATCTGTATAGTGTAATATTTTGAATTTGTATAAGACACAATGATTACATTTTGATTAAAAAAAGCTCATCAATTTAAGATAAAACAAAAACAAGGGTGCTGCTTAATGCATTTATATTGAATATAATTAATTTTAATTTTATTTATTTAATTAATTATCTCAAACTAACATGTCTTAAACATATCTTGAATAAAAAATTCAAGACTAATTTTTTTTATATATATATTAAGGAAACCCAACGCTAATATATTCTTTTAAATTAATAATTTTGTAATAGCTTGTACTAATTAAAAAATAATATTTTATAAATAATATTTGTAGATCTTTTTTTGATAGAAAATATTTTGGCGATATGCTTTTTGATAAATTAAAATTTTAGTTTGTATTAAATTTAACTCAATTTTGATTACATGCATATAAATTAACATTTTTTTAAGTCAATTTTATCATATTTCGTGGATTTATCAATAATATCCATAATATAAAATATGGCAGATTCAACAGGCCTATCATACGGTCTAAAATTTATTCATCCAACGGCCACCAACATCTCTCTTAAAATCATTCATATTGAATTTTACCCTCCTCTTCTCACTATTCACTCTCTCTCTCTCTCTCTAGCAGTGGCAGAGGAGGAGGGGTCTGGGGCCACCCTGAAAAAATATATATTTTTTTTAGTTACATAAGTTTTATATATTTTTTTGGATTAATTGGGCCCACTGCAATGATTTATGAAAAAAAAATTAATTAGGTCAAACAAGTTGAGTACTAGAACAAAAAAACAAAAACAATAAGTTCATATCAATCTCTTAAAATTAGCAAACTAAAATTGATTATTTAGAGTATTGCTATGATTTGTGGATGCCTCATTTGGTTCAAAAATTATGGAATACATAGCCAAATGAGTAAAAGATGGAATTTGTAATTAAAAGAAAATATAGAATATTGCTTTTATTTGTGTCAAATCTATATCTATAATATAAAATAGGGCGGCTTCTACAAGTTCATCTTACGGTCTCAAATTCATTCATCCAACGGTCAAAAAATTATAATTTTTTTCTTAATATTTTCCCTCCCAACCGGTCAACGATTACGGCTAATCTTGGAACATATCTTACGGTCTCAAATTTATTCATCCAACGGTCAAGAAATTAATATTTTTTTCCTTAATATTTTCCCTCCCAACTAGTCAAAGATTACGGCCGAATTGGATCACAAGATTTTCTCTAACATAATAATTAAATTGAACACATTTATATTGAATATAATTAATTTTAATTTTATTTATTTAATTAACTATCTCAAACTAACATGCCTTACACATGTCTTGAATCAAAAGTTCAAGACTATTTTTTTTTTATCTCTTAAGAAAACTCAACGCTAATATATTCTTATAAATTAATAATTTCGTAATAACTTGTACTAATTAAAAAAATATTTTATAAAAAATATTTGTAGATCTTTTTTTGATAGAAAATATTTTGGCGATATGCTTTTTGATAAATTAGATTTTTAGTTTGTATTAAATTTGATTCGATTTTGATTATATGTACATAAATTAATATTCGATATTGATTACATATATATAAATTAATGTTTTTTTAATTCAATTCTATTATATTTTGTGGATTCTATAATATAAAACAGGGCGGGTTCAACAAGCTCATCCGACTGTCTCAAATAAACTCGTCCAATGGCCACTAACATCTCTCTCAATACCATTCATATTGAATTTTACCTTACTCTTCACTCTCTTTCTCTGGCAGTGACGGAGGGAGGAGGGGTCTGAGGCCACCCTGAAAAAAATATTTTTTTAATTATATATGTTTTATATATTTTTTTTTAGATTAGTTGGGCCCACTTTAATAATTTATGAAAAACAAAATTAATTGGATCAAACAAGTTGGTACTAGAACAAAAAAACAAAAACAAAAAGTCCATATCAAATCTCTTAAAATTAGCAAACTAAAATTGATTCCTTAGAGTATTGGTATGATTTGTTGAAGTCTCATTTGGTTCAAAAATTATAGAATATATAGCCAAAAATGAGTAAAATATAGAATTTATAAAAAGATCAAAAATTATAGCATATTGCTTTTATTTGTATCAAATAAATTATATTATTGATCCTTAATGTATTGATGTTATCTTATTAATTTTTTTCAAATAGATATTTTTTATGTTTAAATAATTTTTAAGTATCAAATCTAATATAAAAAAATATAAATATATCACACTATTTTTATATATTATACTTAAAGTGTGTCCACCCTAAATCATATTTAGGGTTCTGTCATTGTTCTCAGAGATCTTTACTCCTTACTTTTCCAAATTAATTGGTTGATTTATGTTGCACCGTGCCTTCAGGCACGGGTTACCCATAGTCTATAATATAAAATAGGGTGGCTTCTACGAGTTCATCTTACGGTCTCAAATTCATTCATCCAAATGTCAAAAAATTATAATTTTTTTCTTAAAATTTTCCCTCCCAACCGGTGAACGATTACGGCTGATCTTGGAACATATCTTACGGTCTCAAATTTATTCAGCAAACGGTCAAGAAATTAACATTTTTTTCCTTAATATTTTCCTTCCCAACTAGTCAAAGATTATGGCTGACTTGGATCACAAAATTTCTCCAACATAATAATTAAATTTAACAAATTTATATTGAATATAATTAATTTTAATTTTATTTATTTAATTAACTGTCTCAAACTAACATGCCTTACACATGTCTTGAATCAAAAATTCAAGACTATTTTTTTTTATCTCTTAAGAAAACTCAACGCTAATATATTCTTATAAATTAATAATTTCGTAATAACTTGTACTAATTAAAAAAAATTATTTTATAAAAAATATTTGTAGATCTTTTTTTGATAGAAAATATTTTGACGATATGCTTTTTGATAAATTAGATTTTTTGTTTGTATTAAATTTGATTCGATTTTGATTATATGTATATAAATTAATATTTGATATTGATTACATGTATATAAATTAATATTTTTTTAAGTCAATTTTATTATATTTTATGGATTCTATAATATAAAACAGGGCGGGTTCAACAAACACATCCGACAGTCTCAAATAAACTCGTCCAACGGCCACCAACATCTCTCTCAATACCATTCATATTGAATTTTATCTTCCTCTTCTCACTCTTCACTATCTTTCTCTAGCAGTGACGGAGGGAGGAGGGGTCTGGGGCCACCCTCAAAAAAAAAAAAATTAATTATACATGTTTTGTATTTTTTTTTTTTAGATTAGTTGGGCCCACTGTAATAATTTATGAAAAACAAAATTAATTGGATCAAACAAGTTGGTACTAGAACAAAAAAACAAAAACAAAAATTCCATATCAAATCTCTTAAAATTAGCAAACTAAAATTGATTCCTTAGAATATTGGTATGATTTGTTGAAGTCTCATTTGGTTCAAAAATTATAGAATATATAGCCAAAAATGAGTAAAATATAGAATTTATAAAAAGATTAAAAATTATAGCATATTGCTTTTATTTTTATCAAATAAATTATATTATTGATCCTTAAATGTATAGATGTTATCGTATTAATTTTTTTCAAATAGATATTTTTTATGTTTAATGAATTTTGAAGTATCAAATCTAATATAAAAAATATAAATATATCACACTATTTTTATATATTATACTTAAAGTGTGTCCACCATAAATCATATTTAGGGTTCTGTCATTGTTCTCAGAGATCTTCACTCCTTACTTTTCCAAATTAATTGGTTGATTTATGTTGCACCGTGCCTTCAAGTACGGGTTACCCATAGTCTATAATATAAAATAGGGTGGCTTCTACGAGTCCATCTTACGGTCTCAAATTCATTCATCCAAATGTCAAAAAATTATAATTTTTTTCTTAATATTTTCCCTCCCAACCGGTCAACAATTACGACTGATTTTGGAACATATCTTACGGTCTCAAATTTATTCATCAAACAGTCAAGAAATTAACATTTTTTTCCTTAATATTTTCCCTCCCAACTAGTCAAAGATTACGGCTGACTTGGATCACAAGATTTTCTCTAACATAATAATTAAATTTAACACATTTATATTGAATATAATTAATTTTAATTTTATTTATTTAATTAACTATCTCAAACTAACATGCTTTACACATGTCTTGAATCAAAAGTTCAAGACTATTTTTTTTTTATCTCTTAAGAAAACTCAACGCTAATATATTCTTATAAATTAATAATTTCGTAATAACTTGTACTAATTAAAAAAAAATTATTTTATAAAAAATATTTGTAGAACTTTTTTTTTATAGAAAATATTTTGGGGATATGCTTTTGATAAATTAGATTTTTAGTTTGTATTAAATTTGATTCGATTTTGATTATATGTATATAAATTAATATTTGATATTGATTACATGTATATAAATTAATGTTTTTTTAGTCAATTCTATTATATTTTGTGGATTCTATAATATAAAACAGGGCGGGTTCAACAAGCCCATCCGACGGTCTCAAATAAACTCATCCAACGACCACCAACATCTCTCTCAATACCATTCATATTGAATTTTTCCTTCCTCTTCTCACTCTTCACTCTCTTTCTCTAGCAGTGACGGAGGGAGGAGGGGTCTGGGGCCACCCTGAACAAAAAAAAAATTTAATTATATATGTTTTATATTTTTTTTTTAGATTAGTTGGGCCCACTGTAATAATTTATGAAAAACAAAATTAATTGGATCAAACAAGTTGGGTACTAAAATAAAAAAACAAAAACAAAAAGTTCATGTCAAATATCTTAAAATTAGTGAACTAAAATTGATTCCTTAGAGTATTGGTATGATTTGTTGAAGTCTCCTTTGGTTCAAAAATTATAGAATATATAGCAAAAAATGAATAAAATATAGAATTTATAAAAAGATTAAAAATTATAGCATATTGCTTTTATTTGTATCAAATAAATTATATTATTGATCCTTAATGTATAAATGTTATCTTATTAATTTTTTTCAAATAGATATTTTTTATGTTTAATGAATTTTTAAGTATCAAATCTAATATAAAAAATATAAATATATCACATTGTTTTTATATATTATACTTAAAGTGTGTTCACCCTAAATCATATTTAGGGTTCTGTCATTGTTCTCGGAGATCTTCACTCCTTACTTTTCCAAATTAATTGGTTGATTTATGTTGCACCGTGCCTTCAGGTGCGGGTTACCCCTAGTCTATAATATAAAATTGGGCGGCTTCTACGAGTCCATCTTACGGTCTCAAATTCATTCATCCAACTGTCAAAAATTTATAATTTTTTTCTTAATTTTTTTCCTCCCAACCGGTCAACAATTACAGCTGATCTTGGAATATATCCTACGGTCTCAAATTTATTCATACAACGGTCAAGAAATTAACATTTTTTTTCTTAATATTTTCCCTCCCAACTAGTCAAAGATTACGGCTGACTTGGATCACAAGATTTTCTCTAACATAATAATTAAATTTAACATATTTATATTGAATATAATTAATTTTAATTTTATTTATTTAATTAACTATCTCGAACTAACATGTCTTACACATGTCTTGAATCAAAAGTTCAAGACTATTTTTTTTTATCTCTTAAGAAAACTCAACGTTAATATATTCTTATAAATTAATAATTTCGTAATAACTTGTACTAATTAAAAAAAATATTTTATAGAAAATATTTGTAGATATTTTTTTGATAGAAAATATTTTGGCGATATGCTTTTTGATAAATTAGATTTTTAGTTTGTATTAAATTTGATTCGATTTTGATTATATGTATATAAATTAATATTTGATATTGATTACATGTATATAAATTAATGTTTTTTTAAGTCAATTCTATTATATTTTGTGGATTCTATAATATAAAACAGGGCGGGTTCAACAAACCCATCCGACGGTCTCAAATAAACTCATCCAACGGCCATCAACATCTCTCTCAATACCATTCATATTGAATTTTACCTTCCTCTTCTCACTCTTCACTCTTTCTTTGGCAGTGACGGAGGGAGAAGGAGTATGGGGCCACCCTCAAAAAAAAATATTTTTTTAATTATATATGTTTTATATATTTTATTTAGATTAGTTGGGCTCACTATAATAATTTATGAAAAACAAAATTAATTGGATCAAACAAGTTGGGTACTAGAACAAAAAAACAAAAACAAAAAGTTCATATCAAATCTCTTAAAATTAGCAAACTTAAATTGATTCCTTAGAGTATTTGTATGATTTGTTGAAGTCTCCTTTGGTTCAAAAATTATAGAATATATAGCCAAAAATTAATAAAATATAGAATTTATAAAAAGATTAAAAATTATAGCATATTGCTTTTATTTGTATCAAATAAATTATATTATTGATCCTTAATGTATAGATGTTATCTTATTAATTTTTTTCAAATAGATATTTTTTATGTTTAAATAATTTTTAAGTATCAAATCTAATATAAAAAATATAAATATATCACACTATTTTTATATATTATACTTAAAGTGTGTCCACCCTAAATCATATTTAGGATTCTGTCATTGTTCTCAGAGATCTTCACTCCTTACTTTTCCAAATTAATTGGTTGATTTATATTGCACCGTGCCTTCAGGCACGGGTTACCCCTAGTCATTAGATAATCCACAATCAATCTAATGGTTATGTTAGATTAAATCAGTAAATTAGATCTAAATAATATTTTTATTTTTATTGGTATTAATACAAATAACATACTCATTAATATCTTTAGAAAACATGGATTTTTATTTTTTATTTTTGATGTAAAATAGAATCAATAATCTCTTAGAATTAGACAGTTTTTTCAATATAATGAATTGGATATGGCATGAAATTGAAATAATACTAGTCAAAGTAACTTGATACAAAAATAATGCTGACACATCTCGATTGAAATTCTTAATGTTTACAGGCTTGCCCCAGAGCACCCTCTTCCTGCAGCTTATGAAGATTCATGGGTCGCGATCCAATGGGTTGCTTCCCATTTCAAAGGAGATGGCCAGGAGCCATGGCTGAAGGACTATGTTGACCCCCAACATGTGTTCTTCGGAGGAGATAGTGCAGGTGGTAACATAGCACACAACATGGGCATGCGGGTCGGGTCAGAAAAACCGGAAGGTATAAATCTTTTCGGGTTGGTTTTAAACCATCCATTCTTCTGGGGTGAAGAACCAATTGGCAATGAAGCTGCTGAATCCAATTTTCCCAATAAAGCTTACGTGGATAGCTTGTGGCGGTTAGTGAACCCGTTGACGGTTGGTTCAGATGACCCGTTTCTGAACCCGGCTCTCAATCCGGAGCTTTCAAGCCTAGTGTGTACAAGGGTTCTGGTTTGTGTTGCTGAGGAAGATTTATGGAAAGATAGGGGTTGGTATTACAAGGAGCTATTGGACAAAAGTGGGTGGAAAGGACAGGTAGAGGTTATGGAGGCCAAGGGGGAGAACCATGTCTTTCATTTGTTTAATCCTACTTGTGAAAATGCTTTGGCTTTGCTCAAAAGAGTTGCTTCTTTTTTGAATCAGGACAAAGCCTAGTGGTTATCTTCTTGTAAGTCTTTTCTTTTCATATCCTAAGTACCCCTTAAATAATGAGAATCCACTTACTAGTATGGATTCATATAATTTGAACTCAAAGACATGTAAACACCTGCAAATTATATCTATCAAGTTTTTCATTGAAATACTATTTTCTCTTATTTATTATGACATCTTGACTCGCTCGTTGCTGAAGCATGCATTTTTGCAATTTCTGTAGAGAAACGTTTTTCATGTTATAACAATTAAACATGTATATCGTGTCACGACCAAATTATTCATGTAGCAATTGTGTGTATCATATGTATAAATTGACATTTGACTAATAAGCTAGTGGTTATTGAAGTTTCACAAGTTGTACTTCTTGATACACTATTTGTAGCAATTGTTCAAATTGGTTATGATATGGAATTGAAACAAGTTCTTGATAATGGTAAAAAGAGGACTTTAAATGTAAGGGTGGTCTAGTGGTAAGCTTGCTTGATAACCACCCGAACTAGTGGTTTAGTGGTAAGTCGTACCCGTTTAAGGTCGTTCTTGACTCTCATGTGGTTATCAAGTAGGATTCGATTCACGGGAACAACGCAGTTTGATATTTGGCTTTGGTGGTACTGTGTTAATGGATTACCCTTTTGAGTTAGTAACTATAGCTTAAACCGGACATTCCACAATAGAGGAACCCTCATGATTACATCCAAAGGGGATTACTACCGGTCGCCCTTCTGTCCCTCCCCCTTTTCTTGGGTCAAAAGAAAATGTAAGGTTGAACTGTTTTTTTTGGTTGTAGTCTACAAAGGCCTATACATACTATTTAGTGTGGGGATAGTGAATGTAAAGTAAAAATCAACAAAAAAAAAAAAAAAACAGGGTCTTGATAGACACTAGTGCAAAATTGAATATTTTCACATTGATTACAAAATAAGACAGTCTCATTTTAACTTTCCTAGTTTGCTCTTCATTACAATATAATAGGACCATTAGGAGCAGGCAAGGTATAGTTGGACTTAGTATCCAAATAGGAATCCTTATGCTATTCCATGTAGTGAAAATACTATAAAAATCATACAAATATTATTAGTACGACCTTAGATCCATGTTAGAGACTTTACTGATCATCATCAAGTTCTAATTTCCTAGGATTCAAACTCGTCGTGCACCATTTTACAGACACGTAGGAGGGTAATGCCAAACTAATGGTCCAACAATACATATATACATCTGTTTCAAATGAATTTCTCTCTCTCTCTCTCTCTCTCTCTCTCTCTCTCTCATCTATAATGGACTGCCCAAAAACAAATAGCACAATACCATTATTTATCACTTTTGTATACATTTTTACCACTTTTTTTAGGTGTTTTTACTACAAAAGCGATAAAAACACTTAAAAAAATTATAAAAATTTTTTGTTGTAAAATAACCTACAAAAATTATAAAAATACCACTTAAATTAATAAAATTTAAAGATACAATACCGAAATATTCAAGTTGGGGACCGAGGAATTGGTCCCGTTCATTTTTTTTTTTTGGTCAAACACTACCAGAAAAGGAAAAATTCGAATTCGCGACCTTAAAATCAAATAACGGGTGTGGCTGTAAACCCTTTCAATTATGTCTTTTCTAAAATATATTTATTCGTAAGTGGACCAAGTAGCAGGCGGGTAAGATAATTAAACAATACATACCTCAGTTACAAATGAATTTCTCTCTCACCTCCCCAGTTACAAATGAATCTCTCTCTCTCACTCACACACACACACAATCTATAATATATATAGAGTCCATCTTTTCCAACAAGAGTTCTGCTCCAACACTTCTCTTATAATATATACTAGTTATGACCCGTGTCTAAAAACACAATAAAACATAAAATTTGATCGTTTAAAAAATTAATTCCACTATACTAAATAACAATTTTTTATTTCTTCATTTATTTGATTACATCATTTAAAATTAATTTCTATCTATTATTTTTTTTAAAATAACATTAAAATTTTCTCAAAATGTATAACCCGACAAAAAATTTTCAACACCTGTACATTATCGTGTATAGACAATGTATGAAACAATAATTGTGTTAAACTACAAATTAATTAAATATTAAATGATTAAATATGTGATAGAATTTGGTGATGGGATGATTTTGGGGAAAAAAATGTGTGAGATAAAAATTCAAACTCCTAGGTGTTCTATTATACTAATTTATGCACATGTGCGTTGCACATGAATTATTTTTTATAATTTGTTTGAGACATAAATTTATCTATATTAATGTACACTACGATGACATTTTAGTCAATGATCAAACATTGTTAATCCCTTGGATAGTTCCCCATAAATTTATTCGGACATTTTACATCTTGCATGTAGAGTGTGACTTAATTTGTCCTTCTAATGCCTCAACATTATGTAAATTCTACAAACTTATTGTTTATAGAAAGCAATTCCAAAGGTCAAAGAAAACCAAACAATACACAAGCTTCCTTTTATTAAGTCCCAGAACTTTGATTTGTTTACTTATTTTTCATTCATATGTTAATATAGTAAAAAAAATGGCAATGAGCCAACACAAACTTTGAGCATTGCCTGAAAGCCCTACTATGTTGGTTGGTGACATTATCTCTGCAAATGAACTCTTTGCTAAAGCATGAAAAAAAAAAACCAACAAAAAGATGGTATTTTTCTTTATTAGCTCTGCTAATTAAGCTGCTTAGTACATCCCTAAGAGTGGAAAAAAAAAATAGTGTATGCCCAAAATTGTACACAGTGGAAAAGCCTCAAATCACCATATAAATGAATATATAAAAGACTCTTAAACAGTACAGAGTCTGTAAATAGCCTCAACCACCATAAATAAATACAAATATGAAACATTTATATTGAGTTATTTATAAATAATGATCTTGAAAATAATTAAACAAAGAGTTAAAATAAAATAATAAAACTTTATAGGTGTAACGTTGTCTTTGGTTGTACCATAGTCTAACTTGTTATTTGGCCATGGTAGTTCCTAGATAAAATTAATGAAATCTTTGGCTTACATAAACTTTCAGGTTTTCTTGTTTGGATCAAATGGTACACACTGTAGGAGATTGATTAATAAACCCATTCTCCTTTTGCACGTAGTGGGTTATACTCGCAACTTCACCCATGACATGACTGTTACTTATAAGAAGGCATGCTTATTAATATGTGATGGTAACCCAAGCATTAGCAATTTAAATTTTGGCATGTTTGTCATGAAAAGTGGAGGAGCATAGACGGCATAGTTGCAGCTTGATAGTGAGATCCATCTTCTGACTCTTTCCTAGTTAAGTTTCTTGAATAGAATATTGACTAATGGTGTATGAACATTCTTATACTCACCTAACCCAAACTTCCTCATATGTATGAGCATACACTTGTAGTGAATTATAATAATAAATCTAAGATAAAATCTAATTAGATCGATATCTTCATTTTAAAACAAAATAGGCTGAAGAGCCATATAGTGTAAGCCTGGAAGAGCCATATAGTGTTTCCTCATAATCGAATAATCTCGTTCTTGGATATTACCTACTTGAGTCCTATCAGGTTCATTAATCACAATAGCCAACACAGGCCGTTTGCCATTGCTATGGTAAACCACAGTTTTCTCAATCAAAAACCCTAAAAAAACAACCTCAAATAATAGTCTTAGCTTGGGTTTAGAAGATGGGGACATCACATTTGGGAAGATATTTTCCTCTTTGACAATGATCTGCATATTCCAAAAAGAAAATGGTCATATTGGAGCCACATAAAGTAGTCAATTAAAGTCCCAATTATGCAGTGTATGTAAATTATTGTAAGGGGCATCTAATGAAGACTTAATTTTTATTTTATTTTTTGATCAGAATGAAGGCTTAATGATGCATTATAGATTTTAGCAAATGTCTCACAATTGCAGATTGCTCATTGAAGTTTGTAGAACATGCTTTTTATGAAAAAATATGAAAATAGACTATTTGATATCGTTTTAAGGATACAATGTCTCACTTTTGTACTTCTTTAGTCCACTTGAAAGCACATAATCAGCATGATTTATATGAATTCATGGAAGCAAACATTCCTCCAAGGTGCTGTTAACAGTTCCAGATAAGTACTTTGCCCTTTTGTTTGAAAGATAGATTTGTAAGTTGAAGTCTAACATCAAAGAAATGCTTATTAGTGAGCGTGTGAAGAACTGCATCCATCTCCAAAACATTCACATAATGAAATAGTTCTCACTTTAAAGGATATGGTTGCCAATGCCTCTCCCAAGCACATGACCAACTTGATCAGGCCTTTATCAAGGTTGCCTTTGTAAGGAACTCTTCCTAAGAGTACATGTTCATCTAAATCATATTTTCATAATATTGATCCTAATCCAACTTTTCATATCTTTAATTTAAGCATATATGAACTGGAGAATTCACAACGTCAGTTACTTAGTGGAAACTGTCGACCTATACATAAATTACCATTATATAATGGATATAGAAAGTAACATACCAGGCTATTACAATCTCAAATAGAAGAAATAAAGAAAGAACTGAGTATTGAGTATATAATGCCGAGCCAAATGATGGAGAAATGGTCCGTTGTTAAGCTCCTCTATAGGTTTTAGCACCATTCAGTTGCTACAAACATAAACAAACCACATTTACTGAACACAATTACTTTGTTTTCGTACCGAATTGCATTTTAAAAAACACTATTCATAGTTAAGGTAACACATACCAGGAAAACCTCAATAGCTTCCAACTCCACCAAGACTATAGACATTGTCTACGCTTCATCGACTTTCTTGGGTTGCCTTGTCAAACATTTCTCCACTACCGCATCACCTATTGTGTTTCATATCCACACAAAAAGGACTCCAAATTTCAAATTGTAACACAAATACATGTACAACAAACAACAAATTTACTTGAAATTTTGAAAAAAGTAATTACCTTCAAGCATTGGTGTGAGTCTCTCGAGCTTGGTTATGCTCAGACTCAATTTGAATTTTCAAAGAATGTTCAAGGTCAGTTTGAGCTCACGAATAATTCGAAAATGACTCGAATACAAAACGAGTTTAAAAATTTGTCCATATTCAGCTCATTTTATAATATGAGCAAGTCAAAAATGAGCTGAACCCAAACTACCCGGTTCATTTAACAGCCCTACCACTAATCACCACCAGGTCCACTACATCACGATGCTCCTTTGGTTCATGGCTTCATGCTGCTGTCATGGATCTAATTTCAATGGATTTAAATTCCTCCATTAAGCACAAGAAATAACTATATATAAAAATAATTATGCTAAAATGTCATGAAAGTTATATAAATATTCTTTATGTTAAGTGTATCAAACAAAGACATATACAAAATGTCAATAATTTCAAATCATTGAATAATATTTAGTTCAAACTCCATCACATGCCGGCTCTTGTGCTCTTTTTTGTCATTTTTTTTCGAACATTAGAGTAAGGTCCAAAGTCAATCAATATATTAACATTGAAAATAAAATTGATAAAATTAAAATTTCAGGGACAAAAATGCAATCAGTGCCAAACTTAAGGGACTAACGGTGTAATTTACCTAATATTTATTCATAAGAGGACAATGTTGCAGTTTGGTGAGATAATAATAAATGCTCTCTCTCCATTGGTAACAATTAACAAGTGCTCTGCCTAAATCTCTCTGCAATGGCTTCAAGTACAACAGAAATAGTCCATGAGTTTCGGCCCTTCATCCGAGTCTACAATGATGGTCGAATTGAAAGATTGTCTGCATCAGTGAATCCCGACACCGGCGTTTAATCCAAAGACGTCAAAATCGCACCAAAGATCGGTGTAGACGCCAGGCTTTTCTTGCCCAGAAACGCCAACCCACACCACAAACTTCCTCTCCTAGTCTACTTTCATGGCGGAGGCTTTCTCGTCGCAAGCGCCTTCTCTCAGGCGTACCATAACCATCTTAACTCACTTGCCGCAGAAGCAAACGTTGTTGTAGTTTCTATGAATTACAGGTAAGGACGTCAACTTTATAAGAAATGTTAATTTATGAAAGGTTAGTTTTGTTGTGAAAATTTGAAGTCTAAAATGCTACAAACATAAAATAAACAAGGTAAGAAAACTTATCGATAGAGGCATGTAGCCACTATCCTTAACAATAGATTTCCGCCCATCTGAATACGAAATTTGGTATAGTAGATTATGGTGTTCTACCCTCCAAGATTCAACTATCGCTTTTCTACAAGCGTGCACTCGCAAATGTAAAAATATCTCGAACAAGTCGTTTCTAAACAAATATCAAAATCACAAATTGCAATATTCTGGAATTAAAAAAAAAATAACCAAGGGATGTAACAGAGAATTGGTGTATTTGTATGGCTCAACCGAAACCAGTGATCAAACTCTCTGTGGCCTTTAGTTTTTTCTTGTTTTTTTTTTCTTTTCCCTTCCTCGGCTATCTGGCCTTTTTATTTGGAAAGAAATGCTGATGGAGTAAAACCACCTTTTCCCAAAAGACACAATGGTTGGAAATTTGAAAAATGTAGCATATATTCAACGGTTAGTAACCAACGGTCAAAGCCTTTGAAAATTCAATTCCCATGTAATATAATAAATTAATGCAATATAAGTAATAAGGCAAATGGCCATAATGTGTACTGTTCACGTCATCCAATAGGTCTAAAAATAATTTTAAATAAATTATTTTTTAACTTATATTTCTATACATATATATATATATATATATGTTAGAAATAAATATATATTATATTTTGAAATATATATTAAATACAACAATCTCCCACATATTTCAAAATATAACGTATATATAAAAATAGCAACTTTGATTTGGGAACACGACCATCTAATGCATTGTGGTAGTGTCTTTTGGACTATGAACCGTCACTTAGGGAAAATAAGACAGAGCTTACAGAAATCTAGTGAAATATAACATTTCTATGAACTAGATTTCTTTAGTGAAAACTGACTACACTCATCACCCATATTAGATCCACTAATCTGAGTTTGTTCATTACGGGTTAGTGCAATATAGGCCATGCACCCTACCTGGATATTCATCATAGATGCTCTAGAAAACCTGCCCAAACTCTCATAGGTAACGGCCCCACTCCCACATCTATATAGGTGAATCCATCAAGTGTATACTTCAACTAGATACACTACCTAATCTAGGCTACAGATCCATTAAGAGATAAACTCATCCTTATACATTGCAGTATATTCACTATCTACACCATAAGGATGGACTTTAAATATTGATTAAATTATGATAGTGTTACAAATCACCCAATAACTTGTTATTACCCTTATAAACTTACTTCTTGGGATCTCCATTCATGTAAGTTAGGTTACTATCACTTGCGATTTCTGTATAGGCATAAGTCTCATCCCCCTCGATGTCTCACTCACTAGTTTTCTTCCTAGTGGTTTTGTCAGAGGATCGGCCAAATTCATCTCTGACCTCACAAAGTCTAGGGATATTATCTCATCATTAAGCAGTTGCCTCACAATATTATGCTTTAAGCGTATTACCATTATAGGTCTTATTCTTTGTCTTTGCTATTGCAACTTGACAATCACAATGCATAGACACAGATGGAACTGGTCTCATCTATAAAGGGATATCTGCTAAGAGGTTTTTTAACCACTCAGCCTCAGTGTCATCCTTCTCTAAGGCAATAAACTCAGACTCCATAGTAGACCGAGTTGTACATGTCTGCTTCAAAGATTTCCAAGACACTGCACCCCCACCCATAAATACATAACCACTTGTGGATTTCGTCTCGTCTGAATCAGAGATCTAATTAGCATCGTTATACCTTTCTAGTACAACGGGAAATCCACTGTATGATAAGCCATAATTAGCAGTCTCTTTCAAGTATTTCAACAATCTAGATATAGTATTCCAATGTTCTTTATTGGGGTTATGTGTGTATCTATTTAACCTACCAATAGCATATGCAATATCAGGATGTGTACAATTCATAAGATACATTAAACTTTCAATTATTTGTGCATAATCATTTTGACATATAGGATCACCTTTATTTTTCTTTAGTTTAACGCTAGCATCATAAGGTGTAGAAATAGGCTTATGATCAAAATAATTAAACTTTCTATGTATCTTATCCACATAGTGTTCTTGAGACAACATCAAACTATTTGGAGTTCTCAAAATTTTAATTTCTAAAATTACATCTGCCTCCCCCATATCTTTCATGTCAAATTTAGACATTAAGAACTTTTTAGTATTGGTAACAACTTCTAGACTCATACCCATTATAAGCATATCATCAACATACAAGCAAATGATAACACCAGAATTATCACAAAACTTACAATATACACATCTATCAGCGTCATTAATTTTAAAACCATTTGACACTAACACATTATCAAATTTCTCATGTCGTTCTTTCGGTGCTTGTTTTAAACCATATAATGATTTAATCAATTTACATACCATATGCTTATTACCTAGTACAATAGATCCTTCCGGTTGTTCCATGTATATTTCCTCCTCCAAGTCTCCATTCAAGAACGCCGTTTTCACATCCATTTTATGAATTACTAATTTATATATAGAAGCTATAGCAATCAAAACCCTAATAGATGTTATTCTTGTAACCGGAGAATAAGTAACAAAATAATCAACATCTTTCTTTTGTTTATAACCTTTGGCTATTAGTCGGGCTTTGTACTTATCAACTGTGCCATCAATTTTCAAATTTCTTTTAAAAATCCATTTGCACCCAATAGGTTTTGCACCAGGAGGTAACTCTACTAATTCCCAAGTATGATTAGACATAATAGAATCTAACTCGTCTTTAATTGCTTCTTTCCAAAAAGGAGCATCTTGTGACCTAATAGCTTCCTCGTATATTTGTGGGTCATTATCAATTAGAAATGTAAAAAATCCATCTCCTAAGTTAGTCTCTTTCCTTACTCTTTTACTCCTTCTTGGTTCAAGTACTTCTTCCCTAGAGGTATCATATTTGGGTTCATTACTAACATGAATTAATTTACTCTCATTTGATACCTTATTTTTCATAGGAAAAATATTCTCAAAGAATATAGCATTTTTTGCCTCATTGATTGTGTTAGGTTCTAAAATGTTATGCTCGCTTCTTATCACTAGAAACATATATGAAGTACTATTAATCGAATAGCCTATAAAAACACAATTTGAAGTTTTAGAACCTAATTTTCTCTTCTTAGGTTCCGGTAACATAACTTTAGCTAAACACCCACACTTTTAAGTATTTTAAGGATGGTGGATGCCCTACCCAAAGTTCATAAGGAGTTTTTCCTATTTTCTTATGCGGAATTCTATTTTGAATATGACATGTCGATAAAATAGCTTCTCCCCAAAAATTATTTGGCAGTCCTGAACTTATTAACATAGAATTCATCATTTCCTTTAAAGTCTTATTTTTCCTTTCGGCTACACCATTAGATTCGGGTGAGTATAGAGGAGTAACTTCATGTATAATATCATGTTGCTCACAATAGTCATTAAAAGGATTAGATTCGTATTCTCCTCCCCTATCAATCCTCAACCTTTTTATTTTTCTATTTAGTTGATTTTCGACTTCTAGTTTATACTTGATAAACATTTCACTTGCTTCATCTTTATTTCTCAACAAGTATAATTTAGTATATCTCGAACAATCATCGATAAAAGTAACATAATATCTTTTTCCACCTCTTGTCATGGTATTCTTAAGATCACCTAAATCACTATGTATCAAACTTAATAATTTGGTTTCTCTTTCAACCGTTCTAGAAGACTTTTTAGTGATTTTAGATTCAACACAAACTTCACATTTATCAACATTCGAATTCAAAAAATTTGAGATGAGACCTAATTCTCTCATTTTCTTGATATAAGTAAAATTCACATGACCTAATCTACCATGCCACATATCAAGAGAGTCAAGCACATAAGCAAAAGAACTAGACTTATTTTCATTCATAACTTCAACAACATTTAGTACATAAAGACCCTTATTATAGTAACATTTCCCAACAAATGTCTCATTCTTGGTCATAATGATCTTATCACTCTCAAATGTTACTTTCACTCCCACCTTATTCAAGACAGATACCGACACCAAGTTCCAACGAATATTAGGCACGTGGAGCACTTCAGACAATGAGAGGATCTTTCCAGAAGTCAACTTTAGTAACACCTTTTCCTTACCCATAACAGACGAGGGTCTAGAGTCACCCATAAACACTTGTTCCTCTCCATCCCCTACAGGTGTGTACGAAGTAAAAGCACTTTTATTGCCACATATATGTTTGCTAGCCCCAGAGACTATCAACCAATCTTTTGTAGTAGCAACCACGTTAACCTCAGATACAACCGCAACAATAATATCATCCGCCTCAACCAAATTGACATTCGGCTTGGTAGGTTTGTCATTCCGCTTTCGGTGTCGCCATTCTTGAGCATAATGTCCTCCTTTTCCACAAACAAAATAATTACTTTTCTTCTTAAAACTAGAACCTTGAGTCTTATGGAGATTTTTTTCATTGTGATTCTTTTACTTATGCTTATATTGAGGCTTATTCGTAGTCTCCACAACATTGGCTTTAGAGACATTTTCCTTGGCCTTTTCAAGTTTATCCTTCAAATGATTTTTCTCCTCAATCCTAATATAGATAATCACATCTTCCAAAGACATATCCTTCCTTTTATGTTTAAGATTGTTCTTGTAAACTTTCCAGGAATCGAGTAATTTTTCAATCAAAGCATCGGCTACGAATGACTCAGGCAAAGTAATTTTTTCATTCCTCAACTCATTAATAATCAAATGATACTCATGAATTTGAGAAGACACATCTTTCTCCTCAACCATCTTATAGTCTAAGAAATTTCTTATTGCATATTTTTTAATCCCCGCATCTTCGACAATATACTTTTTCACCAAACTATCCCAAATCTCCCTAGCATGCTTATAATTATAATAAACATCAAACAATTCATTTGATAGAGCATTCAAGATAATATTCCAACAAACCTTATCAGCCTTTTCCCATTTTTCTTTTTCTCTTACATAATTTTCTGTATCTTCTTCGGGTTTTAAATCAGTCAAAACAAAAGCAACACTTGTTATATTAAGTAACATCTTAATTCTCTGTTACTAATGCTTAAAATTAGGGGTGCAACTTGGGTTGGGCAACCCGATTTCAACCCGAGCCCAACCTGAAAAAATTAGAACTTTGGCTAAGGTTTTTAATACTTGGGTTGGGCTTGGGTCAAAAAACCTCAACCCGAATTCAATTTGGGCCGGGCTCGGGTTGAGGCATCGGCAACCCGATTTCAACCCGAACCCGACAAATTAAAAAATAATTATATATATATAAAGCATTAGCACTTTTTTTCATTTTTACTCCATCGTACTCTGTTTCTTGTTGCTTGCTACTCTGTTATGCGTTATGCATGATTAGTGATGATAGTTTGATATTTTAAGTTTAATGTTTTTATGGGTCTAATTTCTATGTTTTCTGGGATTGTGCTTTGAGATCACTAGTTTTTTGGTGTGAAAGCAGATGATCAATAATCGTGCACTGTTATGAATGAAATATATGGATTGTTTTATGAATTTGTAATTATTCTCCCCCTCTCTCTGTCTCTCTTGCAGTGAACCCAAATTCAACCCGAGCCCGCCCGAATTAAACTCGGGCAGGGCTCAGGTTGAGTTCCTCAACCCGAGGTAGGGTTAGGGTTAGGGTTAGGGTTAGGGTTAGGGTTGAAGATTATATACCTAGGGTTAGGTTATGGTTGACTGTCTAACCCGCCCGAGTTGCACCCCTACTTAAAATTAGACCCATTAAAATGCTCAATTTTTGTCACATCAGGAATGGTCTTGTTTATAATTGTAGCATCCATATTGATATATTCTTAAGATTGTTGTGAAAATTTCAAGTCTAGAATGTTATAAACAGAAAATAAACAAGGTAAGAAAACTTATCGATAGAGGCGTGTAGCCACTGCCTTAAGAATAGATTTTTGCTCTTCTGAGTACGAAACTCGTTACAGCAGGGTTATGACATCCTACCCTCCAGGATTTAACTATCGCTTCTCTACAAGCATGCACTCGCAAATATAAAGGTATTTCGAACAATTTTTTATCGTTCCCAAAACAAATATCAAAATCACAAATTGCAATATTCTGGAATTAAAAAAAAAAAAAAACCAAGGGATGTAACAGAGAATTGGTGTATTTATATGGCTCAACCGAAACCAGTGATCAAACTCTCTGGGTTGCCTTTAGATTTTTTTTCTTTTCCCTTCCTCGGTTATCTGGCCTTTTTATTTGGAAAGAAATGCTGATGGAGTAAAACCACATTTTCCCAAAAGATACAATGGTTGGAAATTTGAAAACGTAGCATATATTCAACGGTTAGTAACCAACGGTCAAAGTCTTTGAAAATTCAATTCCCGTGTAATATCATAAATTAATGCAATATAAGTAATAAGGCAAATGGCCATAACGTGTACTGTTCACGTCATCCAATAGGTCTAAAAATAATTTTAAATAAATTGTTTTTTAACTTATATTTCTATACACATATATATATGTTAGAAATAAATATATATTATATTTTGAAATATATATTAAATACAACAAGTTTCATCCAACATTAAAATCCATGATTAATTCAATAATTGTATTGAATTAGATCTATAAATTAGATCTCTATAACATTGTTCTAGCTTTATAACGACAAACCCGCACCAAATCAACTCGAAAATGAAACTACGGGTAATTTTTTACATTAGGAGTAATGTTACTTAGACCTAATCATGGGATTGACTCAATATTTATTAGAATCCACAATCAATTTAATAGTTATGTTGGATTAAATAGTATATTAGATCTAAATAATATTTTTATTTTTATTGGTATTAATACAAATAACATACTCATTAATATCTTTAGAAAATGTGGATTTTTATTTTTTATTTTTGATGTAAAATAGAATCAATAATCTCTTAAAATTAGACAATTTTTTCAATATAATGAATAGGATACGGCATGAAATTGAAATGATACTAGTCAAAGTAACTTGATACAAAAATAATGCGACACACCCCAGAGCACCCTCTCCCTGCAGCTTATGAAGATTCATGGGTCGCGATCCAATGGGTTGCTTCCCATTTCAAAGGAGATGGCCAGGAGCCATGGCTGAAGGACTATGTTGACCCCCAACATGTGTTCTTCGGAGGAGATAGTGCAGGTGGTAACCTAGCACACAACATGGGCTTGCGAGTCGGGTCAGAAAAACCAGAAGGTATCAATCTTGTCGGGTTGGTTTTAAACCATCCATTCTTCTGGGGTGAAGAACCAATTGGCAATGAAGCTGCTGAATCCAATTTCCCCAATAAAGCCTTCGCCGATAACTTGTGGCGGTTAGTGAACCCGTTGACAGTTGGTTCGGATGACCCGTTTCTGAACCCGGCTCTAAATCCGGAGCTTTCAAGCCTTGTGTGTACAAGGGTTCTGGTTTGTGTTGCTGAGAAAGATTTATGGAAAGATAGGGGTTGGTATTACAAGGAGCTATTGGACGAAAATGGGTGGAAAGGAAAGGTAGACGTTATGGATTCATATAATTTGAACTCAAAGACGTGTAAACACCTATAAATTATATCTATCAAGTTTCTCGTTGAAATACTATTTTCTCTTATTTATTATAACATCTTGACTCGCTCGTTGCTGAAGCATGCATTTTTGCAATTTCTGTAGAGAAACGTTTTTCATGTTATAACAATTAAACATGTATATCGTGTCACTACCAAATTATTCATGTAGCGATTGTGTGTATCATATGTATAAATTGACATTTGACTAATAAGCTTGTGGTTATTGAAGTTTCAAAAGTCGTAATTCTTGATACACTATTTGTAGCAATTGTTCGAATTGGTTATGATATGCAATTGCAACAAGTTCTTGATAATGGTAAAAAGGGGGACTTTAAATGTAAGGGTGGTCTAGTGGTAGGCCTGCTTAATAACCATCCGAGCTGGTGGTCTAGTGATAAGTCGTACATGTTTAAGGTTGTTCTTGTTTGTGCATATAATAGGACCATTGGGAACAGGCAAGGTATAATTCGACTTAATCTCCAAGTAGGAATCTTTACGCTATTCCATGTAGTGAATATACTATAAAAATCATATAAATATTATTAGTACGACCTTAGATCCATGTTAGTGACTTTACTGATCATCATCAAGCTCTAATTTCATAGGATTCAAACTCGTTGAGCACCATTTTACAGGCAGGTAGGATAATTATATCTAAAATGCCAAACTAATGGTCCAACAATACATATTTACATCTGTTTCAAAAGAATTTCTCTCTCTCTCTTCTATAATGGACAAGTTACGGTGCCCAAAAAAAAATAGTACAATACTGTTATTTATCATTTTTGTATATATTTTTACCACTTTTTTTTAGGTATTTTTATTGCAAAAGTAATAAAAACACTGATAAAAATAGAAATTTTTTTTGTTATAAAATAACTTACAATTATAAAAATACCACTTAAATTAATAAAATTTAAAGATATAGTACCGAAATGTTCAAGTTGGGGACCGAGGAATTGGTCCGGTTCATTTTTTATTTTTTTTTTTGTCAAACACTGCAAGAGAAGAAAAAGTTCGAATTCGTGACCTTAAAATCGAATAACGGGTGTGGTTGTAAACCCTTTCAATTATTTCTTTTTCTAAAATATATTTATTCATGAGTGGACCAAGTAGCACGCGGATAAGATAATTAAACAATACATACCTCAGTTACAAATGAATCTCTCTCACACACACACAATCTACAATATATATAGAGTCCATCTTTTTCAACAAGAGTTCTGCTCCAACACTTCTCTTATAATCTATAATCTATAATATAAAATATAGCAGATTTTAATAAGTTCATCCGATAATTTTCAATAGATTCATCGAATGGCTACCAACATTCCTCTCAAGACTACTAACATTTTACGGTGCCTTCAAGTGAAAGCACGAATTAACTCTAGTATATCTATATAATAAAGTAGTTTACAATTCAAATCTCAAAAGATAAACAAAATGACTTTTGCTATTCGTGGTTGAGATTGCTTTAAATTTTACTTTAAAGTTAATCTAATGACTAATATTAACACCTTAAATTTAATAGGAAAAATTGGCCCATAAAGGTGTGTTTGGAGAGATTTTTTAAAAATACTTCTAAAAATTATTTTTCATAAATACTTTAAATAGTGTTTGAAACCACTCCACTATTACCTCTACCACCACCACCACCGTCGCCACCACCACTGCCACTACAGCCATCGCCGCCGCCACCAACCCCACAACCACCACCGTCGCCTCCACCGCCGCCGTCGTCGTAGCCACCGCCACCACCACTGCCCTCGCCACCACAACCATCATCGTTTCCTACCACCACCACTGCCGCCCACCACCTCTCACCCCCCACTACAAATCGATGCTTAAATTCCTATACATCTTCTCTATATTTGTGATTTGATTTTGGATATGAATACAAATATGTTTATTGTTTATCATTTTTTATTACATTGTGTCTTCAGGCACAGACAATAACTAGTATATATATATTCCCTCATCTTTTCCAACAAGAGTTCTGCTCTTAACACTCTTTTTGTCTGTTCATTCCCTTTGCAATGGCTTCGAGTACAACCGAAATAGTCCATGATTTCTCTCCCCTCATGCGAGTCTACAAAGATGGTCGAGTCGAAAGACTTAGTGGCAACGACGTCGTCCCAGCATCAGTGGATCCTATCACCGGAGTTCAATCAAAAGACATCAAAATCGCACCGGAAATCGGTATCGGAGCAAGACTTTACCTGCCCAAAACCGCCGATCCACATCACAAACTTCCTCTCCTCGTTTACTTTCACGGCGGCGGCTTTATCATCGAAACCGCCTTCTCTCCACTCTACCATAACTATCTTAATTCACTTGCCGCAGAAGCAAACATCGTGGTGGTGTCTGTGGATTACAGGTAAGAGCATCAATGTTAACCTTTATCTAGAATTCGATAATAATTTTCTTGATACGAACTTGAAAATGATCAATTCAATTATAATTAAAAAAAAAATTATCTCATAATCACTCGAGCAGAATTAAATTTTATTATTTTTCTACATATTACGAAAAAGTTGAACAAATGTATTCTAATTAATAGTCAATGCATGAAAGACAATCAAGATCAAATTGGAAAGGTATAAAGTATAAATTTAAAACTATAGAGGGTCATGTAAAATGAAATCAAAGTATCATTTTAGAGGTATAAAACTTATTTTGAAAACTTAAGGGGTGGGTAAATATAATTTTAGAGGGCTAAAGCATAATTTTAAAAAATTGAGGGGGGCATAGACCATAACATGGCTACGTCACTGGACTGCACACACTACACTATTCGATTAACACCTTCACTATTTATAGGCTAGCCCCGGAGCACCCTCTCCCGGCTGCTTACGACGATTCTTGGGTTGCCGTCAAGTGGGTTGCTTCCCATTCAGGAGGAGATGGTCAGGAACCATGGCTAAAGGACTATGTTGATTTTCAACGTGTGTTTTTTAGTGGAGATAGTGCTGGTGGAAACATAGCACACAACATGGGTATGCGGGTCGGGTCGGAGAAATTAGATGGTATCAGTCTTGTCGGATTGGTGTTAACCCATGCATTCTTTTGGGGTGAAGAGCCAATAGGCAATGAAGCTTCTGAAACCAATTCTCCCCAAAAATCTTACGCCGAAAACTTGTGGCGGTTTGTGAATCCATCGACTGTTGGGTTGGATGACCCGTTGTTCAACCCGGCTGCAAATCCCAAGCTTTCGACCTTGGGTTGCAGCCGGGTTCTGGTTTGTGTTGCTGAGAAAGATTTATTGAAGGATAGGGGTTGGTATTACAAGGAGGTATTGGTTAAAAGTGGGTGGAAAGGAAAGGTTGAAGTTATGGAAGCTAAAGGGGAGGAGCATGTTTTTCATTTGTTTAATCCCACTTGTGAAAATGCTGTAGCTAAGCTGAAAAAAGTGGCTTCTTTTTTTAATCAGGACAAAGCCTAGTGGCTAACGTTGGTCTACTTTCTTGCTTGTATTGTTTTTGTTTTTCTGTTTTTTTTTTTTAAAAATAAAATGGATGTAATGATATGTTTTTCCGACTCGTGATTGCGACATAAACTTGAAATATTGACTTCAAATTTTAATTATAACTATTGGACTGTTTTATAGTAGGATCGTGTTGTCTATCATACTAGATTATTATGTTGAAGTATTTAGTCAATTTTTTAAGTCTTTATAAAATTATCCAAAGACTCTAAATTATTATGTGATTATATTTTTAACTTGTGGCTAAGAATCCTTATTACAAAACCCTATTTGAGGTGAGTGAGTCGCACAATGATAAAGACTTACTCTTGCTCGTAATTGTGAATTTCAACCTTATCTCCCCTCTTTTTTCAAAGAAATAAGTGTATAAAAAAGTCATTGGAATAACCTTTTATCATGAAAAACACTCCTCTCTTTGTCAAGAAATATTCGAAGGGCATCTAACATTGAATGCTTTTCATGGCATTGACATTATTGGCGTTAGATTGTGTGGTCCACAACTTTTTTTCAAGATTAATGTTATTGAAATCTGAAATTTTAATTTAATTTGTTGATTTAATAATATGACAATAATATAAACCAACAGAATTATTATATGACTATAAATCTATAACTATTGAACTTTTTTATCGGGATTTTATCACTTATTACATCATTATATTAATAAATTAAATCAATTATTAGCTCCTAATAATATTACTCTTTTTTCAATGCAGATATTAATAGGATAATATATTCAACCTTCACCAATCCCATCTGACAAATATATAAATTAAAAATCTTGAAAAGGACATAGAGTTGTTGAAGAAGATTTGACATTGATATGAGGATATTTCAATCCTAATGGTCCTACCGACGTATGAATAAAATAGAAGTTTCAACTTTTCAATAATGCCCCGCATACTAATTTATGGAGACCCTCTGGATTTAAGTTATATTTTATTAGCACTTTTTTTTATTTTTGAAATATCACTGCATACCCTTATCAATTTTTGTTCTCCAATAGAATACGTAATTTTATTAAATTACCCTTATTAGAACTTCCATTTTACTTAATTACCCTTATCAAATTAATACAAAAATAATCTATAATTTTATCAAATTAACATCAAATTGACCTTTAATTTTGTTTGATTAATATTCAATTTTATCCAATTAATATTTAATTTTATCAAATTAACACTAAATCAATATTTAATTTTATCAAATTAGCACCAAATTAACATTAAATTTTATCAAATTAACATTAAATTTTGCCAAATTAATATTCGCATTCATCAAATTAGCATTCAATTCATCCAATTAACATTCAATTTTATTAAACTAATACCAAATTAATATTCAATTTCATGAAATTAACACCAAATTAACATTTAATTTTATCAAAATCACATTAAACTTCATCAAATTAATATTCAATTTGATTCATTTAACACCAAATTAACTATCAGTTGTATCAAATTAACATTAAATTTCATCAAATTAATACAAGATTTTACCATATTAACGTGGAATTGATCTTAAATTTTATAAAATTATCATTTTTTTTTTTAGTTATTAATCTATTTAGATGGTTGAATCGGTGGATTTTCATTAACATCTGACAATTGTTGTTGTGCCACCGTACAGAAAAGAAAAAACGAGTCACACAATTCTAAATACAGGCTCCCAGTTTCCTTGGCCCTGAACAATACCCATTCAATCACAAACTCAGCAAAAAAAATTGAAAAAAAAAAAGAGGGAAGAAGGAAACCTCATGTCCTTAGCCCTCATTCATCAAAGAAGCCAACCTCTTCAACAAAGTCACAGCCTTCTCACAAGTTGGGTTAAACAAATGAAACACATGCTCTTCCCCTTGTGTCTCCGTAATCTCCACCACACCACCCCATCCACTTTTCCTCAAGGTCTCATAGTAAAACCAACCCCTCTGTCTCAGCCCATCCTTCTCAGCCACACACACCACCACCTGTTGTAAAAATAATAATTTCAATTCATTATACTGGCCTCTAAATCAACAAAAGTAAGCTAATTTAAATAGAATTAACAAAATAATAATAATTATTATTATTATAAGAGAAAATCAGAACGCAAAAATCAGTTCGATACATTTTATGGAAGACACTCGCTTTAGAATAGAATAGAGCTGCTGTTTTGGTTTATGCAACGCACCAAACAAAGACTATTTGATGTCGAATAGAACAAGAAATCCATTGAATCGAATGAATCCTCGACTTCCTTTTAAGAATACTTTCTAAACAATCAAAATAACTCTTACCCAATTTATTCACAATAATTTGGAATGATCAAACCAAGTGGATGGAGTCCATTTTAAACAAAATAGCACCCGTACAAAAAATCACGAGATGAATCATCACAACCCTTCATACCTAAAAGTCGTGACTATTTATAAAAATTGTGACCGTTTGTGATCATTGATCTTCAAGAATCATGATTTGAAGGTTGTGTTCTTTTTTTTAAAACAAAAAAAAATCATTGTTTACTTAAAACAATTTAAGCATAAAATAAAAATAGCAATCAACATCACCTTGGTGCACCCCAGGCATGGCAAATTCGGATCCACAGCTGGGTTAATCCTTGGGTCCTCCGACCCGGTTGTACCTGGACATGCAAAAAGCCATGTCTTAGTCACATACCCGTCTCTGCTAGCAAAATCTGGATGAACCAAACAAACTCCACACAGCTTCACTCCTGCTAAATCTTCAACCCCAGCTCTCACTGCTGTGTTGTGAGCGATATTGGCTCCGGCACTGTCTCCGGCGAGAAAAACATGCCGGAAATCAGCGTAGTCGTTAAGCCAGGCCTCATGGCCTTGTCCACCACAATGTGATGCCACCCATTGAAGAGCACCCCATGAATCCTCAAAAGCTGTAGGGAGAGGATGTTCTGGTGCTAACCTGGGGGATGTCACATTGTAATATCAATTTCATATTATATAACATCTAATAACCAACCAAAAATCATAATATAGTCCATTAAAAATAAAAAGATGATCATAAAATTATTAGTACTTAATTAATTTGGGACTTCATGGAATTTGTCAAGGAATTAGCGGCATATCTCATCCGATACTGAAACCCAACTCAAATTTAATTAACATTTAAGTAAAAAAATAAAATATGATCATTAGATCTTTAAAAGAAAATAAAATTAGACATTAAATTTTTGAATAAATATTTGAGTTTCTCTTTATTTGAATAAAAAAAAATTCTCTCTTTAGTATGAGTTTGAGTAAAAGACTATAACTTATTTTTAGCCTAGTTTAAATTAAAATTTAAATCAAGATTTGAGTAAGATTTTGAGATGCCTTCAAATTAAATGCATTGTTATATAAAAGAGTATACATAAATAAAAAAGAATTGGTTTGCGAGGATTAAGTTATGACTCGAGCCAATTTTGGGAGTATCTATGATTTGCTATCGTCTAAGGTTCACTAGTTAGCGGGCTTTCCTCGTGGGTTTGGGCTGCAATGGTAACGCCCAACTCGATTGTCCCCTCAAACCCTTTTGGTGAACCAAAAAGAAAGTCATGACACAATTGAGCATCCCCACATTAGGGCACTAATACCACTGAGCGTTAGATCAGTTGGTGAGGGATTGTTTTAGTTTAACCAAAGTTCTCGGTTCGAGATTTGAGAATGCAGCTGCGTTCGGTAGGGAGAGTTTTGCCGCCCTTGTGGTCCTACCTAGCTCGAATCCGGATTAGTCGAAGCCCAATGTAACTTCCGGATACCGGATGGTCTGACCCAAAAAAAAATGATGGACACTAATGACTCTAAAATCTAATTTAGATATATGGCGTTGACTTAGATTAAAGTTATCCACACACAAAAAAAAAAAAAATTAGGGAAAAATGTCTACTAAAATATGAAAAAAAAAAAAGCTAAAAAATCATAAAGGCCACTGTGTTTGGCTAAAGTCTGATTTTATTGAACAACTGTAACTGGAAATTAACTAAGAAATACAAATATCACTGAAAATTAAAATTAGAAAAAAAAAAAAAAAAAGTTTTAAACAAACCTGTAGTCGACGGACACTGCCAGAACATTAGCTTCGGCTACGAGGGAGGTGAGATAGTTGTGGTAGGTGGGACAGAAAGGTGACCCAAAACAAAAAGCTCCGCCATGGAAGTAGACCAGAAGAGGGAGCTTTTGGCCTGAATTGGTGGTGCTAGGCATGAAGAGACGTGCCGATACCCCGGTTTCCGGCGAAATCACGACGTCCTTGGAGGCGACACCGTCAGATTGAGAATCGGAGGATGGAGGAACCACATCTGTTCCGAAGAATCTCTCTACGCGACCGTCTTTGAATGCTCGGAAATATGGAAGAAGCTCGTATGATACTTCATCTGTGATTGAGCTTGAATCCATTGTGTTAGACAGAAGAAGAACTGAGGAGGAAGAAGATGTTGGTGGAGTAATGTTTAGTGAAGAAAATCGTGAGCTATAAAAATGGAGGATTGTGGAGTAGTGTAAAAGTCACCTTAAAGATTTCTGTCATGAGCTATAGAAATGTTTGGTATCTAAGACGTATGTAACGGATTTCTGTCATGTTTAACTAAGTTTGTGTCAACACACGACTAATAGATTTACTATGTTTTTTAGGGTAAATTATATCAATAGTCCCTAAGGTTTCTCACTTATTACACTTTCGTTCTTAAACTTTTAATTTCATCAATTTCGTCCTCAATGTTCATACATTGACCTATTTTGGTCCTTACCCCTAACTTCCATCTAAAAAATTAAAAAAAAAAGATAATGGGATGGGGGTACCTTTTTCAAAACTTAGTTGACTTTAAGTACCACCTCCAAACTTATCCTCCTTTAAGTCCTCTTTTTCATTAAATAGTTGTCAATAAGTACACATTTTAAAACATTTTCAAATTCTTTCTAAATTGTATTCCATAATTACCCCTATCATAAATAGTGCATACTTAATTGAATGTGAGACTTTCAAGATTAGAATGTGAGACTTTCAAGATTCCTTTTGATATTTGTGTATCATTTGAATTTTGAAATTTCATATATATATATATATATATATATATATATATATATATATATATATGGAGTCGAAAAAGAGAGACATGATATAAATCGTCATGCAAACAGTGTCACCAAAGAGAGACACGATATAAATCGTCATGCAAACAGTGTCACCAAAGAGAGACACGATATAATGACAATGGGGGTCCAAGCAGTGGCATCATGGAATGTCATTGGACCCCCATTGTCATTATATCGTGTCTCTCTTTGGTGACACTGTTTGCATGACAATTTATATCGTGTCTCTCTTCGGTGACACTGTTTGCATGACGATTTATATCGTGTCTCTCTTTTTCGACTATATATATATATGTGTGTGTATGTATGTATATATGAAATTTCAAAATTCAAATGATACACAAATATCAAAAAGAATCTTGAAAGTCTCACATTCAATTAGGTATGCACTATTTATGGTAGGGGTAAAAGGGCTTTTATGACTTTTTTTTAGCACATGTACTTTTATCCCAATTATTTTAAAAAATGTACTTTTATCCTATTAAGTTTTTTGGGAGGTACCGGTCTCCCAATGACCCTAAAAAAAATGTCATGTATCAAGCACATGAAGGTATTAAGAGACATTTTGGTCATTATACTCTCAAAACATTGGGCATACATGTAAAAATAAAATAGTCTCACAAAAAGAAAAAAAAATATTGCCATTTCTCTTCTCCAATCCATCTCTCTCTACGCAAGACTCCACAGTTGGAATCGAGCGTCACCACCCACCACCGCTGGAATCAAGCTCCACCATCCATCACCACTAGAATCAAGTGCCACCACCCACCACCGCTGAAATCGAGCGCCACCATTCACCACCGCTAGAATCAATCGCCACCATCCATCAACGTTGGAATCAATCGTCACTACTGGAATCCATCTCCTCTCTCTCTTCTCTTCTCTCTCTTTGCCCTCTTACATTCTCAACGCCTCACACACAAATACAGTACACACCCTAACCAAAACAAACCATTACAAAAACCCATACGCCTGACACCATCTCCATCAACCCGCCTAAGCAGCCCCCCCCCCAACTGTTCATCATTCCACCCCTAAAAATCTCTTTGATTTTTATTTCATTTTTTGTTTTGATTTCGATTTTGAATTCAAACTTGATTTCGACTTATGTTTTAAATTTTGATTATGATTTCGTTTATCATTCTATTTGGAATTTTTGATTCGTATTTATTTTTAATTTGGATGGAAATTTGATTAGTAGGCGGTGGATCAGTGGCAATATTGGTGGTGTGTGTGATTGTGTTTTGTGTGCAGTGAGAGAGAGATACAGTTGCTGAGTTTGGTGCGTTTGTGGAGATCTCTCTCTCTCTCATAGAGCTCAAAGATAGTTGTTGGGTTTGTGCGTTTGTGAGTATGATTATGTGTGTTGTGTTGTGGATGTGTATTTGTGGTTTTGTGTAAATGTTTTCAAGGGACAGATGTGTTTGGTTTGGGGGGTGGAGATGCAGTAACCAGAGAGAAAGAACTGTGTTGGGTTTGGGGGTGGAGACACAATAACGAGAGAGATGGATGTTTCTGTGTGTGAGGACGAGAATGATTTCTGAGGGGGAGAGAAGAGAAAAACAAAAAAAAGAAGCAAGAAAGGAAAGATAAATAGTTATAAAATACCAAAAATGTCCCTTAATACCCTCGTGTGCTTGACACGTGACATTTTTCGTTAGTTTTTTGGACAGAAGTTAAGGGTAAGGACCAAAGTAGGTCAATGTGTGAACATTGATGACGAAATTGACGAAATTAGAAGTTTAGAGGCGAAAGTACAACAAATGGCAAACCTTAGGGACCATTGATGCAATTTACCTTGTTTATTACCTTTATGAGTGTAAATCCAAACCAACGAAGTCGATTTTAAGTCGTACATCTAGAGAATGTGCCAACGTTTTTTCTGCTTCTTCTTTTCTTCTCTTTTCCATGTTATTCCCATGGTAGAACAAGTCTGGACCCAGTTGCTTTCAGAAACACATGGTAGTCCAAAGTATGCTAAGGTATTATTTGTGAGCTACTGATTCTAGCATCATCATCAAGGCAAGTTTAAGTAGTAACAATGATGAATTGTAAATTCAAATATTGTGAGTTTTACTATAATTCTTTGGGATCAAATCATGAAAGATTTATCTTTCATGAACATTCTGATCCCAGCGAGGATGATCTAATTTTGATCGGACCAGTGATGAAATTTGTGAAGATGCGCGTAAACTGGCTGAAACACATCTAATCATTAAACTAAAAAAAAAAAAAAAGATTGCAGTATCACAAGAGACGTCTTTGTTAACTAAAGTGTATAATTTACAAGTAATTACACGTATCATTAATCTATGTTATAATTACGAGTCTAAAACGCATCTGATTGTAACCATTCTAAGAAAACAGTACAAATTTAGGTTTGGTCTTACAATGTGAAATTGGAGGACAAACGATGGTGCCATGTTGGTCACGGCAGGAAAAACTACCAAACAGCCCCTAACTTTTTTGTAATGATTTGCGTACACACCCCTTGCCCATGACAAGGACATCTGACCAATCCAACAGGTTATTAAAGAGTTATTTTTTAGGAAAAATTTCATCTACACCCCTTTTAAATAAGTCTATCTTAAACGACACTCCCTGTCTTTTCTAAAATTTCACTGCATTTCTTTCTACTTTATATGTCCTATTCACCTAGACCCTTACCGTAACCACTCGTTACTGACCATCAGAAAAGTGCTGATGTCATACCAAAATTTTTATTAAATGCCAATTTTACCCTTCTTATTCCCCATGAAACCCTTGTTTCACCCCCTTTCTCTCTCTCTCTCATGCCTCAACAACCCAATCACCTAGCTACAAAAACAACGTGGCAATGAACCCAAGCCACTGGTCCTAGTATGAATCGGTGAAAAATAATGTAAAAAATCTACATAAAATATAAAAAATCTAGTGCTATGAATCGATGACACCGTAAAAAAAATAAAAAAATCGATGACACCGTACGCTTAAACATAATACAAGGAAAAAATTCAAAATAATTTTTTTAGAATTTTTTTTTTTTTAAAAAACCAGTGACATCGTACGCTTAAACATAATATAAGGAACAAAATCAAAATAATTTAAAAAAAAAAAAAAATCGGTGACACTGTACGCTTAAACATAATACAAGAAAAAAATTCAAAATAATTTTTTTTAGAAATTTTTTTAAAAAAAAAAAACCGATGACATCGTTCACTTAAACATAATACAAAGAAAAAAATTCAAAATAAATTTTTAAAAAAAATTAAAAAAAAAATGGTAACACCATACACTTAAACATAATACAAGGAAAAAAATTCAAAATAAATTTTTTAAATGTGAACTCTACATAAGAGGGTATTTGTGTTAGTTTCCTTCCTTGTACCATTGGTGGATTTATACCAGCAAATAATACCACCTGGTAGGTGGTATTCATTAAAGTCATGTACAAGGGATAAATGTTGCTGTATAAACCGGGTCGGTATTGTAACCTGAAAAATAGTATTGCACATAAAATGTCAACCAAACAAAGTAAAAAGTGGGCCACAAGTACTATTTACTCTATCCCACTTTTTGTACCTCATATATCGAGCAAACAAATATGTCCATACTTACAGGAAATAGGAATATGTATTTATATATAGTTTAATGAAAAATAATTGGTGAATATGTAAATTTTTATAAAATTCATGAGTAAAATGGTAAAACGTGTGTTTCCGTCACGTCTGTTAGCCGACCAACACTGACAGGAGAGGTCAGTGAAATTTCAGAAAAGGCAAGGGATGTCGTTGTACTTATTTAAAGGGGGTATAGATGAAAATTTCCCTATTTTTTAACATTGTATTATTTTTTTATTGAGTAATAGTACATGTAAGTTTATCTTGTTATTTCACTTTTTATTATTTTTGTAATTAATAATTATAAATAAATTAAACCAAAATTTACAATTACGAATCATTTTTTTGAGATAGGACCATCAGCCTTATCTATCTAGGAAATAGAGGGAAAAAGGGACGGTTGGCTGAAAAAAATCACCCGAGCTGGTGGTCTAATGGTAATTAGTCATACCTGTTTAAGGTCGTTTTTGACTCTTATGTGCTTATCAAGTAAAATTTGATTCACGAAAGAAACGCGGATTACTGTTTGACTTTGGCGTTGATGTGATGACGGACTATCCTTTCGAGTTACAAGTTATAATTTAAACCGAACATTTCAAAATGGAGGACCCTCATGGCCCCGCTCAATGATAATTACTACCTATTTGTCACTCCTCCCTTTTTTCCTGACCAAAACAAAAAAGAAAAACAAAACAAAACAATGCCCTGAGATTGAAACTTTCAATTTCCGGTCCACAGTAGGGAAAAAATCCCTAACCCAATACAAAGTCCTGAAATCTTTGTCATGTGTCTATTGGATTTATACCAGGCCTATCAACTTTTGTGGTAGTGAGTATATGTCAAAAAATATTCTATTTATATTTAATTCGTTTTTTAATTTATGTTTAATGAATTATATCATATTGAAATTCGTGTCATATATGAATGACATAATTGGTGTATAAACAAATATGTCATGTATTTTTTTTATTGATTTCATTTATACCTGATTTGTTTATAAAATGTGTCAGATCAGTCCACTCTTTCACGAAACATATAATTTAAGTAAGATGCAAACCCTCTAATTTTATATTATATTGTGTCGTGTTAACAAATCGTGTCAACACTCATAATTTATACGAATATATTTTTTCCCAGTTTTTTAGATTATCTATCAGTTAGGTTGGGATGGGCTAAAAATAAGCCCATGACCTTACATTCCAAGCTCAACATGTAAATCAATGGCATATCGTGGCCGGTGGACTGAGTCCATTCTCCGATAGACCACCAGGTTTTTCGGGCCAACCAGTAGGGGTTACTGAGGACTGTTACGGTTGGGGGTGTAATTTGGGCGGGTCAACTCGAATTCAACCCCAGTCCAACTCAAAAAAAATAGGATTTTGGTTAGAATTTTTAATATTTTGATTGGGCCTGGGCAAAAAAATCATAACTCGAATTGAATTTGGGCAAATCTCAAGTTGTCGGGTTCAACCTAAATATTAAAATCGGGTTTAACCCGAATATTAAAATCGGATTCAACCCGAATATTAAAATTAGGTTGAACCCGATTATTAAATCGGGTTGAACCCGAATATACATAAATATATAAATATATTTGACTAGGGTTTGTATTTATCTTTATTCTTTAGAGTTCAGACTTTCATTTCACTTCACTTCAAGTCTTCATCTCTACGCTTCCATCACTCTCAAATCCATCTCTCACTCGTCATTCTTCCCTCTTTTAGCCTCCCTCTCAATCGTTACTCGTCTGAGCCGTCTCAGACTTTCAGCCTCCATCTCTCACTCGTTTCTCCTCCCTCTCTCACTCCCTTTCTCTTCATCTGCGTCTCGTCCTTCATCTCAGATTACTTGAAAAAATCAGATGCTGAGTTTGAGGGAGCAGTCGGCGCAAATCTGGACACCCTGTAGCAACAAAAAAAAAAATGGCTGGCTTGTTTCATGCCATGGTGACACCAACAACAAAACCCAAATTTGTGTTTTAATTGCTTAATGTTTATCACTTCATGACTTAGACACAAAAGATGAACATAATACAACACAATACATTGCTAATCTATTCTATGCTTGACTATCTACTTGAAAAAAGGAAAAAAAAGGAAAGAAAGAAACGAAAATAGTGAGAAAATACAAAAAATGGATAAAAGCTTAAGGAGGAAAAACTAGCTAAATGGCATATGGTACACCGTAGAATTTCCCCCCACGTAATTTCCTCTTTTTGGGGCCACAATTAGTCACAAAACTTCTTGTTCCCCAAGCCACTTAAAAGTCCCATTTCCCCTACCCGTTGCTTCTTGATATTTCCCTCCCAATCATAAAACCCCAAAACTCTCTCTCTCTCACTCATCTTCAACAGTTACAGCAACTTTCTCTCTCTATATCTCAACAATGGAGAGAGCCGTTTTTCTTCGTTCTCTTTCCACTACAACCACACTGTCTTGTTCTCGATTCTTTTCTCGTTCTTCTCACCGACTCGCTTCCCTCTCTTCCAAACGGCACCGTTTACTGTCCAACCTCCAAAGACGCTCTCTTTTTCGCAACCATGTGAGACTCATCTCCACCGCATCGCCGCCTTCAATCCACCTGAAAAGACACTTCTGCGCTCTATCCACTCGAGCTATTGCCACCTCTTCGCCACAATTCTCTCCCGGTACTCAGCTCAGTCGTCTTTTCCCTAATTCTTTCAAATTACCCAGTTTTGATTCGATCTTTTGATTAATTTCGTCTTTACCAATTCTTTCAAACTACTCAGTTTTGATTCGATTTTGAGCGATTAATTTTGGTGTTTTTGTTTGTTTTAGATATTCTTGGGGCTCATGATGATGTTGCTGAGAAGTTTGGGTTCGAGAAAGTTTCGGAGCAGTTCATTGAGGAGTGTAAATCGAGAGCTGTTTTGTATAAGCATAAAAAGACTGGTGCCGAAGTCATGTCGGTATCGAATGAGGACGAAAACAAAGTCTTTGGCATTGTTCTTCGAACTCCTCCGTAAGTATTTATTTATAATTTGATTTCTTTTAATCTTTGTGGTTCTTCATATATGTATTTATTTCCTTAACTTATTGAAATTTGCTTCTGTAGTAGATTTAAGTGGTTCTTCATATATCTGTTGTGCTGGTACTAATCAATTTCTGTGTTGGATTTCTGTTTGGCAGAGATATCTTTTTGACAAATATGGTCGGTCAAGATATTATCATTTTGTTCTAATGTTTTGCAGGAAAGATTCCACTGGAATTCCTCACATATTGGAACACAGCGTTTTGTGTGGTTCGAGAAAGTATCCACTGAAAGAACCATTTGTTGAACTATTGAAAGGGAGCTTGCACACCTTTTTAAATGCGTTCACATATCCTGATAGGACTTGCTATCCTGTTGCTTCCACAAATATGAAGGTTTAACATTTGCTTAAGGTTCTGGAATAAAAGAATAGATGAGATCTCCCTTGAATATATTTTAAATTGATGTGTACTTATTATTGTGCTGACAGGATTTCTATAACTTGGTCGATGTGTACTTGGATGCTGTCTTCTTCCCTAAATGCGTGGAGGACTTCCAGACTTTTCAACAAGAGGGGTGGCATTATGAACTGAATGACCCTTCAGAGGATATAACTTATAAAGGTTGTTTTTGAATTTTTTCTCTTTGTCCTTGTTCTTTTATTTATTTATTTTTTGGCTTACTTGTCCATTTGCCTACCGAGCTTTAAGTTCTTCTGCCAGTAGCATTGAAGTATTTTCTGGTCTGAAAAGATGCAACTGCGCCCTGATCACATAACTCAGGTGTCATTTCTTTCTAATAGTTTTTGGGGACAATATCAGGTGTTGTTTTCAATGAGATGAAAGGTGTTTACTCCCAGCCTGATAACATATTAGGTCGAACCTCTCAACAGGCAAGTGCTTCACATTGTTTTTTCGAAAAGTAAGTGCTTCACATTGTTCATAACATCATTTTAATAATACTTGGGCAAAACTTTCAAACACTATCCAATAAACTCTGATATTATATTGGGAAATTAGATTGGTTTTTGTAGCTTATTTCTCTCGTATTATTTTTCCTTTTTGATTATGTATTGGTCCAAGGTAGCTTTCCAATCTCTTTGTTTGCTATAATCTCTTTATTTTTCATTATCATAACTCCAAAATAGGAAAGTTCATTATTTGAAATGTATTTATTTTCTTTCTATATCTTTTTTGTGGGACTAGGATGGTTTCATGTAATATATCATTTGGATTCTTTGGATTTTACATTTCCTCTGTTATTCTTAAAGAGAGTCCAAGGTAATGGCCAGATTTTTGCCTGGTTGAGTGGTAACTCCACACCACGCTTCGTGCAATATTTTCTCAAGCTACTTATAATAGATAACAAAACGCAAGCCCACACTTATGCAACATTTGTACATAAGCAATTTGTTCCATGCCCATCCTTGAACCACTTCTTATAGTTGTGTGTGCTTAATTATTTTGGGCTATTTTGATTGCATTCTTGTAAGGAGTTGGAAAACTGTATGGCATACTTGATGCTGAATGCAATTTGAGTATGCAAATGAATATGGGATACATTGCTACTAAAATGGTTACTATTTAATTCGTGGCAGATTGACTTAAGCACTTATATTCCTCACTGCTTCACTATATTCTGTCCAGGCTCTTTTTCCAGACAATACTTATGGTGTTGATAGTGGAGGTGATCCACAAGTTATTCCCAAGCTCACTTTTGAGGAATTCAAGGTTTGTTCCAAGTATCATTTTGTTTTCGTGTTGCTGTATAATAATGCAAGCCAAAAAAATAAATAATTTTTTTTTATAGGTAAATGAAAATACAATTCACAGCGTCTTTATTTATTTAGAAGCTTTGAGATGCTGGGTGATAGGGTTTAGCCGGTCTTCCCTCATAAGATGTTTGCTTTGATGATTAAAAATTGTAGATAAAAACCTATGTAAGGCTGCATGGAATAGTCCTACACACACCTATCATATGGGAGTATAGTATTTATAATATATCAATCTTTTGTTGTGTTGATGATGTGAGCATGTTATCTTTCAGCTACATATGCGCATCTAAAATAATTAACTTGTACTCTGATAAATATCTGTGCTTGAGTACATACAAAATTATGCTTGCAAGCACAAGTGTAATTCATAGTATCTTAGATGTATTTGGTGTTCTATACCATCCAATATACGGATCACGTATATTGGGCAAATCTTGTCAGAATCTAGGTTCTGAACTGAAAATTGAAGAAGTTTCTGGTAACTCCAAGCTGACATTAGTTTTCTCATTTTTTATACTGATATTCCCTTGGTGAATCTTGAGATAAATATGTAGTAAACAGATGATTTCAAAGCAATGTTATCTTCTCTGTTTTTTTGTGGCTAAAAGGTTAGCGGAAAGTAATTCAAAAGTTTGTAAAGGGCGTACAATCGGGTAAAATTTTGGTGCTTAAATGTTTTGGTTTCTGTGAATTGTACCGGAGAACAATAACTTAGGTTGTTCCCGGCTTTTTTTGTGGTGTTTTACTGTTGAGCGAGTGAAGGCAAAGTGGGTTCTGCTTGTTCAATGGAGTTTTAATCGTGAATGGAAAATTAAATATTTTCTAGGCTTTTAAAAGCTTAAAACTGCACCAAATTAGATAAATAAATGAGCGGACTGAATCTGTGGGCATCATACCTAGTGTTACAATAAAATCTGTATGTTTGTGTGTGTTCATATTTATGAGCAATCCTAATTTATTTAGTTACGGTAATTATGCCTTTGCAGCATAAGGGAGGAATACGTGGTGCACATACCTCTATGTTGCGTTGATCATCGTTTTGACTTCATGTGGTGCTCTTCTTCTTTTTGTTAAATTGAAATTTACAGGAGTTCCACCGTAAATATTACCATCCCAGTAATGCCAGGATATGGTTTTATGGAGATGATGATCCAAATGAGCGCCTGCGCATCTTGAGTGGTACTTTTTTCATTGATTTAACTACGTTGCATATAATGTATTTGCACGATAGATTTGTATGTGTACAATTTAGAATGTTGCAACAGATGTGAATATTCAAATATCAGTTGATAACATGACTGGATTGACCAGTTGAGCCACTAACCGTCACCCATTTAAACATCATAATCATATCTAGAAAGGAATTTTGCAATTGAAATGAACGCCAACATAACAGCAATGTTTTTGAAACCTGGCTAGGCTGGACAATAATAATCTGTCACCTGAATAGGATATGTTTAAGGTAGGTCTTTGAAATTCTTACAGCTCAACTCAACTACCCATCTCAATAAAGCATTGTCCCAACTTATTTTGGTGGTCTTGGAAATTCTTTTAGTACATAAAGTACTGTGGACATTAAGGCCATAGACTTTATTACAATCCATAAGTCTGGTGGGTTTCTGTTCTCTCTCTCTTAATTGCATTAGAATGCTATTCATTTTCCTTTAGATTTGATTGTTTCTTTTTGCTTGTCAAAATTATGATTTATTTTTGACATTATGATCAAGAGGTTGGCCCTAGCATCACTGGTTTTAGCAAAGGAACCAGTACGCATGCAGGATATGTTTGTATGTATCAGTTGATCCTCCCCAGATCCCGCAATGACGGGAGTCTTGCGCTCCCTCTCTTTTTTTATCCAAGAGGTTGAGCTGTGAAACTATTGAAGTGTTTTTTCTTCCATATCAACTTTCATGTGAATGATATTGAACTGCATTCGAGTCAGTAGTATGTAAAATTAAGAAAAATCAACTGGTTGTTACACTTATCTGAATTAAATATTAATGGTTTAGATGCACATTAGCTTTATTTATTGGCCTAGTGATGGCAGTAAATTTAGTAGTCTAGGCAGCTTCATTTAAAGTTGTAGCATCTCATGGCTTTCCTTTTTTTATTTATCATACAGAATATCTAGATATGTTTGATGCAAGCTCAGCTCCCAATGAATCAAGAGTTGAACACCAGAAACTATTTTCTGAACCAGTCAAGATTGTTGAGAAATATCCTGCTGCTGAAGGTGGTGACTTGAAAAAGAAGCACATGGTGTGCCTCAATTGGTTGCTATCTGATAAGCCACTAGACTTGGAAACTGAGCTTGCTTTGGGGTTTTTGGATCATTTAATGTTGGGAACTCCTGCTTCTCCCTTGAGGAAAATCCTGCTGGAAAGTGGTCTGGGAGATGCCATTGTTGGGGGCGGGATTGAAGATGAGCTCCTTCAGCCCCAGTTTAGCATTGGTTTGAAGAATGTTTCTGAAGAAAACATTCAAAAGGTAGAAGAATTAGTCATGAATACACTGAAAAAGTTGGCAGAGGAAGGTTTTGATTCAGCTGCTGTAGAGGCATCAATGAATACCATCGAGTTCTCTCTCCGAGAAAACAATACTGGGTCATTCCCTCGTGGCTTAGCCCTGATGCTTCGCTCCATCGTAAGAAATGCTTGTCATTGTCGTCATCGTCTTTGTCCAAACTGGGTGTCCTTTTTATCCGTTCTTAAATAGGAAATACATTCTAATTACATTTCTGTGATATAGGGGAAATGGGTATATGACATGGATCCATTTGAACCATTGAAATATCAAAGACCCCTGATGACTCTGAAAGCCAGAATAGCGGAGGAAGGCTCCAAAGCTGTTTTTGCTCCTTTAATAGAGAACTTCATCCTCAATAATCCTCACCGTGTAACCATTGAAATGCAGGTGAGCTTTTTCACCCCCAGAAACTTTCTTATGTCAACATGATACCTCTGTTTTAGTATCAATTACTTACAGTTATTTTCTTGTCAGCCTGATCCAGAGAAGGCTGCTACTGATGAAGCTGTTGAGAGAGAAGTTCTGGATAAAGTTAAAGCAAGTATGACTGAAGAAGATCTTGCTGAGCTGGCACGTGCTACTCATGAGTTAAAGTTGAAACAGGAAACTCCTGACCCACCAGAAGCCCTAAAAAGTGTTCCAAGCCTCTCTCTGCAAGATATTCCTAAAAAACCTATATATGTTCCCATTGAGGTAATCATCATCGTATTATCTTGTGTTTTGAGTGTCCTACTCCCAAATGTACTGTTCTGGATTGGATGACTTTACTAAACTCATGTTCTATGAATGTAGGTTGGTGATATCAATGGGATAAAGGTTTTGCGGCATGACCTCTTCACAAATGATGTTCTGTATTCTGAAGTTGTGTTTGATATGAGTTCATTGAAGCAAGAACTTCTTCCTTTGGTACCACTCTTTTGGTGAGATTGTACCTTCATTAGCTAATTGTTATTTTCCTACTGTTTTGCAATTTATTTGCCAGTTTTTTCATGATTTTTTTTTGTGCAGCCCACTTTAGCAAATGATAAATAAGATATAGGCTACGTTAGTATTTTGTAAGTTTGTTGCCCAGTTTTTGCATAATTTTATTTGTACAATCCACTTTTGCAAAAGATACATAAGATACCAGTTATGGTATAGTGAGGGAAAAGAACAAGTATAAATAAATTATAGGCTGTGGTTTAATAATAACTACACTGAACGAAACCGTAGCCTTTCCATTTGTGGTCAGAATAATGTATACTTTATAACCATTCAGCTCATTTCAGAGCCATATCTTTTATCTGATTGTTGGTCCTCGTGTTCCTGAGATTCTAACGGTTGGAAAGAAACTCCACTGACTATCGGCTTAAACTAAATCACTCCTTGCTTGCGATGTCATTGGTTTTTATTGTGCAGGAGGCAACCACATAGCCAACTATTCTTGGTCTTGTTCTTAATAGATGCTACCTCTGATTCACAAAATTGCATTAGTTGTTACTTGTTACTCATCTCAGCATGGTCAATTCGGTTGTGTTCATTTCTGGGCATTGCCATTCTTGACCGCCCGACGATTAGGGCTATGAGGCACAGCTGTCCTTACTATTGTTTTCTATAATCATTTTATGATTTGTTGAATCCCTTTCTTTTCCATATACAGCTTGTTGAGGAATTTTTGATCTGGGACATTTCTGTCATTCTGTTTGTAACCTAGGATAACAGTATCCCTTGCCAATCTTCCTAGCATGAGCAAACAATTTGAAACAAACAAATCCAGGATGTTTTACTAAACAAAAAGGGAACAAGAAGGGGTTAAAGACTGTTTGATGCGGGACGAGGCAGCTAGCTTAGTTGTGTTAACGAATGCATGTGGCTTAAAGAATATGAATTGTGCATTAAACATCAAAGATTTAAACTGCAACCAAATTGCTTAACAGCCAATCATTGCTGGAGATGGGTACAAAAGATATGGATTTTGTACAACTCAATCAGTTGATTGGAAGGAAAACTGGAGGAATTTCAGTATATCCGTCCACATCGTCAGTGCGTGGCAAGGAGCATCCATCCAGCCATCTAATTGTTCGAGGCAAAGCGATGTCTGGCCGCGCTGAAGATCTATTTAACCTGGTATATTCTTTTTTTTTTTTTTTTTGTATTTTATACTTGCTTTAGTTATGAATGGGTGAAGTTCAGATTTTATGATTTGAGCATTGAAAGTTATGTTACTTAGATTGTTTGGTGGTAAGTTTGACTGAATTTTTCGGTTTTTATGTTTCAGGGATTTGTCAATGATTATCTATTTACTTGTTGCTTTGATTTTCACCTTCTCTTTGTGATATATGAACATTGCAGTTATCACTACAAACACTGAAATGTTAAATAAGTTTGAAATGTGTAGGAATTCTGTTTTAATCATCTCAAAATACATGGTTATTTTGAGATTGATCCTATACTCTTCTTTAAGTTCCTCTGTTCTCTGCGTGCGTTGCCATCTATCACTATATGTATTTCTAATGAGCTTGTACATTTGTATGAATGGCTCCTTATATGTGCCTTTTCATTGTAAATTGATCAAATAAAGAACAACTGGTGAAGTAAACTAGGAAAGTCATGGGTTCTATGCTCCGGTTATACCTTGTGTTGTTCTTCCGTGTTTAAGCCCATGTATAGAAGATAAATCACAAAAACCCATGTCATCCTTTTTTTTCTTGTGTGTGTGTTTTTTTTGTTTTGGTGGGTGGGGGGGACTCTTTCTTTCTCTGTCCATGTTGTACTTTCTAAAATTAAACAATTCAGTTTGTCGGTGCCTTTTATGAACATTTTACCTTTTATCTAGTTTTCAAAGGTGGGGTCTTGATTTTAAGCATCATTACCCTGTGGACCAACAGTTTTACCACTATATGAAATTTAAGATTCCGTATACCAATACCTCTGGTGGATGTCATTAGTTATCAATACTGGGATGTGAAGAAAAAACGAAGTAGCAGCATTCTTTTTGAAAAAATGAGTATGACTTAATATAAGGGTCTATCTCGTTCAGTGCACTCACTTTACTTGCACATTTGGGTGTCTATGCATGTTAACTAGTTGGGTCATTACCTAGTGTAGTGGTGAAATCCTCATGTTGGCAATCGGAAGTATGTGGATTCAAATATAAGAGCAACCACTTTGTGCATTATACCGTGAGAGATTAGGAATATTCACAATTCACATCTCCCTGTGTCCTTGGTTTACAAGGACCAAACTATTAATGACCTTTTTTTAATACATGTGAATGATAATAGTAATTAGTGGGATGCTTGTCAAAAGGAAAGTAGTAGAAGAAACAAAAAAAAGGGAAAACTTGATCAGGATTCAGTTGGAATTGGATTGTTTAGATCTTGTTGGGGGTATTGTGGTAACCAAAGTACCCAGTTAGGAAGCATGGATACTTTTCGGAGGGGTGTCGTGACAGTGTCGGACACGTTTTCGACCCAGTTAGAAGTGTCCTGAATAGTGAACTCAGTTGGACACAACTAAGACACGGCCAATATACATCTAGGACATGGTTAAGAGTAGGGATGTTAATCAAACTGAGCTACTCGAGTTTGACTTGAGTTCGGTTCGGGTTCGGCTCGTTAAGGTTCGGTTCGTTTTCTAAACGAGTCTGAACTTGAATAAGTTTTTAGGCTTGTTTAGAAAACAAGCCCTAAAAGCTTGGCTCAGACTCGACTTGTTTATGTGCAAATACTCGGACTCGGCTCGGGCTCGACTTGTTTTTGGCTCGTTCAGGCTCGACTCGTTTCCTAAACGAGCCGAACTTGAACAATCTTTTAGGCTCGATTAAGAAACAAGCTTTTCAAGCTCGGCTCGAACTCGACTCGGGTTCGTTCGACTAACAACCCTAGTTAGTAGGACACGACAAAGATTTAAAGAAAAAAAAATAAAAGTTAAATATTAAAAGAGATGTTATTTCTATTTTTTTAATATAATTTTTATTATGTAATGTAACTTATATACTATGAATGTCAATGGATGCAATGATATTTGATGAAAATGATAGATATTTATTTTAATTTTAATCAAAAAATTAATATTTGCTATGTCTTATTATTAATATTTTTATAATATATGTTTTATTTTTAATATATTACAATTGTATTATTATTTAAAATATACATTATATTATTTTAATAGCTGTATCTTTGTTATACCTATGTCCTATATTTTTTTAACTTTGTCATATCCCCGTATCATATCGGATATCACACCTGTATTCGTATTTGTACTTCCTATGTATTCGGTGAATTGTTAGTAGAGGATTAATCAATATGGAAGTCAAAGAAAATCAAACTGAATTAGTAAGATGAGGAGGTATGTTAGTGTTTGATTATAGTTACGAACATGATTGATTTTTTTTTTTTGTTTGGGAAAATGGGGAACTCGTTGCACAAAGGGCAAAAGTTTAAAGATTGGAAGTTAAGTGGTTTCAATTTTAAGGATTGGCGCAATCAAGTATGTGTACAAGTATGTGATAGCTATGATGGTATTAAAACTAAGAAAAACAAATTTGCATAGAAATTGTGAGAGAAGAAGGTAAAATGATTTTATGAGGTGATACGTAAGGCAATGTTGACAAATCCTAGAAACTTTGTACTGAACAAAGGAACCTTGGACCAATAAATAGAGTAATATTGGAGTCACATGTGAGGGTTAAGTAGCAGCACTCCCGATTGAAGAGAGCTCTTCTAAAAGGCAAGTTGTTGATGATGGATGGATGTTGAGAAAATGTCAGATGTTGATGGTGTCAGTTATAGGGAGATAACTATCAAGTAGGAGCAAGTGAGTGGAGGACAACAACGTTAGGTTGGTCTTCGTGGGTGACTATGCATGTGGCAATCCTCTTTTCCTCCGCTAACGTGTAGTCGTTGTCTACTGGGGATCCTATACAGGGCAAAAGCACAATGTGAGATGCCAAAGTTCAGGATGGAAGAATTAAATTGACTTGTAAGGGTGGGATGAAGTGTAATCAGTACAAAAAATAAGAGAAAAAAGGCATGGTGTAACACATGAAAGAATGAGACTAAATTGAAGCAATAAAGAATGGTGAATTAATGGAGAGACTGGACAAGGGCTTGTCAAGTGTGGTATTTCATGTGGGGGTGAAGGTGTTGGATTTGTGAGTGTAATGAAAATGGGTTGGCTTACATTTGATGGACTCATTATTATGAAATGTAATATTTTTGGTGAATTTGGATTTCAAACATGTATATTAGGTCTTTTTGTTGTGAACTCCACATCTACAGACAAGTGGTATCAAAGTTATCAGAGCTGTCAAAAGCATTGATACTAATTATGAATCTTTATTGATGGCCAAGTTATATGCCATTCATAGGGACTCACCTTATTTACACTCAGTCATATGCCAATATGTTCTTTTTATGTGGTTCTTAAATGTGGGTTAAATCCCATTGAGCAGCTTACTGCCTCCATCGTATGTGTCACTATGGAGAATCCTGCTTGCATAAAGCACAACAACAATTCGGATCGTTTAAATTTGACGGTTTATCTTACTACTTACATTTTATCCTTTTAACCACCGTAAATCTGTCTATTTATATTTTAATCTTTTAATCACAATACAATCTTAATCATACTTTCTATCTACTAAAATAAACCTTTTAACCACCTACTTACAATTTAGCTACGGTAAACTTTTGAATCACTTACATTTTAATCATGGTAAAAGAATAGTACTTTACCGGGGAGTACCTTTGTATATATATGTATGAGTAAACTTGTCAATCGTGTCGGGTGAGACGAATTCGTGTCGGGTCTTAGTGAGTTCGTATCAAAAAGCAATCCACTCATACTCGTTTCATTAATTAATTCGTGTCTAACAAATCGTGTCATTTCGGATCATTTCAAGTATGAATCATGTATAGCCAGTATATAAAGAAGTAGTGTTGTGTATTTTTTTTGATTGATTGTATTCATACTCAATTCATTTATTAATTGTGTTGTGTCGGGTCCACTCGTTTAATAAACGGGTGGCTTAAGGAAGAACTAAATCCTCTAATTTCATGTCGAGTTAATGAGTCGTGTCATATTTTGACACCTTTTATGTATGAGTAATGCTAACATAATCATTTATAACCATTAGATTAACAGGAGGCGCTAGTGTTTATTAGGACTCACAACCAATTCAATAGTTAAGATGGATTAGGTTAGTAAATTAAGTCAGCAGGTTAGGTCTAAATAACATTATTGTATATGTATATAGAGTTTGTTGTTTGGTGGTTTATATGATATCTCAGAGTACGTAGGATTGCTCAGTTCAGCTTTTAAGTTATGACTAATTTAGCTGGTAAAGGTTCTACTTCTTCCTGGTATTTTGCAGTCTCATAGCATCCTATGATTTATAATCGGGCCTATTTTAGCATTAGAGAGATGGATACGTACTTGTCATAGCATGAGACTTGTTTTGTGCCCTAGGCATGCCTTTATCTACTCTTATACTTGAGGATTTGTATGTTATTATCTAATTATTAGTTACTTCTTGAGTTAACTGTAGCCTGAGGACAACATATTTTACTTGGGTGCTCATACAATTGAGTTAATTATAGGTCAACTGCATCCTTCAAGAAGTCCAATTTACTGACCAAAAGCGTTTTAAACAGTTCGTTTCTCAAAGCAAAGCAAGAATGGAGGTATTTATTAAAGTCTTGAAACAAATAGTCAGCACAAGTGAACCTATCTCTCTCTGCTATCAACGCTTGTAACTTATTTTTTTCTCCAGAACCGAATTAGAGGAAGTGGTCATGGCATTGCAGCTGCAAGGATGGCCGCAAAGTTAAACACTGCAGGGTGGATCTCTGAACAAATGGGTGGTGTAAGGTTGGACTTCTTGGATGTTTTCAATTGGGTTGGCTTGCAAGATGTCTTGAAGAAAATTATTCTTTGATAAAAATAAATAAATAAATAAACCACCGTCATTTTTGACCTTTTTCGATGCAAATGAGTAATTCAAAATGTCAAGAAAGTGTTTTCTATACCACTCTAGTGCCATATATTTTAAATGCATTTTAGTTGTGTTCCAGCTTTGGAATGAATATTTTGTAAAAGTTGTTAAAGCTTTATTCTACATCCTTAGATTTTTTAAAATTCAGCATTTAGAAATCGAATGAGTGTAATTATATTGTTGGTCCTTACAGTTACCTGGAATTTCTCCGAGCACTTGAAGAAAAAGTAGATCAGAACTGGGATGAAATCTCTGCCTCCCTAGAGAATATCCGACAATCTTTAATTTCAAGGAAAGGTTGCCTAATAAATCTAACTGCAGATGGGAAAAACCTTACAAACTCAGAAAAATATGTTGGCAAATTTCTGGATTTGCTTCCAAGCACTTCCACGGTTGAATCATCTAGTTGGACTGCTCGGCTTCCTCCAATAAATGAAGCTATTGTTATACCTACTCAGGTCAACTCTTTTCTTCTTCTTTTTTCTTTCTAGCTGTCTTTCTTTACGTGTTTCACTCCTGATCTAATTGAATTTTTCAATATATAGGTAAATTATGTTGGGAAAGCAGCTAACATATACGAGACTGGTTACCAGCTTAGAGGGAGTGCATATGTTATTTCTAAATACATTAGTAATACATGGTTGTGGGATCGGGTACGAGTTAGTGGTGGGGCTTATGGAGGCTTCTGTGATTTTGATACTCACTCAGGTACTATCATTGCATGTCAAGTCAAGGCTAATGGTCATAATTGGTAACTCCAAATTCCTTAGCTTCAGATCTTTTTATGCAGGAGTACTCTCATTCTTATCATATCGTGATCCCAATTTGTTGAAAACGCTTGGTGTATATGACGGAACTGGTGGATTCCTCCGAGAATTGGAAATGGATGATGATACTCTTACAAAAGCAATTATAGGGACTATCGGAGATGTAGATGCATACCAGCTACCTGATGCCAAAGGATATAGTAGGTTAGTTGGCATTCTTCATTGACTTGTTCCTCTGTGGATGATAGAACATCTGCATGCAGAATAATTTCATCTCTGCCTATAGATATGACCCCTTAATGTAAATAATTAATTTAAGGATAAATGTTGTGATGCAGGGAGGGAAGGGGAAAAAAATGGACAACCAATCATCGCAAGGATTATGTCAAGAAACACAAATCTCCGCAGAGAATTTTTAAATTAATATTTAACTCTGATTAAAATAATGTGGAATATATCCTTATTTATAGACCAAGTGTCCTACCATAAATGAACTACTCTACTACCAAGGATTAAAATTTCATTTTGAAATGATCGAAACGTTTCGGTTTCCTAAGAGACTGAAATGAATAAGTGATGAAATCGAAATTCTAATATTTCAAGGTATTCCATAATGTTTCGGAATGTTTCAAGATATTTCAAGCTACTTTGATATATTTCAACCAATGTTTTAGAAAAATAATTCTTATATTTTTTATTTTTTTCATTATGTTTTCAAAACGTTTCCATTTCTTAAGTGACCAAAATAATACACCAAAACGAAATTTTGATCCTTGTCTACTACTAAAACTCTCTCAACTTATCCTTACTAATCTTAATCTGATAAATATTATCTAACTAAAAATTCAAATAATAAATAATAAAAATCCTAACAAATCTACCGGGTGTATTTTCCTTTGGACCAAAAACTCTTAGCCTTTGGCTTAGACTTCCAAATTCAGTCACGCTGGTGCAACAATCCAATAGCCACGCCATCATGTTGTTTTATCTTCAAGTGTTTTTAGTGATGCATTTGAGCTATAATTATGATTATATATCTCTACCTTACGATTTTTGGAGTGTATAAATGTTTTCTTTTAAAAGCTTTTGGTAGAACAGACCTTAGGGGCGACTTGAAATGTTTTGGGGCCTAAAGTGGTAAATTCAATTGATACTTTTTTAATTTTTTTTAATAATAGTGTAAATTTTTTAAATATTTATTTTTTTTACCTTTTCATAGGAATATTAATTGTTTAGTATTCGTATTGAAGTTTTTCTAACATCTTTTTTTATTGATAGTATGACTAATTGACTCAATTTTTAGCATATTATGTTGTCTCGTCAGTCGTCATTGACACTCTTATGAAGTTATTTTTCTATGAATTAGACATTACTTACGAAATATATGTTTGATTAGGTTTTTTAAGATTAAGATAAAAACAGAGTTTGAAAGAAATTGAAGTTAATTGCACTTTTGAGAGAGAGAGATAAACTAATGTTAAATGTACCTTTTGACTGAGGAGGGAGAGAGAGAGAGAGAAAAAGAGGTGTGTGACGGATTGATGCTTCATGCTTGTTTTTCATGTTTAATCTCCAAATTCTTTATAGCGTTTAGAAATTTTTTTTCCTTCTTATCAAATGTTATTATGTGAGATTAATGGATTGGACTTTTGGGCCCAAATCAGTCTAGGGTTTCTTTGTTGGTTTAGGCCTTCATATGGGGCTTTCTTATAAAACTTATTTTAATGGGTTAAAATTGACTTGGGCTATATTTGTAGACTTTTTAAATTTTGGGGCCTTTTTTATTGGTGGGGCCTAAAGCCGTCACTTCATTTCCTCCATTGTTGGCTGGCCTTGACGGACCTAATTATATTGAGACAAAGAGATGCATTCTAAACTTACAATGATTGAACTCAAAGAAATAAATGTATTTTCCTTTCAGCAGTTTTTTTAACAATAAATTTGCAATTTTCTCCTGTGGCTTCTAGGTACATTTTCCTGTATGATTGCTCTAGCATTTTCTTAGCATTGTTCTTTTCCTTTTTACCTTTTTTCCTTTGGCTTATGCATTTTTCCCACTTGTGGTGGATTTTCATTATGAGAAACCACTAATGATATTAGCAGCCCATGCTGTGGTTTTGGAAACAGTCATGGTCACGTGAATTTGCAATGTCAGCATTATTCCCCATGACAGGAAGCTGCTGACTTCAGGACAACAAAAAACTCTTCTGCTTCTCGTTTTGATATATATTCACACTTGAATAATGATAATATCGCCGACAAGGGGGGACGAAATTTTAAATTAGTACAATAACCAAAAGGATATTCATCCTAATGAGGATGACATTTGTATTGTCTGCCTCCTGAGGGAGTTTTGCTTATAGTTAGTATTTCCTTTTCTGCCCCCAAATTCTTTTGATTGTTGTATTATCTGAGCATTGTAATCAGTGATGTTCACGGATTTTTTCAGTTTATTGCGGTACTTACTGGGAATTACAGAAGAAGAAAGGCAAATGAGACGTGAAGAAATATTATCAACAAGGTAAAGATGACACTCTTTCACTTTAATATGGATGTGGTGTCATCATAGTATCTGAGGTTGCAGCAACTACTTCTATAACAGCCCATCCTCCATAATTTATTTACTTGACATCATGGTTTACAGGTTTAGTGACTTGGAATTACATTCTGTCATGCTTTTTCAAAATCTATTATTGTAAATGGTCCATGATTACCTTCAACTAGGTTTATCTGGATTTGAATAGTGGTAGGGTGGTAAGATGTTACTGCACATAATGATTTCTATTTTAAAAGCCCCTTCTTAGGAAAGCATTGTGTGATGCAAAAGCAAATTAGGGCACTATCTATATCTATATATATATATCCCATATTTATATATATATATATATATATATATCCCATATTTTTTCAAAATCAAGCAATTGCTTGTACATGAAGGCACATCGTAATAAACAAAAAAATCACAATTAATTGTTGATGCCTGAAAAAAACTTTTTCACAAAATCTTTTTTAACAATTTGGATAGATTTTTTTCTGAAAATAAGACCCATGAACAATATCAACATGTGTATGCAATTATACAATCAAGCCTTTATTTAAAGAATGACTCAAACCAATTATTGACTTAGCATAACCTTCAAACTCTATGCTCGTGCCCGAAGGCACTACAAAACCTTCAAATTATAATAGCACAGCTAAGATTCACAAAACCAGTATTACCAATCTCAACGACCCAATTTTTTTATTTTCTTGAACTGCGATAACCCAATATTTACCTATGTCTTATCAGACAAACTATGCCTTATCAAACAATATCCCAAGCAAAAACCAAAACATAAGGCGTGATTGAACCTAGTTAATTTATGACCCAAAAAAAAACAAAGTTACCTAGGATCCTTGAGAAATATAATGTGCAAATAAGCAAAAATTAAACCAAAAAATTGATTTCAACCCTCAAGTATGCCTAAATGCTTCAAGAATGCTCCTTATATATATACTGCTAATGATGCAACACTGAGCAAGAGAAGTAACAGACCAACATTGGCTAAGGTGGCGGGGGCTAAGACACCAAGATGCAAAAAAAAAAAAAAAATTAGAAAAAGGTCATCATCATTACCACTTCAATCAAATAAAAGAATAATGAACACCACATTTATACCTATAAAAGGTTGGAACAATTAATAATGACCCCTTCCCCCCCCCCCCCCCAAAAAAAAATAAATAATAATGATGATTTAACAATGTGTGGCTGACGGACAATGATACCTTTTTGCTTTGAATATCAAACATTCAAAGGGTAAAGAATAAACTCATTATATTTTCATTGCCATATGATCTAAATTTTCATTTTTGTCTAATATAATAGGGATGTGCACTATATTATAAACACAAAAGTTAGAGGAAGAAAGATGACCCATAGTGAAATATAAAATTGCCTTTAATCTACCTACAAAAGGAAGATCCTCTCAAAAACTAAAATAACTTGCAAGAATGAGTTAGGAGCACCAACCCGTGACTATTTGTTTATAGACTTCCATTCTTATGCTTACTAACATATGCTTCTAGTTGCCCAGTTGTTGCCAATTTAAGACCTACATATCCAAGAATATAAATGTTACGAGAAAATACATTTGTTAGAGAAAAATGTTTTTTATAATCTGTTAGGAAATTGATTGTAATTGGCTAATTTTGTGAAGACTTGTTGTAACTTAAGACAAAGGTAATGATCTAGATACCTAAGAATAGGGCTGTCAAAATCCGACACGACACGATTAACCGACACGAATCGACACGAATTAAGCGGGTTTGGGTGATAAACGGGTTGACACGCCAAACACGTTTAATAAACGGGTCGTGTTCGGGTGAGACCTGTCAAACCGTTTATCACACGTTTACCCGTTTAAATAAAATTAATATAATAATAAATTAATAATTATTTTATATATATATAAAAGAATGAATGATTAAAGAAAAAACAGTAAAAAAAATATTGACTTATGTAAGAGGCAGTGGCTGTTGGCTAGGGAGTTTGGCTAGGGAGTGAAGAGAGTACCACTTCTTTGAATCCCACATCGCCTGGGAGTGAAGAAAATAGTGGATGTTGGCTGTATAAGATAAGGCAGTGGTTGTTGCTTTATCATGTGGACTGTGTTGGCTGGCTTATAAAGTGGCTGCCCATTGTTGGCTGGCTCATAAAGTGGCTGCCCAGTGTTGGCTGACTTATAAAGTGGCTGCTCATTGTTGGCTGAAACTCCTCTAATTGAGGAAAGTACAGTTAAAAAAAAAATGGAGTATAAAAGTTTGTAAAAATAATAATTTTTTTGTTTTTTTTTAAATTTTAAATGGGTTAAACGGTTCGTGTCGTGTTACCCGTTTATTAAACGGTTCGTGTCGTGTTACCCGTTTATTAAACGGTTCGTGTTCGTGTTTAAAATTTTTACCCGTTTATTAAACGTGTCGTGTATGGGTTTGTATATTTTTCACCCGTCACCCGTTTAACCCAACACGTAACCGTTTAACCCGACACGATTGACACCCCTGCCTAAGAACCCTTGGTGTAATTATAAATTTTGATTACTTAGGTTATTGGAATTGGATTTAAGAATATTGTGAATAACTCTTAGGTTTTTTATGAAAAAGATTTTATAAACATCAAAATTTGTTTTGAAATCGTAGAATGAGTCATGTATCGGATCTCATTTGAGCAATACTCCTTAATACTCAATAGGTGAAGTTTTTGCTTAGATTCTAACTTAAAAACCAGTAGGGGTTGTCCTCTATTCGCTTGCTTTCGGCTAGAGTGGTCTCAGAACACTTGGAAAAAAATTCGAGAAAGGATTACAAGTTGAGCAGTGGAGACCGCACCTTCGTCAGCCGTTCAAGTGGTCTCTGCTCCATTGAAGGATTAATTTCTCATTCTAGTGCCAACTACTTTTTGACAGCTCAAGCGGTATTTGCGAATTTAGGTTTTCTTGGTCCCCAAGTTTACTAGAATTCAGAGGATATAAATAGGGTACGTCTCTTTAAGCTAAGGTATCTCTCTAGATCTCTATTGTGAGCCAAAAATCAGCCTCCTAAACCTTTAAAGAGTCGAGAACAACACCAAATCCTTAAGATCCAAAGGCCAAACTATCTTTTTTTTTCATTCAACTTCATACATTGAAGAAAAAGATCCGATTAATCGTAGTGAGCGCGTCTAAGTAAAAGCTACTCAAGACTCGAATACTTGTGTGAGAGATTTAACAAGGAAAGAAATATCTAACCATGGACGAATTGGTTGAGGTATAAGACTCGGATACTTATAAATTGATCTTGGAGTAGTGGATTAGGCTATGTCAACTGGGTGCTGGTTCTGCGGTTTTCTCTTGAAAGGGTTTTCGCGTAAAATTGCTTGTGTTATTGATGTTCTTATTCTTGCTTTAATTTTGCACACACACTCTCTTGCAATTGCACATACTATATTTGATGAATTGTTACTTTAATTGCTTTTGTCAATTTATTCATCAAATTGGATTTTGTGGAAGTTGGCTTTATGGAGGGATTGGAGGATTGATTGATTGGATTGTTGGGATTATTAATTGCAACACTTATCATCCATTCATTCATGAGAGGTTGTTCTTGTTGTGGGTAAAAAGGGTTCAAACTTTTTATTGAAAAATTCATATTTTAATTTGGTAATTGTAGTCGATTAGGTTATAAATTGGTGGTTGTCCAATCAATAATTTTTAATTAATTTATTCACTCCCCTCTAGGTTGTGCGTGTATAATCGAGTGGGAATTTCCTTACATTAGGAAATTTCATAATATGTTGGTGTGGGCGTAAGAAGGCTTTAATAACCAGATAGAGGTCAATTAAAAATTCTCTAGGCACGTTTTCAATTACTTCACACAATCAGCTAATCTAATTGCCACGAGACACAAAACTACACCGTCATAACCGCCCTCCACCACCTCCGCCACAACAACCTTAACAATGGAATGTTATTTGTTACACAACACGCTTACTCGCGATCCAAAATTAAAATTTCTATCGAATCCTCAACATAAAGTCAAGTCCTCTTTCCGCTCAATATTGATGAACAATGTGTTGGCTTGTTCAGGGAGGTAAGATATTAAGATGAAGTTATATAGATCTGATAGCATTAGAAAGAAAAGATCATCATGATTACTTATGATGGCCTACAAATACTTTTAAAAATATTCATGAAAAAAAATTATGACCTAACAGTAAACTGTCATAGCTCCTATCATGACATTTAAATACCTAGAAATAGAGTTGAAGGTTGCTAAAGTTGTGATCTAAATACTAGATAAAGCGGAACCCATAAAGATCCATGAAGATGTATTAGCAACACAAATACAAATTCAGAATCATTCAAAAACCCATGATTCGCATTCAAGTACTTTTACAAAAGTGTTAAAATTAAGTCAAAAGTCCATTCAACCAAAAATCAAAAGATCAAAAAACCAACATTAAACTAAATTTCAAAATTAAGTCAAAAGTCCATTCAACCAAAAAACAAAAGATAAAAAAACTAGCATTGACCTAAGTTCAAAGAATATAAAATCAGGAAAATTAACCAAATGGAACCAAATTTTTTTAGCCAATCGAATCAAATCACTATCATTCAACTACCTAAATAAATCAACCGAAATGAACTAAAATTCAACAACATTGAATCAACCAATAAACTTGTTACTGCTTCGATTCAATCAAAAAAATCAGTCATTTTGATCTACAAATCAAAATTTTTAAAAAATAGGAAAAACCCAACTGGACTAAACCTGCTCAATTGATCTGCTTGTAGCTGTGAGTACAATTGCTTTAAATTCTTTGCCGGGTGCTCTAGTATTCTCACACTGCAATTCAACAGTTGAGTTAGCTATAGTGCTAGCTAGGCAGTCCATCGAACAGTAAAGAAGCAACACTGCAATAGCAGAGATGAAATACGGGTTCTCCATCTATAAGTAGGAAAGTTGGATTTGCATATGACAAAACCAACAAAAATCAAACCCGAATCATTGAAGGGGAACATTTTACGTACCTAAAAAGATCGATTGCCGAGCTGGAAATCTTCATCTTCTTCACAGACAAAATCAATTCATCTACTTGAAAGACCAACAAAGATTTATATTCAAAATCGGCATAGCAACCATATGTTCATCTCATAATAAAAAATAAAAAGAAGAGCAAATCGGAGTTTAAATAAACCATATGTTTATGGTTATATTTCATGGGCAACTCCGTTGTAAAAAAACTACATATAATTTCTAAAGGAACAGAAGGGGTGGTTGTGGGTTGAGGTGCATGGGTTTACAATGGAGAGAGAGGGGCTATGGGTTGGGGTTGTTGGGTGAGAGAAAGAAATACGTGGATGACGCCAATGACAGCGCATCGATGTCGTTGGATCGATGATTGTTCATGGCGTCATGGCTGTAGATGGACGTCAAGTAGTTGTCGGTGTCTAGGGAGGGGTTAAATAAGGGTTTGGGGCAGTGGCCGGAGGATGATTGCTGGCCCGAGAGAGAGAGAGAGAGAGAGAGAGAGAGAGAAATAAGGGGTGTTGTGTGTTGTGCATGTGGGCGGGTGTGTGCACTGAGTATGTGTGTAGAGAGTAAAAGGAGATAAAGAGGAGTTGTGGTAGTGGCGGTGGTGGTGGTGGTGGTGGCTATGGGGAGGTGAGTGCGAGTTTTTGGGGCATTTGGTCGAACACCTTTGGGCATCTTGTGTGTGTGTGAGTGCTGATTGTTGCAGAGATGAGGGTGATGGTGAGTGCGAGTTGTGGGTGTCCTCTGTGTGTGTTGTGCGTGTGGGTGTGGGTGTGGGTGTGGGTGTCCTGTGTGTGCACCGTGTGTATGTATGATGTGGTGATGGAGAGAGAGGGGGAAGAACGGAGCAGGAGGAGATATCTGGGGGGCAAGGCTGTGGGGTGAGACAGACAGTGGAAGAAGTTGGTGTAGATATGTGGGATGGATGGGGCAGACAGTGGTTGGGGGGAAATACGAAGTTGCATTGCTGGTGCTGTTCGATGGTGTTGCTGACGGTGAGAAGAGAGATGGGAAGAGAGAGAAAAACAGAGAGAGGGGGTGCTGCTGGATAGAGAAGAGAGTGGAGGAGGGGGAGGTAGGAGAGATTGAGGGCATGATAGAGGGAGTGATTGAGGGGATTCAAAAACTGAAATTTCTTTGACGGGATTAAATTTTTTGGGAATTAATCTAGTGTGTGGATCAACAATTCTTAAATAATCTGATAGCTTGTTATATGTTGAGGTAACGTCGTCCTTCGAATGACCTTTTTTTATCCCCCCCCCCCCCAAAAAAAAAAAAACACACGCGCACGTACATAGGGTGCTATCACTAACATGCAGTCGTGTTGTCATCGGAATTTAAGTACATAATCATAATCAGCTTCGTCGCGGATTAATAAATTCTTCATTTTGGAGTTCTCCCAGGGCTGTGTAACTTATGAGGGGTTATCTTTTGGGTAATATAAAGATAGAGTAAGACATTGAACCAAATTAGAATGCTATTATACATTCCAGCATCACTTTATCTTTCAGTTCTGGATTCAAAATATCTTTGAGAACATTGACTCTTCGGAGGCGTGGCATTTGTACATGTCATTGTCACCAGGATATTTAGGCTTGTCCGATTAGTGTCCGTAGGTAAATGCTGACAAGAGATGTCATTTCAGCAAATTGAAATAAACTTTTGAAAATATATTAAATCCTGTTTGTAACCAAGCATAAGCTGTGAGATTGGCAAAATGATGTCCAGGTGTTAGTTACTTTTTTCTTGACATACTAAATGACTTATTGTTGATCTCTTTTGTAGCGTTTATCCTATAAATCAAGGTATTTTTATATTTACAGATGCCTAAAAGTCCACGACCAGTGTACAAACAAAGTGAATAATTGTATATCTCCTATAAATTGCAATGAAATTCTGAGTATTTTTTATTTTCATTGAATTCTTCTTTTCCTCGGAAGAAATGGAAGACTAGCTAAAACTTTTTTAACTCTTCTCTTATCCTGCCAAAAGCTTAAATGACTTCAAGGAATTTGCGGATGTGATTGATTCAATTAAAGACAAGGGCGTTGTGGTTGCCGTGGCATCTCCAGATGATGTTGATGCTGCAAACAAGGAGATGTCTAACTTCTTTGAAGTGAAGAAGGCCCTCTGAGACCTCCCAAAGAATTCCGACAACCAATTTTGTGGTATTCTATTTCTTCTCAAAGTGCTGTCTAATTTTTTTTGGTATCAATTATTGATCGACATGATATCAATTTAGTTTACAGAGCAGCAGCTTTGCAGTGTCAAACGTGCACTCATGTTGGGGTGTAAAGAAATGTATGATTTAAGATATATATGTAAACTAAACATTTCCCCACCCACCCCAACTTTCAGGGGAAGAAAATTATGCCCTCAATATGTGATTTAGCTTAAATTAATTGTTTTTCAGTATATATGATTTCTGGCTGTGGCCGCTCGTAAATTACTTTGAATTTGACAATGCCTTCTTGTAATTCTGTGTCATTACAAGTTACATGCATTCTAGTGTTTTTTTTTTTTTTTTTTTGGGGGGGGGGGGGGGGGGGGGGTGGTGGTGGTGGTGGTGATGGTAACTAAATGTTGGATGCAAGTGCCTTATTTTCTGGTTTTCTCTTTCAACTGCTTGGAGGAATGTCAATAGAGTCTAAAGAAAGGAGCTTTGGAAGATTATGTTCTTATAGTTTTGTATTATGCTCAGTTTCTATCAGAGGCAAGACGCGAACTTCTAATCTCTTAGTTCAAACGTGGCTTGAATGCGTTTATGCTATAGGTTGTGTTAAGCATGCTTCTTTGACAGAAAAAACAAACATTTTTTTCCATGACAACAGTCTCGACTATAAAAGGCGGGGCAGTAAGCTCTCCATCAGCAACAGGGAGGGAGGCTGTTTTTTCAACTCATTGCTTGTGTTGTTGACAAAGGCAACTGAGCCTTCACGCCAAGAGAAACCTTTACCAACCAATAGTGGTTTCTATTCTCTTGTAGGAACAGCTTAGATGTTCCATCAAATTCTTTTTAACGGAGGTGATCCAAGTGACTCATTAGATTGATCTAAAATGTTATTTGAGATATTGTGATAAAAATCTCAAATATCCAAAAAAAAAAAAAAATACTGAAAATTTAAGCATTTGGAATGTTGTATAATAGGGTTGAGGGTTCTAAAGGGTTATTTGAGATATATTGATAAAAATCTCAAATATCCCAAACGCAACACTCCAAAAAATTACGCATGTAGATATTTTACAAGGTTAAGGGTTCAATTGTCATGAGATTTCGCTTAAGAATTTAATTGAAATAGATTGTGCAGTTCGGTGAATTATAGCAAATTAGACCACCAATAGTTCGCATTAGGCAACAACAGCTTAGGTGGTCTAGCAGTAATGAATATTGATATTATCGCAGCATCGTATAGTCACAATTGGTTAAGCAATAGATTCAAAAAAATTTGCTAGTAAAAATAGATTTTACACTAAAAAATTTCATTCAAATTACTAGGGAATAAGCCTGGAGTAAAGGAGGGATCGAAATAAAGTGTAAATAGGTTCCTATAAAATAAATCTATAGATCACTCCAGTGATTATTTGGACTTGTTAATTGTTATGCTTAAATTTATTGGAAATTAATCTACGTATCAATTTCGTCAAGTAATTGTCAATCCTACAGCCGACGGACAAATCCAAAACCTCGAAAAAGTAGTTAGCAGTTAACTTTTATTAAAGTTGGCACGACGTCGTATTTCTTGTGCACTAACAGTCGCCGGATAAGAATATCCTAAAATGCGCGTGGTGCACATATCGTCTGAGCTGGCACATGCTGCGATCCTACTCGGCGATCCACCACCAAGAATAACTATTCACCTCGTCCTCTCTCTCTCTCTCTCTCTCTCTCTCAATCTGTTCAATCCAAACTGTACAAATCTCTCTTTCTCTTCAAAGCCATTTTGTGACTTGGAATTCCGATTAGGGCTAGGGATTGGGTTAGAGCTGTTTCCATGTTGACTAACGGAGGAGGAGGCCGGTTCTATTGGGTTCGAAAGGATGAGTCGAGCTCAAAGGTCAAAGGAATCGTCGTAATATTCGCTTGGGTTTCAGTTCAAGAGAGTCACTTGAAGAATTACGTGAATCTCTATTCATCTCTTGGATGGAACTCTCTTGTTTGTCTCTCCGATTTTCTCAATCCGTGCGTCAAATTTCTCTCGAATTAAGCTTTTATATGTCTGTGTATATATATATATATATATATATATATATATATATATATGTGTGGATTTATATGTCTATATGTATATACTCTGTTACCACTGCAATAACTAGTTTAAGCTTTTATAAGTGTTGAATTAGGAGAAAATTGTTATGGTCTATCAGTTTTTGCCTGTGTGTGGACCAGGATTTTTGAGCTATTTTTCACTTTTACTAGTAGAGTACACGCAATTTTACTGAGAGTCTCATAATCGGGGGGGGTTAGAGTGGGAAAATGAAGGGGACAAAAAGGTTTCTTTGAGCGAATTTGGAGGAGGTTCTGAACTGGGTGATTTTGTCTGAAGATGAAATTGGTTTTAGTAGATGGTGTGGGAAGAGAGGACATTACGAAAATTAGGTTGTGGGTGACTTGTAGTTGTAGGGATGTGACTGGGAGCTTCCTGGGATACATGCAGGGCGTGAATATGTGGAATGTTTTGGAGCTTTGGGGAAATGAATTCATGTTTTGAAGTCATAAGAATTACTCGGATGAAAATGGTGGATCGTTGTGGAACCAAGCTTGATCAGAGGGGAACAATTCTTTGCAACTTATTAGTTGATAGTAGGAAAGGCTTCCTCCTGTCATTACCTGAGAAAACCTGTGTGGTTTGCAGAGACTAATGAAGTAGTTGAATGCAAGGTTCCGATATGTTGAAAAATCTCTGCTTATTTAAAAAATGCCTTCTTTACTGGACAGCAGTTCAAAGAAAGATCCTTACCTGTTACCAATCAGTAATTATTGTAATAGTATATCTGTTACTCCATAAAATCTACTTCCAATGAGTAGTTGAATGAAGGTGTGTGGAGAGATATATGCAACAAGAATATGAAATATAGATTCGAGAGGAACTCTTTTGTGAAATGTTCAAGGTATCACCAATTGGGACAAGAATTGGTAAATGGACTCAATGAACTGGTTGTAGGCATTTGAAATAGATGGTCAATAGGTTTCACACTGATTTTTATGTGGCTCAACTAGAAAAGTGGTTGAAGTATAAGAGAATGACCTAGAAAAACATGGGTTGGCTTTGGGAAACAAGCATTATGGTGCACGCTGAAATTAATATGCCCTAAATAGAGTCAAATTCATCATTCAAGTGGCTGGGGTAAACCTTTGTTCGTTGAGCTGATTTGAGTTGTTTGTTGCTAGTTCTATAATTTTGTTTGATTTCTTATATGTTCATATGTTGCTCTCTGATAATTATTGGCTCAAATTTCTCGTGATTAATGGTTTCAAAGTTACATGATAAGTTTGTATAGCTTGTATGATCAAGTATAAGGTCAACTCTGCACAAATTCAACTGCGAGACTTCATACATAATTTCATTTGCTTGGCTTGCAGTGTTGAGGTCTTTCATGGATTTATACTTCACCCGATTTTGAATTGATCCACTTCTTATTTCTCTTCCTTTTTGGTTGCTCCTTGTTGAAAGCAGAAATTGCTATTGCAATTTTGCCTTTCTTGTCTTCATTAGGTATTATTGGGCAAATTTTAAGATTGTGTAAATTATTTATGTAGATTCTTTCCTGAGAGGGCCACATCGCTTGCATTTTCTCTTCTCAATGAGCTTGTCGAGGTTAGTGTTATTAAACTCACAACTTATGTCGAGTTGAAATAGTTTTGCATAAATTAGCACCAGCTTTGCATATCCAACATTCCACCAAATCCATGTTTTATCCTTAATCGAGGGGATAAACAAAGAGTGGTCTGAGTTTATCCTCCCTATGAAGAAGATCTGAACTTCAATCACATGATGCAAAAGAATAATGCAATATCATGCAAAGGACTGAAGAGTGCCATCAAACAATTTGATGTTGTACTATGTGCAACTTGAGAGAGATTAGTCACTTCTGCAGCTTTGATTTTATTCATACTGCCTCATGGACTAAATATTCATTGTGTTTGTTGATGTAGGAGCTAAGGAGTAGGCCTTGTCCTTTAGTTCTTGCAGCCTATTCTGGTGGCTCAAAGGCTTGTTTGTATAAGGTTTTTCAGGTAAGATGAAGTGCAACTACATGTGTGCAATCCATTTGTATTGAAATGTTGATTGCTTTTATTTCAAGTATGGCAATTAATATTTCTTTTGATAATCACAATTAATATTAATTTTCCTTCACTTGATGCAGATTATTGAAGGAGCATGTGAAGCACAGCTCAATCTGGTATCGTTGTTGCCTGATGATATTTTTGTGAATCAATGCATATTTTTGAGTTGCATCATATTCTAATATCAACCTGGTGAATGCCAAAAGTTTTTACTTTGGGTAATGGTTAGCAGCACTTTCCTTTTCGTTACTGATTTCTTTTATTGTGAAGGATGATAGACGACTGGTTACAAACTGCATCTCTGGGCAAATCTACGATTCTAGTCCGGTTGATTTTACTGGTGACTCGGGTGCCCGATTCGCTCTACACCCCACCATTCTCCGAATGCCTGGCTCAGCAAAACTAGTGTCATCAGTGGCAAAAGTTGTTGCTTCTGGTCTGGATGCCCTATTCCTAACTAGATTTGGGTCCCAGCATTCTGAGTATTGGCAGGCTCTTTACTCCTCAGTAGTAAGTTTCTGGTGTGACAGTCACCTCCCAGAGATATAATTTTCGCATTACTTTAATTGGACATTCACCTTGTGCTTTCTTTTTGTAGAGTTTGGGTGCTCCGTTTCTCATTTTATGCTCAGAGAATGATGACCTCGCTCCAGTCTCCACCGTATGCAGTTTTGCTCAGCGTTTGCAAGACCTGGGTGGACATGTTAAACTTGTGAAATGGAATGGCTCCTCTCATGTAGGTTAGTCCTATTTTTTCTTCCTGGTTACCATTTCCACATGTTACAATGTTGTGTTTGGTTTGGTGTTTGCCAATAGGCCTACAAATTTTATGATACTGACTAACTACTACTAAAGTATTCAAAACTCATTACCAAAAAGGAAAAAAAAAAAAGTTATTGAAGTTGAATCCGCACACGAATAACATATGGCAGGTAACTGTTAGATGTTTGTTTTCTCATGGAAGCCCATGTTCTGCCTACTCTGAAACTGATTCTTTTTTCCATCTTCTAATCATGTCTAATACTTATTCAAGTAATGTGTGATCAATACATGTGTGCGAGCTATACGTCTTGGCTCGTCTTCTAAAACTTAGCCCTTTTGACGATGGCGTGTGGGTAGAACTTAGGTGGTGTTTGTTTGTCTGTGTCTTTCCACTGTGATCGAAATGTTCAATCCTTGGATCCAAGTTTTCCTGCCGCTTTAAATGTTTCCATTCTGTTGAATGTGGTTGCAAATGAAAGACTAGGACTAAATATAGTTGTGCTTGATGCTTATAGTGAATATTTTATTTTGGAATGTGCCACAACAATTCTATAAACCCATAAGTTTCCGCTCATCTAGTTTACACTCTCTTTAGTATAGCCCATCTTATGGTCAGTCCTACTGCGAACCTGTGTTGTCTCCAGCATATATCACTTGAGAAATCGAGGTCCGAGGACCTATTAGTCTTAGCTCGATGCTTGTATGTAAGGTTGGTACTTATGGACGGGGACGGAGCTAGGATTTTTCCTTTAGGGGGTCCAAATGGTGATGTAATTGAATATTTTTCTTCAATTGGGAATCATTCACTAAGCTACTGCTAATATTACATCTCTAGACCAACGGGTCTTTGATCCAATGGTACTCCTAACCTTTTTGAGGTCAAGGATTCAAATCTCCCCCCTTCCCAAAAAAAATATATATATTACATCTCTAGTAGGGTAAAATCTATCAAGATCCTTTTTTTCATTATACATCGCAATATTATTCATTTTCGATAATTAGAGAAGTTTAATTCAAACTTGTCAAGTTTATTAGATGTAGAACACGATTAATTCAAATAATCAATAATTGATGGCAATTTTATCCCATAATCATTCGAGAACAACTAAAATTTATCATGTCTTTGCAAATTATAAAAAGAATAACAAAAAGAAATAGAGTGTACAGGTGTTTCAAGTACATATTTTACTCGTGAAACTATGACCTCAATTTCACTTCATCCATCGACAATCGATTGATATATATATATTGCACCAATAATCATTCAATGGTGTGATATTTTGTACAAATTGTTAAATATGATTTTGTACAAGTCGTTAAATAAATAAAAAATCTCTTGAGACTATTTTAAATGGTTAATGGTATATACGCTTAATCAATTTGATGGGTAAAAAATTAAAGTATAGTCTTGAAAACTTGAGAGGTCTTATAAAATCGAAAAGAAAAAAAAAACTTAATATGGAGGCTATTTTAAGGGAGTAAACATGATTTTAGTAACTTTAGGGATGCCATGGCCGTCTTGGCCGTAACATGGCTCTGCCGCCCATGCCTATGGAGGATATCCTCTACCATTTTTATCAATTGAAAAAAGGATATCCTTTAGCATACTGATATTGTGGGCAAGACTTTTCTCTGGGTTTTTGTAAATCACGTGTTCTTTCTCATTTTAACAATGCATCTGTGCAATATTCTTGTCATCTCTGAACTAAGCTCATGATGTTTGCACATTGCTGCAGCTCATTACATGCATTATCCGATCCAGTATAGAGCTGCCATGACTGATCTGCTTGAGCAGGCAATTTTGGTTTTCTCCCAGAAAATGAAAGTACTTGGAGAAAGAATTTGCATGGAAGGTTTGCATGATGAAATGTGTGACTTGATTTGTGACCTACAGAATGCAGCAGTTGACTCGAACCAGAGCCTTAGAAGAGTTGCACAAGGGCCAAATGATCACTTTTTCTTGCCAAGTTCCGCAGATCATCACAATGGTAGAGACTCTGGATCTTTTCAAGATGATCGGAAAGAGAGATCCACCTATTCGCCAAACCTGCCAAGTATAAGTGCACATAGTATTCTTGGTGAAATTCTCTTTGATGCTTGTGTTCCCAAGAATATTGAAGGGTGGGATATCAAATTCTCTGGTTCATTGAATGGGCACCCTTTTGCTTCTGCTCGTAAGCATTCCCCTCTAAATGCCATCAAATGCATTCGCCGCTCAAAGTTATGAAACTTCTGATAACTGTGGGTAATCTTAGAAATCAATTGACAAGGATGGATTTGGTGCTTCTGTGCTAATTAAGTCCCAAATATTGCCTCCAAGATGCTGAAGAAAATTAACCAGTGATAGGAGATTTTTGACTGCTTTGATGGCTCGAGTTTGTGGCATGAAGTGTACAGGTAGAATGAAGAAACTTTATATGTGCAGAGAGTGAAGTGTGTTTGAAGGATGTTCATCCCTTAATCCGTTGAGCTGACGGGCTACAAGTAGGTTACGTTGTAAGGTATTAGTAATCGATGAGTATGTTGTGGTGTACAGTCATCGTATCCGAGAGAAGTGAGTAGATCAGTGTTGGACTTCTGCATAACTGGTTTCTGATAGAGTGTGTTGGACTTGTGCATAAATATGGTTGCTGATAAGAGTGTGTTGGCTACGGGAAATGTTGTACAGTAGCGCCTGCCAAGGATCTCAACCCCATTCCTTGCTTTTTCTCTCTCTTTTGCTGTAAAATCTTATTCCTATCTACTGTGGATATTGTACTGTTTATGTTAATTACAAGGAGAATTAACCGTCGATATTAACCAGTGTCTTAACCTGGTGTATGTGAGGCTATTAAGAAGCAGATGTAATAGTTGGATGGATATCACCACCAACAACCCTGATTTAACTTCAAGTGGTAACAGCTAACAAGGACGAGTTATAAACTCAGTTTAGACATTTTGAATTTGAATTTTGACAATTAGGTATTTATTTTTCATAAATATTATAGTCTTAACGTGGATAGTCTGTTTTTGACTGGACCGGAAAGAGGATTAGTCGAGGTGTGCATAAGTTGGTCTGGATACTTCTGATAATGCTTGCTTCAAATATGGATGCATCGGTGATTCTGAATTTTCAATAAGACTTGAATCTCGAAGTGAAAATTCCAGGCTATTTTTTTTTTTAGTTGATTACTGAATCAGGAAACTCTTTGAGAGTTTTTTTTTATAATAAAAAAAAATTTGGTCATACTTTGAATTTCCTTGTAATGATAACCATTTGAATGAAATTTGGAGTAACTTCAAATTTTGGCTCCAAGACTCATTTCGGCGTTTACCTTCTCCAAAACAATGGTATGGTCTGACAACCCCATCACGTCCCTCTTTTTTGGCAAACATGCCAAACCAAACCTATGCAACTTTTAAACCAAACGGTCCATTTTTAAACCTTTCTTCAACTCTTCCTTCTTTTAGCTCTCTCTCTCAGATACACAAGGCTAATGCTCCGGTGCCTCTCTCTAGGCGAGGCCCAGCTCAGTCTCCTTCTAAGGTTTTCTCTCTCTCTCTCTCTCTCTCTCTCTCCCCAGACATGTGGTTAGATGTGCTGATTCTGTAAATATGTTTGGCTTACTTCATTGGCAGATGAAGCAAAGGAAGGTTTTGGGGATCAAGAAAAAGCCGTTGTGCCGAAGGCCAATGGGTCTAAAAGATACAAAGTCCAAGACAGTGAGTACATCTATCCGGGTACGAATGATGAACACCACTGTTTTTTCTTTTCCCATGAAAACCACAAAAGTACCCATTACACTGAAATTACTGTTCCTTTCTTTTAATGTTGTTGAATGCTGCTTTGACATATTGTTTCAGCTCTTGGAAGTTGGAGGGAAATGAAAAGCATCCTTCTCCGTTTTTGTTCATTTTGCCTTTTTCTGATTCTATGTATTTCTTTTTTTTCCAAAGCCCTTTGTTCATGCCTTGAATTTTGAGGTTAGTCAAAGTTAGGAAGTTAAATTAATGTCCTAGCGTGTATTTGTATGGACGCATTGTCACCCTCGATGATATCTAGAAGTTAAAAGGAAAATATTTTAGGCAAACAACTAATACATTAGATATTGATAACACCAAATTTCGAAGGTACTAGCAAGCATTGTGGTTATTGTCTAAAAGTGTAAATGAAAAGGGATGGACATATGTTCTAAGTATTGCTTTCAGGAGTTTTCGAAAAGATTGGTTTTTCAATTGTCCAACACAAGTCTTAAGTCAAAAGAGTGTAATTTCTTAGAATTCTAATTCTCTTGGTTTTGGGGCAAAAAAAAAATTGAAAACCAGTAATTGGATCTAATTACTGATACAATACGCTCGCTAACCTAGTTTACTGCTGTTGTTGGATTAGTGATGGGTCTTAGTATTGGATGGGGTGCAACAATCCAATGTTGTAGATTGAATTAGCAAATAGGGAAAATTGTGCTTACCTAGCCTATGGTGGTGTTGTTTACTGTTTCTTTTGTTAAGAGACATTTATTTGGACTAGATCTGACTGTTCTGTGTACTACTGTGCCATTTAACTTCCCTATCCTTTATCAGTGACATGAATGGATTTGTTTCCTTCTTGGTTACGAATTACAAAATAATAAGAAATATCTTGTGAATTATTCAGCAGGTAGAAATGGATAATGCCAAGAAGAAGTCCATAATTTGGTCAGTTGATAATACATGAATGGCTGTATCATTCTTCTTTACATGTTTCTCCATATATTAGTTTCTAAACATGCTTATCCAATTTCATTCAGCTATGAACGGAACATAGTGATGACCAGTGACCCTTATGATTGTGGCAAAGCCAAGTCCTCTGCTATGGAGCGAGCCCAAGAGGTTCAAGCAAATTTACCTTCCAAATTCCCTAGCCTTGTGAAGTCTATGCTTCCTTCACATGTCACTGGTGGGTTTTGGCTGGTAAGCCCAAAATTCTATCCGTGTTATTGCCAGAATTTCAAGTACAAAACTAATGTAATTGTGCTACTTTATCTGATGAAAGGGCCTTCCCAAGCATTTCTGCAATCAGCATTTGCCAAAGGTTGATGACATTGTTGTTTTGATGGATGAAAATGAACAAGCATACAAAACAAAGTATCTTGTTCGTAAGAATGGATTAAGTGGCGGGTGGAAGGGGTTCTCTGTTGCCCACAAATTGCTTGAAGGGGATGTTTTAGTTTTCCAGTTAATTGAAGCTTGCAAATTTAAGGTAACATTGTAGCAAACTTCCTTGATATTCACACATAACTTTGTCTTTACAATCTCTGCCCGGTTTTGCATGCTCAAGATGTATGACATAATCACAGCATATGCAGACCATTTCTTCTTTCCAATCCACACCATTCTCAACATATTTCCTCTTGCACTTTATGGAATCAGTATGTCACAACTCACATATAACCACAATTCATATTTATTTACCTCTTTAATTCAGTATATAGGATGCTCAATACGAAACAGAACTCATACAACAGGTTATATGCATGATGTAATATTAATTTGGTCAATGCCTTGAAGAAGTTATAACTTATAAATATGATTTATAACCCAACTTTGGTTCAGTGATATCCAAACAATACTTATAGAGGATGCTAGTGGTTTTTATCATGATTTAGAGCTCATGATCCCTTCTAAGAAGGTAAAGAGTAATAGAATCTTAATAGTATCACAAATCAAGTCATCAAAGTAAAGTAAGACCAGAAAGGAGATTTCAATTCCATTAGTAAATTCATCAGATTTCTGTGATTAATATATTCTGAAGTTTCTAGGTGTATTTGTCCCCAACATACGTAACTTAGAAATTGAATGAAATAGCTTGCTTTTTGTTGTTGCCAAGTTGGAAGATCTTTCACCTAATCACTTGAAAAGTGACATAACGCTCAACACTCGATGGAAGAGAGGGGGGGGGGGGGGGGGGAATGTGAGTGATTTAGAATGCTTTTTTAAGCAAGTATATCTTCTTTGGTGCTTCAAGAGAGGGGGATTCATCTGCTCCCTTGCATGTTGCTTTTGTAGTATGATTCCAAAATTTTTACTGCATGAAGCTGTTTATCGTCTTAGTGTTTGAATTTTACTTGATTGGCCGATCTTCCATTTTTTATAGGTTTACATTGTACGAGTAAATGGTTTAGCAGAAATTGATGGGGCTATTGGCCTTCTAACTTTAGATGCTCATTTCCAACCAATAAACATTGGTGAGTCTCAACTGTCTGTCTCTCTTGATCTTTATTTACAACTGCTCTTAGAAATGTTTTTTGTAATCCTTTTTGTTGATTCCATTGTAGACTCGAAACTCACAGATCAACTAGAGAAGGGTAGGATTATTTCTGAAACAGCAGGTGAAAAATGTCCTGAGCCTCTTCAACTAGACAGTCATCAAGATAACATTCAAGAGAAACGCATGATACTCTTAGATACTGATTGTGCACCTGCAGCAGAACAGTCTGGAAATGACAGTGATGGTATAGGGTCTGAAGTATTTGATGGCACTCGATTTTCAGAATCCATTGTTGATTTCAAGGACATAAAGAGTATTGAGGATTTCAATATTATTGTGGATGGAATAATCATAAATGCTGAGATACCGACACACCTTCAGATCAAGTACTATGAACTCTGCTGCAGTCAAAACTTGTTTCTTCATGGCCATCTTGTCAAGGGCCTAAACTATAAGCTAGTGTCCGGGATAATTTCTGAAACTATCAACATTGCCGATGCTATCAAAGCTTGCAAACTTACCACATCTCGTGATGATCTTGAAACTTGGGATGAGACTTTAAAAGCCTTTGAGGCATTAGGCATGGCAGTTGGATTCTTAAGGGCACGTCTAAATAGGCTTTTTAGCCTTTCACATGAAACAGGGAAGGTCATAGAATCAAAAAGACTTGAACGAATGCAAGCAGAAGAAGAGATGAAAACTCTTGAAGCCAAGCTTTTTAATGTGAAAGTGGGGATTCAAACTCTGGATAGTGAGATTGAGGCTCTGAAGGTGAAAGGTGAGAGCCGTGAGCTTATGTTCCGGGAAGAGGCTAATTCTCCATGGTGAAAGCTCTCTTCAAAGTTCATTTATGGTATTGGTGTATAGTTATTTTTGTGGAGTTACATGTATATCAAACAAGCAAGTGGTGTATTGAGGAAGAACTTGTTTCTGACTGCTATATCTCTGTTGTGGGTCATATTTTGAATGTATGTAACAAAGCACAAAACTCTGAACCCATCACTCCAGATTCATGTTTGAACTCATGACAATGTTTTAATATTTTCCTCCCTATTGTAAGTTATAATTTTTGGTTGTCAATTGGGGTGAAGTTGTTCTGAGTTGTTTTTCTTTTAAAGATTGATAGTTTGTGTTAGTAACCTATGAAGAAAGAGTGAGGCTAGACCTTAATGGAATTGTAAAATTGTTTCGTAGTAATCTGGTGTGATGATTGAAGTCCCAAAGATAACCTCTTCACATGCATCTGGCGATCTCTAAATATAGGATTTGACTATGCTACCCATTTTTATTTTTATTTTTTGATACTATAATATTTATCATTTGTTTTTGGGTTAATTGTTTTTTATCCCTTATGGTTTCGGCTAGAAGTACCTTACCCACTTGATGTTTAAAATTATGCACCTTACCTACTATGGTTTTGGTACCTCCCTATGGTACCGAATTATTTTTTGGTTTAATAATCAGAGGTGTTCGGGTTAGTTTACGTGTATCTTGACTAATTTTCTTTTCGTTCCGGTCAAAGGCATGTCATTCATGCTAGGACTATGATATATGAAAGATAAATCCCTCATATTCTGACTCCAAAGAATTGCCAAAATTTAAATTCAGAACGTCTGAATTTATAGTTTGTTTCTGTTATCACTTGAACTACCATTGGGTTTATCAAAAAAACCTTCATTCCTATCAAGTTCCTATAAAAATAGTTAAGTTTCATTTTATACCCAATATCGCATTAGTAAATGTGATATATTTTTTTTATATGAAAATTTATTTGTTATGCACTAATTATAGTGTTCTATCGTCCCTCAACATGGTGATCTTCAGTAATAGTCGTCTCTTTCAGGTTTTTTAGATTTGTTCAAAACTCCATCAATAATAACTAAAAGCCAATTTTACCACTTCTTTAAAGACATTAATTGCAATTTTACTCTTTTTTTCCCGTATTTGTGTACTACCAACTAGTTATAATTCTGTATAACACTTCATAAACTATCTATAATTTATGATTTTCATAACAACTTTTTTGATATTATTCTTTGTTTGAAAAATGACTCAATTAGAACTTTTTTTCTACTATTAGTTAGGGATCACAGTGGACCAAAGAAAAATAAGTATTCGTCCAAACTTGTCCCTTTTGGACCAGAGATAAACAATACGTATTAGACAGTGAACATATACGGGATACCGTATAAACTCGTTCGGGAATAAACTGAAACTCATTCCCGTCCCACTAAATCCATAATATATATATATATATAACAAATAAAATAATTAAGTGAAACAGACATTTGTTATACATATTATTTTTGTGAATTTTTATGTTTAATCCATTTGTTATATAATGAGTTTTCATCTTTCTTACAAATTTATTTGTGAGGTTTTATGGTTTTTTTTTTTTTTAATTTTTCTTAAAATCATAGAAATTAATTATTATGAGCGGAGACGGGGATTAAAATTTTCCTCACTAACGGGGATAGACTGGAGGTGGACGAATATTTTTTAAGCGAGTACAGTAGTAGAGACTACTCCCTTTACTCCCCACCCCCGCCCACTGCCATTCTTAACTATTGCAGGGAGATGACGACGAGATTCGAACCAACAACCTTTAATGTTAAACACTCAGGACGATAATCATTAGACCAATCGCTAATCTTAATTAGAACTGAATATAGCAAAAAAAAAATGCAACTGAATATTTTTTTTTAATCTATATATCATTTCCACTACATAAGAACAAACTGGAATTAGATCTTAGAAATGATCGACTCAAATAGATGCTCATCATAAGCTCTTTTTTTTTTTTTCCCCTCTTCTTCTTATTAATTAGAAGCATCCAACAATGTCACGCAAGTAGAAAGAGCGAAGCTTTTAAGTTAAGCTACTATTGGAAAACTTGGTAGAAAGTGATTTGTCACTTCTGTCTAATGTTAGTATATGTGAAAAAAAATTGATTTCTTATTTGATTTCTATTTAATAATGTTAAGTCAATTATACCCCACATATATTTCTTAATGTCATCATTTTTCTTTTCATGTCTTATCAAAACTCTTCTTATCATATATCATTAAGTCTGTAGCCATTCACTCTACTTATTTATTATAGATTTATGTCTTTAATTATAATAGTAACTCTAATAACTTAAATTACTTTATAACACATGTATAGATTAAAAACTAGATTTAGTAAAAATTAAAATAAGAATTAATTCTCCGATACATAATTTATCTATTCAATTCAATTACACATATAATCTATATTTTTTATAAGTTAAACAAAACAAAATTTAAAAATATGTTGAGGTGCAACGCACGTCATGTATTATTAGCCTAATTTTTATAAAATTAATTATATTCGTATACCTTCATATAATTTTTGTTTTTATACATAATTTGACTTTCAAGTTCTTTTGTATTTGACTTATAAATTCTTTTAAACTCATTTATAAGTGGTACCATATTTATATCTATATCTATATTAAGAAGTAAATGCGAATATATATACATACTAGTAATATTTCGTGCCTAAAATTATTATACACTGAATTATGATACATTGAAATGCGTGTTGGAATGTATGTATGTATGTGCAACTGTGTTGTGGAATGTGTGTGTTGGATTTGTGAAATTTGGGGGGAAAAGTGTGTGTTGGGTGTGTAAAATTTGAGGGAAAAAATATACTTCCCGTAAGTTCAAAAACCTATCTGATTTATTATATAGATATACTAGTTATTGCCTGTGCCTGAAGGCACAGAGTAATAAAAAATGGTAAACAATAAATATATTTGTATTTATATTCAAAATCAAATTACAAACACAGAGGAGAAATAAATGAATTTAAATATCAGTTGTAGTGGGGGTGAGAGGTGGTGGTGGTAGGAGATGGTGATGGTTGTGGTGGTGGCGGCGGCAGTGGTGGTGGCAACGGCGGTGGTGGCGGCGGCCGTGATAGTGGTGGCGATGGTGGTGGTAGAGGTAATGGTGGGACAGTTTCAAACACTATTTTTTTTTTAATATACATATGAAAAATTATAAGTTCTAAAAGTACTTTTAAAAAGTTATCCCAAACACACCCTTAGGGGTCTCTTTTTCCTATTAAATTTGGAGTGTTAATATTAACCGTTGGATTAACTTTAAAGTAAAATTTAAAGTGATCTCAACCGCGAATAGCAAAAGTCATTTTGTTTATCTTTTGAGATTTGAATTGTAAGCTACTTTATTATATAGATATTGCTATTAAATTGAATTCCAAGATCAAATATTTTTTATGTTTAAAAAATTAATAATTAGTTTTAACAAGAAATAAAATATACATTAATTTTTTAACACTAAATTTATTATTTAACTTAATTATATATAAAAGTTATATTTTAATAAATTAAATAAATTTTTTTATTTAATTTGTTCACGTGACTCGTGCATTGTTAGTGAAAATAAAAGACGAATTTTTCCAGAAATACAAACGGTCCAACTTAGACCGCTTTCTTAGCTGTCAACCCCGGTTGGGCACCTCTGTCAACTGGGGCTGGCTTTGCTCTACCTGTTTTTGTTGTCCTTACTCCTCTCTCTCTCTCTCTCTCTCTCTCTCTCTCTCTCTCTCTATATATATATATATATATATATATATATATATATATATATATATATATATATTGTATATATACACATAGAAAGAAGAGAGCGGAACCTGAGACCGTCATGGAAGCTGAGAGGCTTAAGGGTAAAGTCATCATAAAGCAACGGCATGAAACTCTAGCTAATGAAAACAAGGACCAAGAAAAGCCAGTGGTTGTTTCTCACAGTTCTCTCTCCAAACCTAACACCTCTGTTTCTTCATCCATGGTCACTTTCTCTCTCTATAAATATATGTATCTGTATGTTTGAATATGCTTATGCGTTATTTTCAATAAATTTTAGTGGGTTTTTTGTTTTCACATGTAGATTAAGCAGAAGTCACCACAGGAGGTCAAGAAAAGGAAGATCCCCAGAAAACCTAAAAGTTTCAACTCTAAGGCCAAGCAGGTGAGAACTTTTTCATTTTGCTAGTTGATCCATACCCACCTTAATTTTTTGTTTATTTTGTTATTTACTCTGTGATCTACTGGTTTTTGTTCACTCAAACCCTTTTCTTACAGGATGTTATTGACTTCTGTTCTAATAGATTTGCATGTGAGAGCATATATAGAGGAACTTTGTTTCTATTTTCCTCCAGTTTCTGGGCTTTACTTTTGCAGCCATTTTTTTTTTTTTTTTTTGGTGCTTTCTATATTTAGATCTGTTGCCAATTTAGTTTATGTTCTAGTTTTGGTTGCGACGATTAATGTTGGATTAGATTAACATATCAAATATGTTACTGATTTGTTGCGGGTGCTTGAAATCGACATTATACTTATGTTACTGATTTTTTTTTTAACTCTTGTTGTGTTCTTGTTTGGAGTTGTTCTTATAGTTTCTCCCAAGTAGATCAAATCTCGCTGTTTTGGAAGTTTTTATATGCGATCTTTACATTACGAGTCCTTTAAGGGTGCCTTGTACATATAGAGATTTTTTCTGGGAGATGATTTCTTCTAATAGCATACGCTTATTCAAGGGTCGATGCATTGGGCTCTATGATAGACAGTTCAAGGTTTGATATCAGCCTGATCAGGGAGTTCCAGCAGCCTTTCTCCATTTCGGACTGACATAAATGTTAGATGTTAAAGAAAATAAGAAATGTGAACTGTTTTAGGCCTTGCCCTGGCTGATAGAACAAGAGCATTTTTGAACAAAAGTTATCGACATTGTTTAAAAAATAAGACATGTTTTTACGTTTGTGCTAATTGCTTCCACATCATGTGATGACGTAAATATACTAATGAGAATTATCTTGACTTGTCTTTTAAGTGCTATTCTGCAATTCAGGGAATAACCATGGCATCCTTGCACACGACCCAAATTTTTTGGGTGATATTGTCTTTTATTGCCAAACTGCTGAAATCATGAAAAAGTGTTTTGCATTATTGAGCAGGTAGTGTCTGATAACCGGCAGAACGCTAGAAGGTCAGTAATTTTCAATTGAATGGCATTTGGATATTTTTCTTTTTCAATTAAAAGTGAATAAAGTAAGCTGATGAACTTTGAGTTCTGTTGCATTGATATAATTAAAGCTATGAACGAAAGAAGACCAGGAGGACCACGTTTGATGATTTGTATAATAGTATTGAAGCTAAGTTTACTGTTATGGAGCGAGCGGGAGTGGTGCTGGAAAATCTATCTGCTGAATCACCCAACTTTGTTAAGTGTATGCTCCCATCAAATGTTGCCCATGGATTTTGGCTGGTAAGCCTAAAGTACTCTCCCATCTTCAAGCTTCAAGAATTTGGCATATAATGGTGTGCTTATCAGAGTTATTTGTGCCAACTTCTCTTGGCAGTTTCTGCCTAAGGAATTCTGCAACTCTCATTTGCCAAGCCATGATACAACAGTTATTTTGGTGGACGAATTTGGAGATGAATACAAAACAAAGTATCTTCTTGAAAGACATGGATTGAGTGGTGGGTGGAGGGCATTTTCCATTGCACACAGATTACTCAAGGGAGATCTTCTGGTTTTCCATTTGGTTGGACCTTGCAAACTAAAGGTATCTGTTTGAACCTCTAATTAATTTTCCAGTAGAACTTCATACTTGAATTTTCTGTCTGTTAATTGCTAGCAAAACTGGCCACGTTATGGGTTGGTGAACCGAGGGAGAATGGTTTGGGTTAGATGGGTTTTTCTTATGTCTCCCTATTTTGCTGGGAAAATAAGATACCGAATGAAATTGGGAATTAAAAAGAGTCTGGTTTGCTTCGAGGGAAACCGATACCTCCAAGAGAGACTTCAATTCAATGATAAAATTCTTCATGCCTCTTGGCTAACAGAGCTGGACTTAAATAGAAAATAAAAATGACGAACTCTTCCTAAAATAAGCTAAAATATTGAAACAACTTTATCAGCTAATGAAGAATATCTCTTTCTAAACCCAATCAAAAATCTAGCAAACTTATCAACTCACGGAGAAAATCTCTCAACTTGCTGATTTATTCATGTAACACTTGTCACTTATTATTTTGGATAACCATGTCCTCATGCTTCCTTAAGGACTTTTTGCGTATGCAACACTGTCATTCTTGCTTTCAGTACCGGGCTATTTAATTTGTAGAGAGTAGAATGTAATGTCTAGGAACAGGCATCAGCGCCTTGAAAAGAATTAAGATTGCTGTGCCCAGCAAATTTTTTCAGCTAGGGAGGTGAAGTAGTGCTTAGTGTGAACTTTGGAAAGTATAAGATTCGAGCCTGCCTCGTTGAAAATCCGCTTTCTTGCTGATGTGTCTCTTCATTTGTCTCGTACATGAAAACTGTCCGATGTATCCCCTACAGTTCTTGCAGTCTGGAGGTATTAGTTGTATTGATTATAGATTGTAAGCTTGATTATCTCACAACCTCTTTTCTAGGTGCACATAGTGAGAGTATATGGCTTACCCGAAGTAGATGCAGCTCTTTGCCTTATGAATTTAGATGATTATGCAAAAAGAATGGATTCTGGTAAGCCTTTTTCCTTTGGTTGCTGTGCTCTTTGCTTTTCAATAAATGGCCTCAAAAGTGGGTTTTTACTCCTCTTTGTTTCCTGGGACATTGAACTTGGAAGAAAGATCACGTAAAGAAAGGTAGTAGGCTGCGGAAAAAAGCAAAGAAGTGTGCAGAACCTTTCCCTTCAGATGTTCCTCAACTTCAAGAGAACATTCGAAAGAATGGCCCAAGGATATCAAATACCAACCCTGGCCTTGTACCAAAACAATCTGAAAATAACAGCATTGGCTTTGGCTCGGGGGTTGTGGAAGGTATGCGCTTTTTCAGACCCGATTTTGTATCTCTTACATTGTAGGGAATTTTGATGAATTCTGTAAATGCCTAAATGGTTTCACTGTAGATTCTGAAGTCTCCAACAACTCCGAGAGTTCTTATGCACATGACCATCTCCTCGATGGCATTCACTGTAGATAAGTTTGTACCAGAATTTATTAGTTCATCATTGTCAACGTGGGATTTTGGAGCATGTGAGAGCTCGCCACCTTCCGGTTAATTTTGTGATCATGGGACAAACCTCAGAAAACATTTGAGATGTTTAAACCTCAGATGTAACAGCTTTTCATACTTACTTTTGAATCAAACAGGGGTCCAAGAGCCAGAGGTACAGAGAAGCTACAGGAGAAAGAATTCATTTGAAAGAAATGGGAAAAGTAAAGCATTTTTCAAGTACTATACGGGATAGAAGGGCTTGATGCTCAAATTGATGATCCAAAGGTTGTAAACGCTAGCGGGGCATGAGCTTGAACTGCACTTATACCAATATGTTCATGTACTCAAAAAAAGTTTGTATCTCTATTCTTTTAAGTGTCCTTGCCTGCCTTTCTTGTGGATTCACAGCTTATAAATTCATATGTCACACGGCTATATGTTCAAGAAATTTAATAGCCTGCTCTTCCCTGTAGAGAGATATTTGTTTGTTTTTAAAGTGGGATACGGGTCAAATTTTTTGATTAGATGTTTGAGTTTACATTGAGGTTCAGTGGTTGACTGTTATGTTAATTTAATTTGGTTTGTTCCCGAGAGGAGTAACGGGGAGCATCATGATCCTTTCAGTGAGGGTTTATCGGGATGGTTTTTGGGCGTTTTTTTTTCCCTCCATCCTTTTTTTCAAAAAAATAAAAAAATAAAAAAATTGTGATCTTCTACGGTACCAAAATGAATTGGAAAGTAGACTCTAATGCTGGAAAATTGCAAATCAAACTGGCTAAAATATGACCCAATGGAGTCGAGTTAAGATTGATCTAAAAAAACTTGAGATAGATCTTTGTAAGCTGTTAGTTGATCTCATACATAATTGAGTCATATATGATCCAATAATACAAAAACGAATTTATTTTTCATGTTATCTTGTGTCATATGAAATCTTCTCTCTCTCTCTCTCTCTCTCTACGAAAAAAATTAGGAAGAATGAAAAAGTAGATGAATGAACTTTCTTTTCAACTCACCAAAATTAATTCCTCCAAAATCGGAAGGAAAGTTAATTATTTGTGTTGAAATGTATCTTATTTGGTCATATATCCTTTGATACATACATATATTATATATACATTAATTTCATATATAAATATATTGATAAAATATGTATTTAAATTTTTTAAAAAAAATTTTAAAATGAAAATTTTAAAAATAAAAAATAAAAAAAAAATATTTTTTCCATCTTAGGGGTGGAAATTTTCGACTCAAACTCGACACGAATTTTATGACACGAACTTGATTATAACTCAACACAAACTTGAAAATGATTTGACACACGAACACGAAATATAAACGGCTCATATTCAGTTGAACTTGTCAAACTCAAAATTGACATCATCTACCCGTTTATTTAAGAATAAACACTTTCTCTATTTTTTCGTTTATATGATACCAAGAAATTAACATGTTTAACTAGTATTATAGACATAAAACGTTAATTATTTGTAACTATTTATCAAGCACTGACATAATTATTATATAAAAAAAATATTTTTACTTATTATTATTATTATTATTATTATAAATAGATTATAGACCACTCAGTTTCTTTTGGAGATTTTGGCCTTCAATTTTGGGCATCCGTGTTTGGTTCTATTATTTGGATTAGAAAATTTTGTGTAATCTCCTCTCCCTTTGTTAATAATAAAATTTTATTGCTGCGTTTCGCACGTGAATATAAGCTTTCGAATCAATCCACGAAAAATTGCATTATGTATTTTTCTATTTCGTACCTTTTTGTTGTTTCGGCCTTTGTTCATAACATAACAAGTGCTGTTGAAGAACAAAAGTGAATATCAATTTACATGGTGACTTATTTTATTTGCCTCTTCTGTTTTCATCTGTAAGCATATATACAGTGAAATTCTTTGAGATACTCTCTTCCTTGCACACAGACTCTTCTAAGAGCAAGTTTTCACAAATAATGGTTCCCAGAGTTTTGGTTGGTGCTCTGCTTCTATTGGGTTAGTATGTCAAAGCTGAAAAATTCAATGAGATTATAGAATGAACAATATATAAGAGACTAGCGGTCAACTCAGACGTTTTGAGTTTGAATTTTGACAATTCTTTGAAGTCAGGTCATGAGAGATTTATATTCCATAAATACTCTAGCTCTGGCGTGGATGACCTGTCTTTGACCAGACCGAAGAAAGAAAAAAACAACAAGAGAGCCACATAACCCAACAATATCATGTAGAGAAACATTAGAAGCCACCTTTACCCTTCAAATTTCTCATCATTTTTATTTTTGTCCAAAGAATAAATTAGTAAGTGTTTGGATTTTTCCCTTGGATTGGAAAGATTCCACTCCATCTTCTGTTTACATCTGCAGTACATTAATTTTTTAAGACAAAGGTCATTACGAGTATATAGGGCTCCTAGTTTTAGATTTCAATCCCATTACCCGAACTTTTGACGTATTATTTATAAAGATAAACACTTGTTATCGCTCTTGATCAACTATTTTAATATTTTTATTTCATCCCTTAAAAGATTAAAATTCTCATATTACATCAGTAATTGCTAGTATATAATGGGCCTCTTGGAAGGGGGTGAAAACCTCAACTTTTTTTTGGTTTCAGAGGAAAAAAAGCATATGGTCCGTTTGGACTCAGGTTTATTGGACGGTTTTTCCATCAACACCAAGGAAAAGCTGAAAATGGGGCTTATCCAAGGGTTTTCAAAGAAAAATCGACTTTTTCGGAAACATTTCAAACGGTTTTACGAGTTTTTTTAACTGATTTTTTCATTTCATTTTTCAAACCTTTGGTTGACACATAAAAAAGCCAACTCCAAACGTGCTAAATGTATACCAAAAGCACCGGTCATGTTTTTTCCCTCTGCACGGAACGTGCCAGGCGAGGAGACAAAAACAAATCATCTGTTACTTTTAAGACAAATTGCTTCAATTTAAAAAATTTAGGATGCAACGTAAAAAATTGAATTTTTTTAGAGGACAAAGTGTCATTCACCCAAGATATTTACAGATTTTTTTAAGTTACTCCAAAGTCCAAAAAGGAGAAATTGTTTATTTTGAATTTGACTGAGGATTCTTCTTTGGAGATTTCTGGGAACATGTCCACACATGTAGATAGTATCGGGGTATATTTGGAATGCCACTGTGAGGCTAAAATGAACATGACTTTCATCAGAAGCAGAGACAAAAATAAAATTAAGTGCAACAATCGAATCAAATCGTATTGTTTTGCATTGAGATGGTGTTATTTTAAATGTTTATTCAACAACAATTGACTTTTATCTAATCGTTTATCATTCATATAAGATGCCCTAACTCTAACCAAGCTTATTCAATAATCGTGTTGTGTTTGGATTGATTAACTCAACTCGTGAAATAGAAATCTAGGAATATTGCTTCCATCTTCTTTCAAGCAAATTCATCTCTCACAGACCTGCTCTAAACCAAAGAGTTCGACAATCCACCATATAAAGGAGTGAGAAAAATGAAAGAAATTCACAATTTTCTATATTGAAGACTAGCTAAATGAGTTTGTCGTGTCAAAATTGGGTTATTCGTGCCTAAAACAAATCCGCCCTGTTTATTATTTATGTTAGCAGATCGTACCACTTTCAGATTTTTAACACTAACCTGTTAATTTCATGTTGGATTCATATGATATTAATATGTGGTGACAAAAATTTCCATTCTTAGATAGAATGCATGCTTCAATTATTGAAATTGCCATTCTAGATGAAGATTCCAAGTGAAGGCTGATGGGATACATTAGTAACACAATACCTATTCACGGGTTTCTCGTGTTAAAATCATATTAATAACGTTTGACACTAATGATTTGTGTTAGTACATTGTATCATTTTAGCTTGACATCGAGAATTATTCAATTACAACTCCCTATTTCGTGTCAGATTTGCGTTGTGTTAATGCATCACATCAAAAACTATGACCCCTAAGTAGAATGGGAGAGAAGAAGAAAATCAACAAGCAACTTTTATTTAGTTTACAAGAAAGCAAAGCTAAGACACTCTTATTGATGCTTGTACAAAGACAATTCTTCCCTTTAACCAGATTTCTGTGAGAGGCTGAAATGAGAGATTTGAATATTTTCAACATCAAGTTTCTGAAAATTACTGCGTCTTCGAGTTGCGAAAATTTTCCCCCAGTTAGATGCCTTATACTTGGCAGGGTATTGATCACCAGTCAGCTTTTTCAGGGGTTCCACCATGGTGTAGTGGGCTAGGTTAAAGAAGAATGGAATGGAAAGCTTGTCTTTCTCAGAATTCACAACTGCCTTGTGCTCCACACTTTCATACCTTTCATTGCTCCAAACTTGTACATATATTCACACACACCAAATGACATTGTCAGCATGACAAACCTCTCATTTTTTGTATGAGTAGTCTAATAGTAGCGTAATCAAAAAAATTTATTCAATGAGCACCATTCATGAGTTATTGGTAATGCCAGGTTTCCAATGTATCGAGCCTATGAAAATTGTTCCGTATAATCAAGAAATTAATACATATTTGTTAAGTTGCAAAATATTTATGATTTTATCACGTAATTACTTATTACAACAAATTTCATCATGCGTTTTCCAAGTGCAAAAACCATAACAAAACAAAACAATGAGTGTGCACACGCGCGTGCGTGCGCAGATCTCCCATAGTACACGATTACAGAGAGTATAATTTAACAAATTTGAGAGGGCCATGGAAATTGAAATATTGATCTATACAGTAAAATTTTGAGAACTTGATGGCCACGACCACCTAGGCCATAACATGGCTCCATCTCTGATTATCGAGGACATGTGTGGTTGCAAACAAAATCAAACCAATTATGGTAAATATAGAACACACAAATGTGGATAGATCTTTTTTTTTTTTTTAACTCTAGTTATCTATTATTATTACGACGGTCGTATCGTTATTCAAACTATTCTAGAGCTTATAAAGCTTGTAAGTTGTTGGCATAGTATATTTTACATGACTATGGCTCAATCATATAATTCTATCCTTCATGTTTAATGGTAAGTAGTTAGTTGTCTCAATAGTTACCCTAATGTTCCTTCGAGTTGCCTATAGGTCACTCATATGCATGGATTATGGTACCTGAATAATGTCACCAACATTGATAATATAAGCATCACAAATAGGTTTGATCCGAATCCACTCTTCATTTGTTTTTCTATTCACTTCAAGTCCTCCAAGTGTGACACCCCAAAAACCGGGGGTCCTTAATTTAACAAAATTTGGGCAGAGTCTCCTTTGTACGGGGAACTCTACCCAAAACACAACCTGTGTAATCCTACAATATTGACCACACCAGGTCCATTCACCCATACTCAATTGCATAGTATCAAATACTACCATAATCATCATCACTACGTACATTCATTCACAAAAGAATAAATGTCCCAAAAGAGTCTCATATACATGCCTTTTAAAATATAAACAAGTTTTTGTTACAAAAATTATACAAGGTCAAAAGTAAACATATACAAGGGACTGCAAAGTCAAAATAAGAGCCACAGACCGGCTCTGTCGTCAAAGCGGGCCCATGGCCTCGCCTTCGGTGGATGCCTGGCCGATACCTGAAAAATGTTCCCATAAAGGGTGAGCCAACGCTCAATAGGGTAACTCCTATAGAGAATTCCTCTCAACCTAAATGCATATGAAATGTCACATGCAATAATCATTTCAAGCATTCATTCAAATATGTCTATTATGAACAAATGCCATAAATCATGTCATGCCATGAGATGAGACTCATGCAAGCAATACCAACACCGAGCCCCATCCTGAGCTCCCACAACACATGCAATGCCATGCGTATGTATCCGGGCATTCCAAGCCCCCCTGTCATTAGTGTTATGTACACTCAATGACTAATTAATTCATTTTCTTGTGTCTTTGTGGGGAGATGATTTATGGTATTACACCAATGGGACACCAACCATCAACGGATCTTCAGGACATCCCACCTGCGGCTTCGTTTTCGCCGTTACACTTTTCTGGAATTTCACCGCCGGGAAGTGTATAAACCAAGTAAGCGGGTCTTGCACCCGAGGGAGAATCTAGCCCTTCTTTCTATCCCCGACACATTTATTCATTTAATTTCCCGTGCGACTCAGCCAGACCTTGGTACGACTTTCCCGAGTCCACGATCAACCACCTATGTGGTGATTGATTTCATACCATGCACACACTCCCACCCATGTCAACGCCCATGAATGTAGTGCAACTCATGCATACTGCAATGCAATGCGCAATTGCCTTTGGTACCACTTATAATGTCAATTATATAATGAATGCAATATAATGACATTTTCAACACAATCTCAAGCATGTTATGTAAGATAATCAATTCAACTAACATACTTGTATTCACCTAGGCATTTAAACAAACACCTAGAGGTACATCAATTTACATAAATAGCACGTTTATTACTTCTAACATGGCAACATGTTTATTAATTCTATAAACATAAACACAAATTCATCACAATAATCATATGTTAAATAATCATTTAACATACATATTATTTCATAACCACATAACAAGCTAATAATTTTATTAAACTTGATATGCCATTAAAACATCAAGCTATGCTAATGTACAATTAACATGCTTTAACCACTAACATTAACTTACACCAAGTTAATCATAATAGGATTTTACTAATTACAAAATTAATTATAAATCCTATATTTGACCCACTAGTTACACTAGTCAAGACCTAACATGTGATATACACCCTTAGCCTGCCCATTTCATATGCAATATTTTAGGCTGAAATTACATTTAAATAGGGGAAACCCTACTTCTTGTAGCGTGAGCCCACGTAGTAGGCCCCCAAAGAAAGCTCAAATTCAGCTTCTCAAGCCTTAAGTCTAAATTTCGTACTTGATATTTTTGCAGAAAAATACGATCTTTGGTGTCGTTGCGTAGCTCTCGCTGAGTAGAGCAACTTTAATTCTTGGCCCGAAGCGATTAGACAGTTAAATCTTCGTAGATCTGAGGAAGAAGGTCAGGGGGTCTAACTTTTTTTTTTTTTTTTTTCTTTTTCTCTCTTTTCTGTCTCACTCTCGCCGCCTCTCCTGAAGAAGAAAAAGTGGAAGACTTTTGTCTTCCACTTATATATATATATACAAACTTTTTTTTTTTTTTTTTAAATTTACGTTTTTGACCCATACTTTAACAATTAATTATTTTTTTTACGCCTTTAATTATGATTTTAATAATAATTTTAATTATTTTTTTTTCGGATTTTACATTCTCTCCCCCTTAAGGGAATTTCGTCCTCGAAATTACACCCACATGCACATATAACAACATGCACATGCAAAAAATCATTAAGTACTCTATAACTATAAGTGGTGTACCTCCATCCTCGAATAGAAACGGATAGGTAGCTCGGATAGTGTCCTCACGCTCCCATGTCGCCTCCTCCACCCCACGGTGCTGCCACAGCACCTTCACCAGCCTCACAGTCTTAACACGCCAAACCTGCTCTCGGCTGTCCATGATACGCATCGGTCCCTCCTCGAAGGTCTCATCCGTATCAACCACCAGCTCACCCCAATCCACCACGTGTGTAGGATCTGGAGTGTACTTCCGGAGCATAGAAACATGGAACACCGCGTGAACACCAGATAGATTTGGCGGTAATGCCAACCGATAAGCGACTGTACCAACCCTCTCGAGTACCTCGAAGGGTCCAATATACCTCGGCGACAGCTTTCCCCGCTTCCCAAACCTGACCACTCCCCTCTTAGGCATCACCTTCAAGAAGACATGGTCTCCGACCTTGAACTCCAGAGGTCGCCGCCGTCTGTCAGCGTAACTCTTCTGTCGACTCTGAGCCGTGAGAAGACGTTTCCGTAACAAGTCCACCTTCTCCGAGGTGTCTCTAATCAAATCCGGACCCGTTGAGGGTCTCTCTCCAACCTCCGTCCAACAAATCGGAGAACGGCACGGCCTCCCATAAAGTGCCTCATAGGGTGTCATCTGTATACTCGTCTGATAACTGTTGTTGTAGGCGAACTCCACTAAGGGTAAATGCTCTTCCCAGCCACCTTTGAGATCAAGGACGCATGCCCGTAGCATGTCCTCTAAAGTCTGGATAGTCCTCTCTGACTGACCGTCCGTCTGGGGATGAAATGCGGTGCTCATCATCAACTGCGTCCCCAGGGCCCGCTGGAAACTCTCCCAAAAATGGGCTGTGAACCTAGGGTCCCGATCTGATACTATAGATACAGGCACCCCATGTAACCGGACTATCTCCCGTATGTACAGCCTACAGAATTCCTCCAGTGTGAAGGTCATCCGCACTGCCAAAAAGTGTGCCGATTTCGTAAGCCTGTCCACTATCACCCACACCGCGTCATGCCCCCGCGATGTCCGTGGCAAGTGGGTCACAAAATCCATCGTGACGTGCTCCCACTTCCACTCAGCCACCTCCAAAGGTTGGAGCAACCCTGCTGGTCTCTAGTGTTCAGCCTTGACCTACTGACACGTGAGACATCGACTAACAAAATCCCCAACGTGCCTCTTCATCCCACTCCAATAGTACTGGCGACGAAGATCATGGTACATCTTCGTGCCACCTGGATGCACAGCAAAACGGGAGCAATGAAACTCCCTAAGGATCTCTTCTCTCAGATCTGCAGACTGAGGAACCACAACTCTTCCCCTGAATCGAAAACTACCATCTGCGTGAATGGCCCAACCCTCGTCACCTGTACCCGACTGTACCCGATCCCTAATGGACAATATCTCAGCATCCTGCCCCTGGGACTCGATCACTCTGCCCAGTAGGGAAGGCGTAGCCACTAGACTCCCCAAAGTGCCCTGAGTCTGACCTCTGTAGTGTAGCCCGAACTGTCCTACAGTCTCAAGCATCATCCACTCCCGTGAGGCTATACTGGCCAAGACTCCCCGTGACTTCCGACTCAGTGCATCAGCCACCACATTTGCCTTACCGGGATGGTAATGCAAAGTGAAGTCATAATCCTCTAGGTACTCCATCCACCTGCGCTGCCTCATATTGAGGTCCCGCTGCGTGAAGATATACTTCAGACTTTTATGGTCCGAAAACACCTCAAACTGCTCTCCATATAGATAGTGGCGCCATGCCTTTAAGGCAAAGACAACAGCGGCCAACTCCATGTCATGCGTGGGATAGTTCTGCTCGTGGCTCTTCAACTGTCGAGAACCATAAGCTACCACCCTCCCGGACTGCATCAAAACACACCCAAGTCCGTCCTTAGAGGCATCACAATAAACTGTGTACCTCTGTCCCCTCTCCGGAACTATCAAAATCGGAGCTGAAGTAAGCCTCTTCTTTAACTCTTGGAATGCCCTCTCACACGAGTCATCCCACTGAAACTTGACTTCCTTTCTGGTTAATCTAGTCATAGGTGCAGCTAGTCGGGAGAAATCCTCAATGAATCTCCTGTAATACCCTGCCAATCCCAAGAAACTGCGTATCTCGAAGACTGACTTCGGCCTCTCCCAACTCATAACCGCTTCAACCTTCTCCGGATCAACTGACACACCCGAAACCGACACCACGTGTCCCAGAAATTTCACCTCCGTCAACCAGAATTCGCACTTGCTGAACTTGGCGTATAACTGATGGTCCTTCAAGGTTTGGAGAACAACCCTCAAGTGACCCTCGTGCTCCTCCTCAGACTTGGAGTAGATCAGTATGTCATCAACAAAGACCACAACGAACTGATCTAAGTAGGGTTGAAACACCCTATGCATGAGATCCATGAATGCCGCCGGGGCATTCGTCAATCCGAATGGCATCACAATAAACTCAAAATGCCCATAACGCGTTCGAAATGCCGTCTTCGGAATGTCGGCATCCCTAATCCTCAACTGATGGTACCCCGTACGCAGATCTATCTTGGAGTAGACCCGTGCCCCTCTCAGCTGGTCAAATAAGTCATCAATACGCGGCAAAGGGTACCTATTCTTGATAGTGACCCTGTTCAACTGCCGGTAGTCAATGCAGAGCCTAAGCGTCCTATCCTTCTTCTTGGCAAATAACACCGAAGCACCCCAAGGTGAAGTACTCGGTCTGATAAAGCCTCTATCCAATAGCTCTTGTAACTGGACTTTAAGCTCCTGCAACTCCGCTGGTGCCATCCTATGCGGTGTCATAGAAATAGGGGATGCACTGGGCTGTAACTCTATGGTGAAGTCTACATCCCGATGAGGTGGCAACCCTGGTAACTCATCTGGAAAAACATCTGCATAGTCGCACACGACTCGAGGCAAACCCAACTCGTGTCTCGCCTCGTCCTCCAATGTAAGGCTAGCAAGCCAACCTATCAACTGTCCGTGCCATCTTGAGTCATATACGGCATGAGGTAAAACATTGTGCTTCTCCCCCTGAAACTTGAAACAAACCCCGTCTGAAGTGTAGGCCGTAACCTTCTTGCGCTCGCAATCAATGACGACCTTATGTGCCGCCAACCAATCCATCCCGAGTATGACATCGAACTCCGTCATCTCGATGACCCTAAGGTCAACGGTAAGCTGGATCCCTTCGATCTCCAACTCACAACCCCGACATATCTTGTCAATACCAACTCTGTCTCCTAGGGGTGAACTCACATACATGGGCTCTTTCAGAGTCTCGACCTCTAAACCCAAGTCTCGTAGGCATAATGTAGAAATAAAAGAATGTGATGCACCAGAATCAAATAATACTCTAGTCCATAATCTAGAGAGAAGAAATGTACCCTGAATTACCGACTGATCTGCCGGTAAAGTCTGTGGTGTGATGGCGAAGACTCGCCTTTGGGTCCCTGAAGTCCTTGCCTGAGAGCCCTGTCCCCGGCCTCGGCCCACTCCCTGACCCATCTGGCCTGACTGCGGAGTCCCTGCTCGTGAAGTGGTAGGGGCCTGTGCCGCACCCTGAAACTGGAGCTGATTTCCCCGGCCCATGGTGGGGTAGGGAGGATTGAAGTAGGCCTGTGGATGCCTCACTGATGACTGAGACTGAGATGCCCCGTAGCTCTAGGATCCCTGCCTCTGAGGACACTCTCTCTTCAAGTGGCCTGGCTGGTGGCAATAGTAACATGTCTGTGGGCCTCCCTGTTGTGTGCCCCTAGAGTTCTTCCCACCCTGGGAAGATTGACCATAGCCTTGGCCTTGGCCCTGATAGCCTCAGCCCTGTCCCTGTGATCCCTGTGGGGTAGAAATCCTCTGTCTCTTCCCCGAGCTAATAGTGGAGGACTGCCCCTCATTCTTCCTGTCCTTTGATCCGGTCTCTCGAATGCTCTTGGCGTCTTCCACCTCTCTCTCGATAGCCATGGCTGTCTCAACCATCTCGTCAAAGTCGTGCAACCTGTGGCCAACAATCTTCCAACGGATGGAGAGCTTTAGGCCATTTTCAAACCTCCGCACTTTGGCCAAATCTGTGGCCACGTAGTCATCCGCAAAACGTGCCAACTCTGTGAACTTGGCCACGTACTGCATAACAGTCATCGCTCCTTGCTTCAAATTTAGAAATTCTTGGGCTTTGACTTCCCGAATAGCTGGTGGGAAATACTTTTTCATGAAGAGCTCCTGAAACTCTTCCCATGTCATCCTCCCAATGTCAATCGGCTTTGCCCATGTCCACTATTGATGGGCTTCTCCCTCAAACTGGAAAGTGGCCAACCGTATCTTAGTGGCGTCGGAACTAATCTTCATTGCCTCTAAAATTTTGTCCACCTGTTGGAACCAATGGTCAGCTACCATCGGATCCCCTCCTCCTACAAAAGTTGGTGGGTTGTGGGACTTAAACTTCTGGAGGTTGTTCGAGCCTCCTTGGCCCACATTTGCACTGGCTTGTAAAAAGGTGGCAGTCATCGTGACCATAGCCTCCAAAAAGGCTTGTTGATCGAAAGCCGGTGGTGGTGGTTGGTTGTTCCGTCCACCCCGACGTCCCCTTCCTCTAGTTGCCATCTACACACATATCAGATAGCAATAAACCAATAACTCAATATCCCAAAGTTAGGGATCAAAAGTTAAAACCGTAGAATATATACCTACCGGTAGATGCCCAAACAATAGGCTTACACTTTCTTTCCCTTCCCGACTCTAAGGTTATATTTTCTAACCGTAGTGTCTCATTCCTATATACATTTAATCATGCATATAATCGCATAACACATAGCATGTAACATTTAATACATTTAACATGCAATGCACAATGGATGCAATGGCCTAGACTCATGCCTCGCAAGTCCTAGGTAAATCAAAAACCTAGGCTCTGATACCAAGCTGTGACACCCCAAAAACCGGGGGTCCTTAATTTAACAAAATTTGGGCAGAGTCTCCTTTGTACGGGGAACTCTACCCAAAACACAACCTGTGTAATCCTACAATATTGACCACACCGGGTCCATTCACCCATACTCAATTGCATAGTATCAAATACTACCATAATCATCATCACTACGTACATTCATTCACAAAAGAATAAATGTCCCAAAAGAGTCTCATATACATGCCTTTTAAAATATAAACAAGTTTTTGTTACAAAAATTATACAAGGCCAAAAGTAAACATATACAAGGGACTGCAAAGTCAAAATAAGAGCCACAGACCGGCTCTGTCGTCAAAGCGGGCCCATGGCCTCGCCTTCGGTGGATGCCTGGCCGATACCTGAAGAATGTTCCCATAAAGGGTAAGCCAACGCTCAATAGGGTAACTCCTATAGAGAATTCCTCTCAACCTAAATGCATATGAAATGTCACATGCAATAATCATTTCAAGCATTCATTCAAATATGTCTATTATGAACAAATGCCATAAATCATGTCATGCCATGAGATGAGACTCATGCAAGCAATACCAACACCGAGCCCCATCCCGAGCTCCCACAACACATGCAATGCCATGCGTATGTATCCGGGCATTCCAAGCCCCCCTGTCATTAGTGTTATGTACACTCAATGACTAATTAATTCATTTTCTTCTGTCTTTGTGGGGAGATGATTTATGGTATTACACCAATGGGACACCAACCATCAACGGATCTTCAGGACATCCCACCTGCGGCTCCGTTTACGCCGTTACACTTTTCTGGAATTTCACCGCCGGGAAGTGTATAAACCAAGTAAGCGGGTCTTGCACCCGAGGGAGAATCTAGCCCTTCTTTCTATCCCCGACACATTTATTCATTTAATTTCCCGTGCGACTCAGCCGGACCTTGGTACGACTTTCCCGAGTCCACGATCAACCACCTATGTGGTGATTGATTTCATACCATGCACACACTCCCACCCATGTCAACGCCCATGAATGTAGTGCAACTCATGCATACTGCAATGCAATGCGCAATTGCCTTTGGTACCACTTATAATGTCAATTATATAATGAATGCAATATAATGACATTTTCAACACAATCTCAAGCATGTTATGTAAGATAATCAATTCAACTAACATACTTGTATTCACCTAGGCATTTAAACAAACACCTAGAGGTACATCAATTTACATAAATAACTGGTTTATTACTTCTAACATGGCAACATGTTTATTAATTCTAGAAACATAAACACAAATTCATCACAATAATCATATGTTAAATAATCATTTAACATACATATTATTTCATAACCACATAACAAGCTAATAATTTTATTAAACTTGATATGCCATTAAAACATCAAGCTATGCTAATGTACAATTAACATGCTTTAACCACTAACATTAACTTACACCAAGTTAATCATAATAGGATTTTACTAATTACAAAATTAATTATAAATCCTATATTTGACCCACTAGTTACACTAGTCAAGACCTAACATGTGATATACACCCTTAGCCTGCCCATTTCATATGCAATATTTTAGGCTGAAATTACATCTAAATAGGGGAAACCCTACTTCTTGTAGCGTGAGCCCACGTAGTAGGCCCCCAAAGAAAGCTCAAATTCAGCTTCTCAAGTCTTAGGTCTAAATTTCGTACTTGATATTTTTGCAGAAAAATACGATCTTTGGTGTCGTTGCGTAGCTCTCGCTGAATAGAGCAACTTTAATTCTTGGCCCGAAGCGATTAGACAGTTAAATCTTCGTAGATCTGAGGAAGAAGGTCAGAGGGTCTAAATTTTTTTTGTTTTTTTTCTTTTTCTCTCTTTTCTGTCTCACTCTCGCCGCCTCTCCTGAAGAAGAAAAAGTGGAAGACTTTTGTTTTCCACTTATATATATATACAAACTTTTTTTTTTTTTTTTTTAAATTTACGTTTTTGACCCATACTTTAACAATTAATTATTTTTTTTACCCCTTTAATTATGATTTTAATAATAATTTAAATTTAATTTAAATTTTTTTTTTTTCGGATTTTACACCAAGTCTTCAGCGAGGATGGCCAGGGCACCGGAATCCTTGTGCTAGCTAATCCCAAGAGCTAGGTGAGGAATGGGACAAGGCGGATAGTGGTTAAGCCGCATGTAGCTAGTTTGGTCTTCGAAGAATCCATTCAGACGATTAGCCGACAGACCTAAGCTCAGAGAGATTAGTTCCATCAACTTGTAGGCTAGTTTTTGCCCTTCTTGAGCATAGTGTTCGCATTCTTCTATAGTATTCCCAAATCTACTAGTAAGTAAATAGGGAAAAATGGAAGCGGTACAATTGTTAAGACTTATTTGAATAAAAGATTATTTAGAAAAATATTTTGAATAAAAGTTCATTTTGAGCCAAAATGACTGAAGTACCCTCTAAGCAGACTTACTAATGCATCAAACTCTCTCTCTCTCTCTCTCTCTCTCTCTCTCTCTCTCTCTCTATTCTCTCTCACCGTTACTCTTTCTTGAGTAAATATTGAATGCAATGGGGATACTATATCAGTAATGTTGACGTGATATCACCAACCAATAATAAAACACCAACTGGGTAAGGTGAACCCTACTTGAGTAGTTATTTGCTTACATGGAGGAAGAGTAAATAATTATTTACTTACATTGAGGGTTGATTATTAATTTTAATGGGATCCATTTGCTTATTTATTTTGATATTATTAGTTGGTAATATCACGTCAGCATTGCCATGTGGTATCGTCGTTTAATCACTCTGTCTCTGTTTCTCTCCCTATTTTCTCTGATCGTTACTCTCACTCTCTCTCCCTATTTTCTCTAATAGTTACTCTCTCTCTCCCTATATTTTCTCTCTCAAACTCTTTCTCTCTCGTACGTAATCAAGACAACATTACTCTCTCTCTCTCTATCCATATATTTTTTCTTTCTCTTTCTCCCCTTATTTTCTCTCTCCATTGAAGAAATGCAGAAATGTGGCAAACCTTCCCGAAAATGAAGATTGAGGAAGGAGAGAGGCAACCCAGGAGCAGCGGAGCCTCGAGAAAGAGGTCAACAAGTTAGAATAGCTACACACACGCTTTTGGCGAGGAAGCTGGCCTATCTTGTGTTCAAGCGAGATTTATTTTACTATCTTGCGTGAAAGCGAGATTCATTTTACACGTTAGTCTCTCACTGGTTAATGATTAATGATCCGTCAAGAAGAGAATTTGAAAAAAAGTATTTCTTTTACCGCTTGAACAAAAATAATTCAAAAAATTACCTCAATTCTGGTGGATTATCAGGCCACTGATAAAAATACTCTCTTAGCTCCTTATCATCAGGCTCATGAGAAGCAGGAAACAATGTTGTATTCTGTATGGTAAGATCAAACACCTCTTTCCAGTCTCCAACATTCTTGGTATCCTCAGTATCATAATACCCCAATGGGTTCACTTCATCTCTCCTCACCTTTTTCTTCTCCTCCTTCGACAGAGCGAAGAACTTCCTCGCCACGATCTCAAGCTTTTTTCGGCATTCTAATGGCACCCCATGGTTGATCACCTGGAAGAAACCCCAGTTCTTGCGGGCCTCACCTATCTCGGATATAAGAGGTCTTATGACTACGACGTCGGGCTCTAACGAGTTGGGGGAGTTTAGAACGGAGAGATCGATCAGTGGAATGTCATATGCTTCGACAATGGCGAGTTTTGGGCAGTGCTCGGTGGCTTGGATAAGGCTGCGTCTACTTCTCCCATGGCTGCAGGGTGAGTGGTGGGTGACACATGGGAAGCAATTTAAGTTGTGACAAAAAACTGTCAATGTTATTGTGTATATAAATCTATAATATAAAACATGATGACTTCAACAAGTCCATCTTACTGTCTCAAATTCATTTATTCAACGGTCAAAAAATTACCATTTTTTTCTTTAATATTTCCCCCCAACCGGTCAACGATTACGACTAATCTTAGAACACATCATACGGTCTCAAATTCATTCATTCGACGATCAAGAAATTACTATTTTTTTCTTTAATATTTTCCCCCCAACCGGTCAACGATTACGGTTGATCTTGGAACATAGGATTTTCTCTGACATAATAATTAAATGGGTCAAATTTGCCATTAATATCATCTGTGTAGAGTAATATTTTGAATTTTTATAAGACACAATGATAACATTTTGATTAAAAATCAATTTAACAGATAAAAAAAACAAGGGCACTGCTTAACACATTTATATTGAATATAATTAATTTTAATTTTATTTATTTATTTAATTATCTCAAACTAACATGTCTTACACATATCTTGAATCAAAAGTTCAGGACTAATTTTTTTTATCTCTTAAGAAAACTCAACGCTAATATATTTTTATAAATTAATAATTTTATAATAACTTGTACTAATTAAAAAATAATATTTTATAAATGATATTTGTAGATCTTTTTTTGATAGAAAATATTTTGGCGATATGTTTTTTGATAAATTAGATTTTTACTTTATATTAGATTTGATTCGATTTTGATTATATGTATATAAATTAATATTTTTTTAAGTCAATTCTATCATATTTTGTCGATTTATTTATAATATAAAATATGACAAATTTCAATAAGTTCATCCGACGGTCTCAAATAAACTCATCCAACGGCCACCAACATTTTTCTCAAAATTATTCAGATTGAATTTTACCTTCCTCTTCTCACTCTTCACTCTCTCTCTGGCAGTGGCAGAGGGAGGAGGGCCCTCGGCACCCTGAAAAAAATATTTTTTTTTAGTTATATATTTTTTGGATATTCTTAATTGGGCCCATTGTAATGATTTATGAAAAACAAAATTAATTGGGTTAAACAAGTTGAGTGCTAGAACAAAAAATAAAAAATAAAAAGTTCATACCAAATCTCTTAAAATTAGCAAACTAAAATTGATTCCTTAGAGCATTGGTATGATTTGTTGCAACCTCATTTGGTTCAAAAATTATGGAATATATAGCCAAAAATGAGTAAAATATGGAATTTGTAAGAAGATTAAAAATTATAGAGTATTGTTTTTATTTGTGTCAAATAAATTATATAATTGATCATTGATGTATAGATGTTATCATATTAATTTTTTTCAAACAGACATTTTTTATGTTTAATGAATTTTTAAGTATCAAATTCGATATAAAAAATATAAATATATTACATTATTTTTATCTATTAAAAACAAAGTAAAACTTGTACATAAAGTGTGTCTACCCTAGATCATATTTTTTGCTCCGCCATTACTTTCTGGAATTTTCACTCCTCATTTCTCCAAATTAACTGATTGGTTTACATTATACCGTACATTCAGGCACGGGTAACCCCTAGTACACATATATATAAGGGGTGGGTAGGGGTGGGGGTGGGGGTGGGGGTGGGTGGTGGGGAGTGGGTGGGGGTTATCATATACATTGACCCTGGACGCATGTAATCCTATGTTTGAACCTTCTAAGTCCATGACTGTAGGTTGTAATTAAGCTTAATAATCCTTGACTAAGGTATGATACGACATAAAATTTGAACATTCAGAAAATCGATTCCAATTTATGAAATAGTAATTTATCTTTCTTTTTTTTTAATTACATAATTTAATTGATTTCTACCCATTTTTCTAAAAAAAAATTGGCAATTTTTTTTTTTCAAAATACATGATATGAAAAAAAAATTAAGATGTGTATAATATTGTATATGAATAATAATTGAAATAAAATTATATTGAGTCATAAATTAATTAAAAATAAAATAATTTAAGTTATGATAAAAATGAACCAAAAAAACATATGAAGATAAAATTCAAATTTTTATATATTATATTGATGTCATAGTCGTGTATGTACTTGCTTTGAAAGGATTTGTCGGGAAAAAAAGGAGGCTAACTTGGGCACGACAATTTTTCTTTTTGGGAAATGTTATTTGTATTTAATTAAGTGATTTTATTTGATGAGATAATATATTATAACTATTGAATTGATGGTGGGTTCGAACTAATAGTGGGATCCACTGTCAATTTAATGACAGAGAATGATAAGGTCACCAAATAAAGTCACTAAATAAGATCCATGTAGCATTACTCATTCTTTTTTGGTATTATATCTGAAGCCGAAAAAAAAAGTGTTTGTATCATACCATCATTATAAAATTTGTGGACTTTTTTACAATTTTTTATGTTTATTTATAATTTTGTGGGTACTTAAGATTGATCACAAGTTACCATAAAAAGTTGTCAAAAAAAATTATAACTCAAACTTTAAAAATTGTACGTAAGACCCCCAAAAATTGTAAATTTTTTTATAGTAAACAAACCAAAAAAATTGTATCAAAACCTACAAAACTTATAAAATTTGGAGATACAATACGAAATTCTTTATTTTATTTTTTTCTAGTATCGTAGTCTTCTCCCCAAATACAAAACGCTCGGTAAAATATGCATCGAACCTAGACACATTTGTTACTATGTTTCAACTTTGATGCTTATTAATCAGCTGTGACACATCAATCACCATGTCATTTGGTCTCTTATTTTGGTCATTTTATTTGGTCAGTGTAGCATTATTCTTATTAAAATTATTTACGAATTCTTGTTGTGAATGACAGAGCAAAAAATCAACAAGAAATCAAAAGATGAAGACTACAAGTAAATTTTGAAGAGGAAGCTAGAGAACATGTGAATCAAACTATGTCGTGTTATAATACTTATGGAATACTGATAATACTAAGAATAAAGAAGATAACTTTACTCAACAACAGAAGAAGACAAGTTAGCTCAGCTCAACCACAAGTTGGGATCAAGTAAGCAGTTTTGCAAAAAAAATCGGTTAAACTAAAATAACTTGGGCCACAAGAGGAAGAGGGACGAAAGAGTACCGCCATCTCCAGATCTCATCTAAGAATAAAAATTTTAGAAAGCCACGTCATACCTAGAGAATGTAGTCTATAGTCCAATATTTCCTCCGATATTCTAACAGATCGAGGGACCACTAATGATGACTTGAGGACCACTCTACTAAGACAATATAAATAGGAAAATCTTAGCCTGAAAAAGACAGATGATTGTAACTGTTTTCTTCCTCAAAAAGCAACAAAAATCACTGGAGCAAGATGAACATGGCTAAAATGAACATGGCTTCCGTCAGAAGTAGAGGCAAAAATAAAATTAAATGTGACAATCGAATCAAATCGCATCGTTTTGCATTTCGATGGTGTTATTTTAAATTGTTATTTAATAATAGTTGACTTTTATCTAATCGTTTATCATTCATATAAGATGCCCTGATTCTAACCAAGCTTTTTCAACAATCGCGTTGTGTTTGGATTGATCAACTCAACTCGTGAAATAGAAATCTAGGAATATTGCTCCCATTTTTTTTTCTAGCAAATTCATCACTAACAAACCTCCTGTAAACCAAAATATTCCACAATCCACCATATCAAAGAAAGAAAAACATGAAATAAATCCACAATTTCCTATACTGAATACTAGTTAAATGGGTTTGTCGTGTCAAAATTGAGTTATTCGTGCTTGAAATTAATCCACCTCGTTTATTATTTGCGTCAGTAGATCGTACGCAAATTTTTAACAATAACTTGTTAATTTCATGTCGGATTCATACGACAATAACATGTGGTGACAAAAATTGCCTCTTAGATAGAATGCATGCTTCAATTATTGAAATTTCCATTCTAGATGAAGATTCCCAGTGAAGGCTGATGGCATATATAGTAACACAATACTTATTCAGGGGCTTCTCATGTTAAAATTAGATTAAGAACATTTGAGACTAATCTGTTTCGTTTATGCATGATTTGTATTAGCACATCGTATAATTTCAACTTAACATCAGAAATTATTCAATTACAACTTGTTATTTCCTATCAGATTTATGCATCACATCAAAAACTACAACCCCCAAGTAGAATGGGAGAGAAGAAGGAAAATCAACAAGCAACTTTTATTTCAATATCCATCTTTATATATAGGAGTATCCATTATTTATAATTATACAGAGGATAATATTTTACAGGAAGGCAAAGCTAAGACACTCGTATTGATGATGCTTGCACAAAGACGATTCTTCCCTTTAACCAGATTTCTCTGAGAACCTGAAATGATAGATTTGAATATTTTCAACATCAAGTTTCTGAAAATTACTGCGTTTTCGGGTTACGAAAAACTTCCCCCAGTTATATGGCTTATACTTGGCAGGGTTTTGATCATCTGTCAGCTCTTCCAAGGGTTCCACAAAGGTGTAGTGAGCGGGGTTGAAGAGGAATGGGATGGAGATCCTGTCTTTCTCAGAATTCACTGCTGCCCTGTGCTCCACACTTTCATACCTATCATTGCTCCAAACCTGTACATATATTCACACACACACACACCACATGTCATCGTCGGAATGACAAACCTCTCATTTTTGTACGAGTAGTCTAATAGTAGCGTAATCAGAAATTTAATGCCAGGTTTCTAATTGTATCAAGCCTATAGAAATCATTCAAGAAAATTAACTCATACTTGTCAAATTAGATGTAAAATATTTCTGATTAATTCAAGAAAACAGTCGAGAATTTTAGGTCGGTTTTATTACGTAATCACTTAGTTCAACAAATTTCATCATGTTTGTGTGCGTATGCAGATTTCTCATAATACAAGAGTATAGAGTGTAATTTGGTAAACTTGAGAGGGTCATGGAACTAAAATATTGATCTTGACTTATAGTTATAAAGTAAAATTTTAAGAACTTGATGACCACGGACACCTAGGCCATAACTGGGCTTCGTCTCTTATTATCAAGAACATGGGTGGTTGCAAACAAAATCAAACTAATTATGGTAAACATAGAATTGCTCCGCAAGACGTCCAGGTCTTTGACTCGTAAGTCTCAATCCGTTCCCAGATTGGTGCACAATCATTTGTGATGGATGGACAAACAAGAGGGGCAGGCCCGCACAAAAATGGATAGATCTTTGTTATCCGTTATCGTTATAGCGGCCGTCAACACTAGAACTTATAAAGCTTCTAAGTTGTTGGCGTAGTACATTTTACATGACTATGACTCAATCATATGATTCTACCCTTCATGTTTAATGGTAAATAGCTAGTTGGTTGTCTCAATAGTTCCCCTAATGGTCCTTCGAGTTACCTATAGGTCACTCATATGCATGGACTATGGTACTGAGAATTTTAGCATCAAAGTGAATTCATTTAAAAACTTCTTGAATGGTACCTGAATAATGTCACCAACATTGATAATATAAGCATCATGAGTAGGTTTGACCCGAATCCACTCTCCATCTGTTTTTCGCTTCACTTCGAGTCCTCCAACATCGTCTTGAGCGAGGATGGTTAGGGCACCGGCATCCTTGTGCCGGCCAACCCCAAGAGCAAGGTGAGGAACGGGACAAGGCGGATAGTGGTTGAGCCGGATGAAGCTGGTATGATCTTTGAAGAATCCGTTCAGATGATTAGCCGACAGGCCTAAGCTCAGAGATATGAGTTCCAACAATTTGTAAGCTAGTTTTTGCACTTCTTCAGCATAGTGTTCGAATTCTTCTCTGGAAAAGCCAAATCTATTAGTAAAGTAAATGGACCAATTTTGTGAAATAGTTGTGGGCCTAGAGGAAGGCCTCTATTCACCGGTTAAGGGTGTCCGAATTAGTTTACGTGCACCTCGACTAATCCTCTTTTCGGTCTGGTCAAATACAGGCAGGGGCGGCCCAACAGTATGGAAAAAAAGCATGGGCTTTAGGCTCCAAATTTTTAGAAGGCCCCATAATTTTAGGTATATCACTAACCCACAAAAAAATTAAATCCATTAAATTTTAAGCCCTACAAAAAAGTCCCAAAAAATTAAATCCAATCAAAATTTTTATTGCAATAATTTGGGCCCAATCCATAACATTAAAAACTTAGAAATTAAAAAAATAAAAAAAATTACTCAAAAGTCGACTTATATTTACTCTCACCCACTTTTGTTTTATCTCTCTCTCTCTCTCTCTCTCTCTCTCTCTCCCCGGTAAAAAAAATAAAAAAATAAAAGTTGAAATCTCTTTCTCGACAATATTAACACATCTTTTTTTTGTTTCCCTCTCATATAGAGAAATTAAAAATAAATTAATTTTTTTAAAAAAATAATACTAAAAATAAAAGGCATTCATTTAATGTTTCCGCTTTAAGCTTCAAATTGGCTTGAGTCGCCCCCTGAATACGGGTCATCCACGCCGAGATTAGAATATTTATTAGGAATAAATCCCGCCCATGTTACTACTTGCATTACCCTTGGGGTTGAAGGCCTTTTCAACTCTTCACTTAAAATTGCAAGGAGCACTAAACAGAAACATTGGTGATTAATGAACTTCACTTAAATTTTTTTAGGAGAATGCTATTTGGATCTAATTTGGAGATCTAATTTGGGGACATGATTAAATATATATTTGTCGTCTTAAATGTTCTTTAGATTATATATATATTTGTCGTCTTAAATATTCTTTAGACTTAATTGTTCTCTACCATTGAATTAATAGTAGATTCCACTATTAGTTTGAGCATACTATCACTTCAATGACTATGGTGCATTAAATTACCAAATTAGAACAATTACACACTCGCTTTTGCGAGGAAGCCGACCTATCTTGCCTTCAAGCGAGATTCATTTTACATATGTGAATCTCTCACTAATTATTGACCGATGATCCGTCAAAAAGAGAATTTAACAAAAATAATTCAAAAAATTACCTCAATTCTGGTGGATTTTCGGGCCACTGATTAATATATTCTCTCAGCTCCTTATCATCAGGCTCATGAGAAGCAGGAACTAGTGTTGGATTCTGTATGGTAACATCAAACACCTCTTTCCAGTCTCTAACATTCTTGGTATGCTCAGTATCATAATACCCCAATGGGTTCACTTCATCTCTTCTCACCTTCTTCTTCTCCTGCTTCGACAGAGCGAAGAACTTCCTCGCCGCAATCTCAAGGTTTTTTCGGCGTTCTAATGGCACCCCATGGTTGATCACCTGGAAGAAACCCCAGTTCTTGCAGGCCTCACGTATCTCGGATATAAGAGGTCTTATGGCTGCGGCGTCGGGCTCAGGCGAGTCGGGGAAGTTTACAACAGAGAGATCAATCAGTGGAATGTCGTCTACTTCAACAACGGCGAGTTTTGGGCGGTGCTCGGTGGCTTGGATGAAGGCTGCGTCTACTTCTCCCATGGCTGCAGGGTGAGTGGTGGGTGACACAAGGGAAGCAGATTAAGTTGTGGCAAAAGCTATCTATGTTATGGTGTTTATATAAATACACATATATAAGGGGTGGTTGGGGTTATTATGTACATTGAACCTGGACAGTCGTGTGAAAAAAGGAGTCTAACTTGGGCTGGACAAATTTTCCTTTTTGGTATCATATGTGAACTTCGGAGAAGTTTATACCATTGGTATCAGCCATTATTATAAATTTTATGGTATTTTTTTTTATAACTTTTGAATTTATTTATGATTTTTATAATAATTTTTGATCGATTTTAATCTGTCTTTACACAGCGCAACAGACAATGAAACAAAATAACGTTGGGCCACTGAGACATATTAATCATCTTTAATCCACGAATGGTGTATGAACAACTTTTTCTAAATCAAAGATGCCTGAAAGGTCAAATGTGGGAATCTTGAAGCTTGCTTTTAGGAGAAGAATGACATTAATCTCTCTCTCTCTCTCTCTCTCACACACACACAGAGAGAAAGAGAGAGAAGATTTCATATGAAACAAGATAACATGAAAAATAAATTCGTTTTTGTATTATTGCAATCACATATGACTCAATTATGTATAAGATCAACTAACAGCTTACAAAGATCTATCCCAACTTTTTTTGATCAATCTTTACTCGACTCCATCGAGTCATATTTTAGCTAGTTTGATTCGCAATTTTCCGCATTGGAGTCTACTTTCCAATTCATTTTGATATCGGAGAAGATCCCCTTTTTTTTCGGCTATTGAAAAAAAGGGGTGAGGACAGAAGCGCTCAAAAACTATCACCGCCCATTATTCCTCTTTGAAACAAACCTAGTTAAGCAAACATAACAATCAACCACTGAGCTCCAATTTGAACTTCAAAACTCAAACTTCCAACCTCAAGATGAGAAGTCTTTCTTAGACAATGAACTTCGAACCCACGATCTTAAAATCTAACAATGAGATTGACTAAAGGCCAACCACTAAACTCCATGTAAGAAAATTTTGGGGTGGTAATTTTTTAAAACTATTAGTTAAAACAACTTGATCTTAAACATAAAATTAATAGGTTATAATTTCACTATTAAATATGAATCCTTAAATAACACAATCCAATTGATATGGATACCAAATATGTCGAGTTAGTGTCAAATTTTTTTGACTTAGATTTAATACAACAAACAAGTTTAATTTCGGGGAAAGGCTATTGCACCGCCTTACTAAAACTTATAATTTTTTAAGGTTAAATTATAATTTTTTTTGAGATATAAATTAAAATTTTAAATAGCATGATCGATCATGGATGTATGTGATCGATCATGGCCTTCTGAGTAGTTATAACTTCTCTGTCTCTTAAACAATTATAATTTCTCCGTTTAAAATTATAATTTTATCATAAAAAATAGTATTCAACAATAAAATTTATTTTTTTGGTACAGTAGGCTTTCCCTTTCGACATGGTGGTGATCTTATTGATCAAAGCAACCCCGTTATCTTCTCATATATGCTGACTAGATTCATCATCTCTGTATAGCCGTGTTGTAGTTTGCTTTATGATGTTTTTATATTTTTAAAAGGTTAATTACATACACCTGCCCCGAACTTGGAGTCAATTGCCCATCAACCCCTTCAACTATGACGGATTTCACTAATTCTCCTTCTACTTGTCAATAACTGTAAAGTGTAAGAAAGGAACAGATTTTTTAAAAAGTACTTAAATACTCTATGTTTATGTTCAATTTTCTTTTGTAATGTCATTCATTCAAATAATTATCTCTAGAGGAAAGAAAAATCGGCAACCAAGATATACCCTCTCTCAACCACCACCATAGCCCCATTCCCACCATCTCAGCCTCACACCCCACAAATTCTCTCCTTAAAGAAAAATGATTTGTAAAAAGTGTCTATATCACTTCTTTTTCTAGAAAGTATTTATAATGGTGTTTTTCGCATAATAAGAGTAGACACGGGGTTTTTCAAAAAAATATCAATGACAACCCTTCCATCAATAACATCTCTAAAGCCGAAAAATGTATCCCTAAGAGACTACTATGAGAGAACTTCAAATGAGATTATTCTAGTAAAAAGCTTTTGCAGACTCTTCTGTTGTCGCTACTCCTAAAATCTATAATGTTGTTAAGGAATTTGCTTTTTATCTTATGCCTCTAAAAACTTCGTGTAGTCAATATTTTTGAAAATAAAAATTTCATCAAACCTTGATTCTCTCTTTGCTACCATATTCAATTGATTCTTTGCTTAGTTTTGCAATAGAGACCCAATTTTTTTTGGTCATAGTAGCTACAAGGGAAGGGACCGATGCCTCTAAAGTTTCCACTAGTTGTGAGCTTAATTCGCAAATTAGAAGAGGTTAAGTGAAATCCGTAATAGTTGAGGGATGCAATGTGCAATTGATATTAAGTTTAGGTATGTTTTGTGTTATTAACCCTATTTTCAATTATTTAATCGAACCGGTTCAAACCGGTTTGGAAAAAAAAACATAGGTAAATTATATTCACATCCCCTGACATTTGGTTTAATTACACATGGTTCCCCTCACATTTTAAAAATCACTAGGAGACCCCTTGACATTTGGAAACGTATGACAGGCATCCCATTCTCTTGACCGATGTCGAAACAAGTAACAGAAACGATAACATCATCAACAAAATATATTATAATACCCAAAATACCCTTCTACAATGTAAAATGTCAAATCTACCCTCTCATATCACTTAAATTTTTGACAAATAATGATTACATATTAATCTAATTCAATTAATTATATATATCTATATAATAAAGTAGCTTACAATTCAAATTTCAAAAGATAAACAAAATGACTTTTGCTTTTCGCGGTTCAGATCGCTTTAAATTTTACTTTAAAGTTAATCTAACGGTTAATATTAACACCCTAAATTTAATAGGAAAAATAGGCCTCTAAGGGTGTGTTTGAAGTGACTTTTTAAAAGTATTTCTAGAAATTATTTTTCATAAGTATTTAAAAAAAAAAATAGTGTTTGAAACCGCTTCACCACTACCTCTACCACCCCCACCCCCACCCCCACCACCACTACCTCTACCACCACCGCCGCCGCTGCCACCATCGTCGCCACCACCACCACCACTGCCGCCGTCGCCGCCGCCACCATGGTCATTGTCACCCACCACAACCATCACCGTCTCTTACCACCACCACCTTTCACCCCCACTACAACCGATACTTAAATTCATTTATCTCTCATTTATGTTTGTGATTTGATTTTGGATATGAATACAAATATGTTTATTGTTTACTATTTTTTATTACTCTGTACCTTCAGGGCACAGACAATAACTAGTATATCTATATTACTTATAAATATCAGCATCTCTGAAGAACTTTTGATTTTCTACTTTATCCTTAATTATTATACTAAAGTTAATTATACTCACCTATATACTTTTATTTATTTTTTATTTTTTACTCATATTTGACTTTTAACTTATTTTGGACTCTTTTATAAAAACTTCTAAATTCTTTTGAACTCATTTATTATTAGACAGTTACATACAATTTTCTATATGTATATAAAGAAGTAAAATCCTATATATGTTAAATTATTATACACGTATAATTACCAATTTGAATTACACGGTCAAATATATATTTTATTTTATTTTTTAGTATAAAATAAAATAATAATATTATAGGTGATCTAATCAATCTATTTAATAAAAGAAAACTTAATAATTATATAATATAATTAGATAGACAAGTGACTAAAGAGATTTGAAAAATACCTAAATAAATGACAGATTAGTTATTCAAAGACTTATAGAATAAATGAATAATTAAATTTAGTAATAATTAAAATACGAATTAATTATTAGGCACTTAATTTATTCTTTAATTTAATTACTCATATAATTCAAATTTTATGTAAAAAATATTATTTAAATGAGAAATACTATGTATCCCAAATTTCTAATCCAAATTTTCATCCCAAATGAAGGGAGATCATTAGATGAGTAGGTCCCATCAACTTTTTTCAATGGAACCCACTGATCCAATGGTCTCCCTTGATTTGGGATGAAAATTTGGGTTAGAGATTTGTGATACATAGCATTGCTCTATTTAAATTTATTTACGTATAACTCATATCGTGCTTTGCTAAGAATAAATATAAATTTAGGAATAGAATAATTTATTTTAAAAAATAGGATGCATTAATTAAACTTACCTAAAATATACTAAAACAAATATAATCTATTGTTTTTAAATTATGACACCACTAATTAGGCCAATTAATTAGCAAATTTTACCCCAGTTAATACACCATTAACTAAGGCAATTATGGCACCATCACCAATCACCATGGGCCTCTAGAATCGCCACCGGGTCTGGCTCGTCTGCGGCTGGCAACTTACCGCATGTCATGCGGTTTAATAAAACTATGCCGTTTTGATCTGCTTTTTGCTTTTTTTTTTTTTTATTTCCCCTTATCAAAACGACGTCGTTTTGTTCCTTTATAAACCAGATCTGCAATCCTTCTTCTTCCTTCCGCTTCATCAGGCTCAGGTGCTCTATATATATATATCTCTCTCTCTCTCTCTCCTACCTCTGGCGACAAAAAAGCTCATGCCTTCTTTCCCTCTCTCGCTGATCGCTGAGGAGTACCCAGGTTTGTCAAAACATAAATCTTTACTGCATTTGGGTTGTTGTCCTTTGAACGATCATCTCTGTGAAGTTTCAGAGGAGCAAACCTGGTGCGCTTTCCCATCATCCCCTCTCTCTCTCTCTTTCTCTCCCTTTCCCATTTCTTATTCTACTGAACACCATGAAGTGTGATTCATTGCTCAGATTTTCTTTGATTTTTTGAAACTAGTAAGGTTTATCCAATCTGATTTTTATTCCATCGTTTTTTTTTTTTTTATCATATTTTTGAGTCATCTCTCACTTCTTAGAGCTTTCTCTGTGTATCCATGATTTTTTCCATATGGGTATTGGCTTTTTGTAGGAGTTCTAGCAACTTCTAATGCATTTATGAAAGGTTTTTGTATATATCAACAATCAGATTTCTCATTGGGTACTCCTCAGCGATCAGCGATCAGCGAGAGAGGGAGAGAAGGCAGGAGCTTTTTTGTCGCCGGAGGTAGGAGAAGAGAGAGAGAGAGAGAGAGAGAGAGAGAGAGAGCGCCTGAGTCTGATGAAGCGGAAGGAAGAAGATGGATTGCAGATCTGGTAAGGACCAAAACGACGTCGTTTTGGTAAGGGGAAATGAAAAAAAAAAAAAGAAGCAAAAAGCAGATAAAAAACGGCATAGTTTTATTAAACCGCATGACATGCGGTAAGTTGCCAACCGCAAATGAGCCAGACCCATCGCCACCACCCACCAACCTCCTCAACACCCCGCCAGAGAGAGAAAGAGATGACAATTGTGAAAAACACCACCGCCTCCACCATCCAACAACCCACAACAAATTCCACCATCCGAAACCCATCACCTCCCCCATCCGAAACCCACCATCAATCCTATGGCTTCCACCATCCAAAAAGCCACCACTGATTCCCCATCCAAAACCCATCACCACCACAACCTTCACCATCCAAAAACCCAACACCAACGCCACCATTCCCATCATCCAAAACTTGCCACCAAAGATAGAGAACCACCTAGGGCTTTCAGATCTACACCTAAGGTTTGTAGAGATACGAGGTGGAGATGGGGGAGGAGAGGTGGGGGAGTAGGTGGCAGGGGCTTAATGAGGAGTGGAGGTGGAAGACAAATAATAGTGTCGTCGAGGGGGAGAGAGAGGATGTCAGAAGTGGTGGGGGAGCACAAAGAGACGAGGTCGGGGATATTTTATATAATATTTTTATTAGTTATTTTTATCAGTTAAATAAAGGACAAAATTGTCTTTTTACTAACTCTATCAATGTCGTTTAAATATTGGGGTGTCAGTGTAATTTCTAAAATATGAGGGGGTCTTTGTGTAATTAAACCAAATGTCAGGGGATGTGAGCATAATTTACCCAAAAACATATGATGAGTTCGAAAATGTCTAAAACTCCGCCGCCTTCAGGCTTTAACGCTCTTTTTTGTTCAATAACTGACCGTTAAAGACACGAAATCAAACATTTGAGAAACACAAAATCACAGCCCAAGCAGGACTCTCTCTCTCTAAAACCTCTTCTCTGAACAATCAATCTCTTCCTTTCTCTCTCTTCTTTCCCTTCTTGGATGGGATAGAGGTGAGAGCTTCCATATTGGGCAAAAAGTTAAGGTTCTTAGACACAATTCTAAAACCCTAATTTTCACGTAAAATAGCACAGATTCGAACGGCACGGAACCGAAGATGTTTCCGTGGAACATCGCCAAATCGGCGGAGGCGATGTTCTCTCGGTGGGCAATAAAGAGGGTTTGTAAGTTCTTGTTGAAGAAGAAATTAGGGCAATTCATTATGGGCGACATCGATCTTAACCAGCTCGATGTTCAGCTCGGCGCCGGCACCATTCAGCTCTCCGATCTTGCTCTAAACGTCGATTATCTCAATCAGAAGGTACGCATGGTTGTATTTGTGTTATTGTGTTTGAGGGTTTCTGGAGTTTGGACTGTGAAAAATTGTTAAATTCGTTATATATTTTGCTATTTTTGAAGATAGTTTGGAGGCCGATTGTAATTAGATGGAATTTCTTAGAGTATTTTAGGACTTGAAAAACTTGACATAGAGTATAGTTTTTTGCTTTCCTTTTGGATAGTTTTCATTTCGTATTCTATCCCATTGTTGCCGCCTTCAGGGAACCTAGCGCTTGTCCAGTTTGACATTCTCATTTTAGTTACCTTCATTTTTATGGAAGTTTCTTAACTGCCAAAGTCCGTATGGTAAAGCATACCTGGTCTTTATATAAATTCATCTTCAGCTTGGCAGGGACTTTACAGTCAGATAACCCCCTCCTATTCTTTGGAGGTGATCAGGGTTAAGCCGCGTGGGAATACCTGTGAATAGCAAAGGACTATTCGCCTTTTGGGGTGGGCCTTTTGTACTCTTAAGTCTCAAATCTATACAGGGATAATTATTCAGCATACTTTCTCTAAGTATATGGCACTATGGGCAATTTCCTCCTCAATTTTCTCATAGAACCAATCAATCTAAGATATAGAAAATGATAGGTTATAGGCATCTCTTGTGATCAAATTCCAGTATATCTTAATTTTCTGTCTCTAAAAGCAAAAATAAATTATAGCTGTTTCAATTCTCAAAGTATTGCCAATTAATTTTCATGGAATTTACTGTTTTTCACATAACTCAGAAGCCTTGTGAGATTGAAATCCATTTAAAAAGGATGCTCATCCATCCAACAAAAAAGGAAAAAGATAGAAACCCACGAGATCAACTAAAATATTAGGTTGCAGGGAACAAGAGACCCATTCTGTTTCTTTTCTTGTGGAAAAAAAAAATTAGATTGCCAAACACTGATTTGGGTAGCTAGAGTCTCTATGGTACATATCACTCATTATCTATTTTTCAGGTGTCCTCATTTAATTTATTTTTTCCACCTATGATACAGAACATATCCTTTTCTCTTTCTCATTCCCTCTCCTTTCTCATGGTTATACTGCTCTCTTATACCTGTGTTTTCCAGTTTGGTGGAGCTGCAGCAGTGATTGTTAAAGAAGGTTCAATTGGCTCTTTGTTAGTGACAATGCCTTGGAAAGGTAAAGGTTGTGAGATTGAGGTGGATGAGCTTGAGCTCGTGCTTGCTCCCGCTCCCTGTGGGGGAAATGTATCTCAAGTTGGGGCTGAAACTTGTTTTTCCAGTCAAGATAGTAACTACTGTAGCAATCCTGACTTGGGGAAGATCAATCATGAATTGGTTGACAACCCTGCAGCAACTGATTCCATGGATGTTCATGAAGGAGTTAAAACCATTGCCAAGATGGTAAAATGGTTGCTTACAAGCTTCCATGTTAAAGTGAAAAAATTGATTGTTGCATTTGATCCCCATTTAGCAGAGGAAAAGGAGAATGAGTTTTGCAGAACTTTGGTGCTTCGAATTACTGAAGTAGAATGTGGTACATGCATTTCTGAAGATGCTAAGTTAAGTGGTGATGCAACAGTTAGTAACCTTTTTGGATTAAGCCGTCTGATAAACTTCGTAAAATTCCAAGGAGCAATGCTTGAGTTCCTTCAAATAGATGGTGTTGACAACCAAACATCCCTTCCATGTGCTTCAGGAACAACTTTTGGTGCATGCTTTTCGGGATGCTGCACGTCAAACGCCACAACTCCAATTGTCGCTGGGAAAAGAGGTGGATTTTCAGGGACTCTAAAATTGAGCATACCATTGAAGAATGGTTCTTTAGATATCCGCAAAGTGGATGCTGATGCTAATATTGATCCTCTAGAATTAAGATTTCAACCTAGCTCCATCAAATGTTTCTTATATTTGTGGGAAATGTTTAAAGATACAGGTAAGAATAGAAAGGGTCGCATTCATCACCAGGCGATGGAGTCTGTTTATTTTAATGCAGCATCTCATTGCAATTCCTCAACTCTAGGTCCTTCTATGTTTGCTACTGATAAGGTGCCACCAAACAAAGAAAGTTTCTTCTCTGATTGCTTCCCTCCTATGGGGAAGGAAACGGCAACTGATGCCCTGCTACCAGGGTCCCATCTTATATCAGACTGGGTGCCATCCTCTATCAGTAGACACCAAAAAGACAGAATTGAAGAACCAGATTTTGGCGCCAGGTTGGTATCCTTTCTTGTGCTTTCAAATTTCATGTCAAAATTGCTCTGAGATAAATATCACTGAAACTTAATTTTGTTGGTTAAGTATGATTTGTTGTAAATAGCTTTAATTGTAACAGTCCCCATGTGCTATTAAGTTTCAGTGAGACCCTTTTTCTTATAAACAGCAAGAATTAAACTACCACATTTTTAACTGTTTTTTGGTGGCATCTTATGAAGCTTCCTTATCCAATGACATTTTATGCCCTGGTATTTCAATTATTGTGAAGAGAACATCTACTCCATGTTTAAATATTAGGGCCAGGTTGGTTTATATGGTTGAGGCCTCTCCACTCATGATCAATTGGTTTTGGATTGGATGCCTCTAACATGGTATTAGAATTGGGCTTTGGATAGATAGTGGGTTAAGTCTATTACCCATTTAAACTTGTCAATTTGTTTGTATGTTTGTTTCAATTCGTTTGTCAGCACATGTGCGGATCTCCCATGTGAGGGAGGTTGTGAAGAGAGTTTGTATTCTACACCAAAAGATTAGGACCATCTAGGTTGGTTTGTATGATTGAGGGGCCTCTCCTCCAATTGTTCAATTTTTTTGGCTCAAATATGAATAGCAAGTGGACCAGTGTGAGCTTTAGTTTTGTCGCTCGCTACCAACTACCCTTTTCGAGCTCTGCCTACCCATTCTTGATTGAGTCGATGGAACTTGCATCCCCTATTTTTGCATGATCAATTCTTGGAAGGCCGCTAGTAATGCCATGATTGAACAATCAAAGTGATGTGATTCCAAGTTGTTAGTGCGCCTTTCTTTGGGTTGTTACATTAGGAATTGAGAACCATAGTTGGGTCGTGGTGGTCAATGGCCTCGGTTTTTTAGTACATGTATGAGTTCAAGTCGCATGTGTGGGTGGGTATAAAGATGGTTTGTATCCCACGTTGGAAGATTAGGGCCGCCAAAGTTTGTATTGTTGAGGGGGGGCCTCTCCACCCATTTATAATTGGTTTTGGATTAGATGTTCTAACAAATATGTGTTCTCAACTAACCATTTCCTAATGTTTAATAGTGCAAAAATTGGAACATTGTTAGCAGTAAGTGCTGTTATTAACTACCATTTTGAAGGTCGAGTTTTAATATTGTTCATATACCATAGCTTCATGTTATGTTAATATCTGTTGAATGTTGTGCCATTGATTATTTGCAGCATGGACCAGTTCTTTGAATGTTTTGATGGATTGAGGAATTCCCAATCAGCTTTAGGAAACAGTGGGGCATGGAACTGGACTTGTTCTGTTTTCAGTGCAATAACTGCTGCATCCAACCTTGCTTCTGGATCTTTGCATATTCCCTCTGGTATGCTTTTCCTCACTCGTATATTATAACCTATGAAATGTACAGTGCTATTTTGGTGCTTTTGTTATTGTATCTACTGTTTCTTAGTCGTGTGATGTGCAAATTGAGATCAGGGCAACTCAAGCATCTGGGTGATGTTTTGTGAGGCTATGGTAAAATTACTCCACTGTTACTTTCTGAAACTAGAATTTTTTAAATATTTTGATCAATGGTAAGTATTTCATCCAAAACCACTTGACATGTAAAGAGTCGATTGGTTCTCAGTTTTATAGTTGATGATTGAGACACTCTTTCTCCGAGGAATGTTCATAAGTTTCTCATCCTATCAACCAGAACAATTGAAATAGGGAACAGGAAAGAAAGGAATGTTGGAAGACTACAGAAGTACTCTTGATGATAGAAATACTATTGTTAAGATGATTTTCAAAATTATGGGATGTCTTTCAATTCACTCCATAACCATGCACCAAACATCTTGAATTTGATCTTCAACCTGGGAACCCATTCTCTTGTTAGTATTAGAAGGTAGAAAATTTGGACGAAAATCTAGTTCTCTGGTCCATTACATTGGTTTATTAATCTCACCAGTTCATATTACCAGGATTCAATGGAGATGAGTCTCTAGGCCTGATTTCTCTCTAATGACGTTTAGGTGTATAGGTATGCCACTTTAAATCTCATTAAGATGGAAGTGGCTGGTGAACTAAGGCTGGACTTATATTCCCAATCTGGAGATTAGTGATCAATAGCAAACTGAATACATATAATGAGATTTATCAGGTAAGATAATGAAAATGGTGACTATTTTTGGGAAATCATGGAGGCCATTTTTGAAAACAAAATGGAATGATAAATGGAAAAAAATGTATTAATTACCCCTAAACTCTAATTTTAGGAACAACAAATATTTAGAATTTAACTTTATTTTATTCTGAGTTTTGTTAAGCTGGAAGCATATTTGTCACTGGTCAATGCGTGAGTTTTCACGCGTTGGATCTAAATAATAACCATCAACCTTGTTGCATGATTAAAAGTGTTTTTAAATGCTTACATAAGATGTTTTTATTCTTAAGAGAGTGTTTTGAGGTGTTCCTCAGTGTTGTAGACTTGTCTTGGAGTTGCCTATGACAAGATTTTGGTTTTTCCTCGTTCATATGGTTGCTTGATAATTACCATTTGTCAGAGCAACTAATCTAATCTTGCTTCAATTTGGGTGCAGAACAGCAGCATGTTGAAACAAATCTTAAGGCCTCTGTTTCTGGAGTTTCTCTTCTTTTTTCTTTTGTTGATGAAGACCGGCAGCATTCGTGTGATCTCAAGGGTGACCAGACAATTGCTGGTTCATATATTCATTATATGGGTGCAACATTTCAAGACATGCTTCTTGTCTTGCAGGTAATATTCGTGCTCCTCTCCATTTTTTCTTTGTTTTCTTTCTCGTTGAATTTGAGTCTTTTGTCCTTCACATTCACCAGTCTTTCATCATTTTCCTCTACACTGACCCCAAACCTTTGATAAGGTCAACAGGTATGTCCTCGAGAAACGAATTTTAGAGCAATGGTGGAGCATGTAGAATTAGCTGATCACTTCAGCAATAAGAATGAAGCTATGGATTTTGATTGGCATGGTGCTAATGATGACGACGAAAGTCTGGTTGTCTTGATTCAAAAAATGCAAGCTGCAGTTCAAGGTGCACTCCCTTCTTTTGGCTCATCTATCAAAGATGGTCATTTAGAAAAACCAAGTGGTTCTGTTGTTGGAGATGTTCCATTTGGTGTACGTTCACCAAGTAGATGCATTAGGACAACAATGTGCAGAAGTATTTACAGGGATGATGTGATCAAGGTTACATTGCTTAGAACCTCAGGTGCTAGTCAGTGCCAGTTTAAGGTAAATTCTGGATCTGCTGATGACCGTTTCATGGGGCCAACATCTTTTTCACTAGAGCTGCCACCAGTTATTTTCTGGGTGAACTTTGGTTTGATAAGTATGATAACAGATCTTTTGAAAGAAATTGGAACGTCTTTTGAAATGACTAGCTCTGCAGATGGTTTTGCATCTGAGACCTTTGATGATAAGCATAGGCCTTCATCTCTAGGGGATGTTGCAGAGAGTCATGTTCCAACCTTGTCTCCGAAAGAAAGTCTGATGGGTAAAATATTCCTTCCAAATGCAAGGATGATATTATGTTTCCCTTTCGAGAAAGATGGAGATTTTAGAAGGTACTATTCCTGTGATCAGTTTATTGCTCTTGATTTTTCTTCACCATCTACTTTGGGTGAGGAGAATGTTCAAGCCACTAATCCATCTCCTGCTGGTGGTTCTAAGAAGAGGTATTCGTCAGGAAAGTCATCTTCCTTGCATTTGAGTGTGGGCAACCTTGACATGTATTTAATTACCTCAGCTTCCAAGGAGAATGTAGAAGGTAACCCCTTCAGCATGCGAGAGCTGAATTTTTTTGCTCAGAAAGTTCTTTCTGTCACTGATGGAAGTGGTTGTCCTTCTGTTATTAGTATGCTTTGGCAGGAGGGTCCTCTGACTGGTCCTTGGGTAGCAAAGAGGGCCAAGCTATTGGCTACTTCACAGGATGCGAGGAGCAGAAATAAATTCATGGCAAAAGGTTATGAGTTTGCCTCTGTAACTACTGTTAAGGATTTGGAAGACTCCAATTGTCATACTCGACAAGAAATGGTTTTGAGCTCTGCATTTTCTCTACATGTCCAGTTATCTCCTGTCGTGGTCAATCTAGGCACTTCTCAGTATCAAAATTTACACTGTCTTTTACATCAGATGATTGATTGGCTATCATGCATAGCCTCTGATAAAGTTGGAAACGAGGAAGAAGCTTCTGGTTCTCAAACATCAGTCCTTGTGGAATGTGATTCTGTGGAAATAGAAATTAGCCTGGAAGCAGTGGAGAGTATCAGAGGCTCGATCCAGAACGAGCTTCCGGGCTCTTGGCATAGATTGAAACTCAAAATCCAGAAGTTTGAGTTTCTATCTGTATCAAATGTGGGCGGACTTAGAAGTTCCAATTTTCTTTGGGTGGCCCATGGTGAAGGCAATATGTGGGGTTGCATTTCTGGAGTTCCTAATGAAGAACTGCTTCTGATCTCATGCAGCAATTCTACAATGGGACGTGGTGATGGAGAAGGTTCAAATGTATTAGCTTCTAGGTTTTCAGGTTCTGATATTGTACACTTCTGGGATCCAGAGTGTTGTCAGAGTTATACATCTGTGATTGTTAGATGCGGCACTATTGTTGCAGTAGGTGGTCGCTTGGATTGGTTGGATACAATATCATCCTTTTTTTGTTTGCCCTCTCCTGAAATGGAACAAGCAAGTGACCACAGTTTGCAGAAGGGCTATTCTGAGAGAAGTGTGCCTTGTGAATCTTCTTTTGTGCTTAACTTGGCAGATATTGCTTTGAGTTATGAGCCATACGTAAGGAACTTGGTGGCTTCCGAAGGATTTGATTCCGATTCTGGTTCTGCTAATATCAAGGAAGAGAGTGATGAACAGAAAGTTGCTTGTCTCTTAGCGGCATCTTCTTTGAAACTTTGTAATATAATGGCAGCTGATTCCATTAGCAGGGACTACAAAATTAGAATGCAAGATCTAGGTCTACTTCTTTGTGAGGTCTCTGAGGCAAAAAATGTCAGTGGCACTTATAGTGTAGAAGCTCTTCGCAAGCTTGGCTATGTCAAAGTTGCTCAGGAAACACATTTTGAGACACTTTTGAGGACAAACTGTGAGAATGGTCATCTTTGGGAAGTAGAATGTTCTGAGTCTCACATTGTTGTAGATACTTGCCTTGACACCACTTCTGGTTTGATTCGTTTGGCTGCCCAGCTCCAGCAGCTTTTTATTCCTGATGTGGAAGAATCTATTGTACACTTGCAGACCAGGTGGAATAATGTCCAGCAGGCACACGAGAGTGATGAAAGTAGGATCTTTAATAGTGGTTCTGCTCCATCAACTCCTGGGTTGCATACTTCAAGCGTAGATACAAAAAGCAAACCTGGTGTGGTCAATTTGATGGATGAGATATGTGACGATGCATTTCACTTGGATGGACCTCTGGATGGCCAGTCTGATACATGTGAATCACAACTTCATATTTCACTGAATGATGCTTTTCTTGTAGAAGCGTGTAACTTAAGTGTCAGAGACGCAGAAAATTTTTCGTGTAATTTGTCCCTCAAAGGGTCAGTGCCTGTAATTGGATTAGAAAATAATGACACCTCAAATTCAAAGAGCAACTTTCCAGGTTTTATAGAAGGGTATTTTTTATCAGACTTATGCTCCCTGCCAGATCTATCTCTGAATAACCAGCCATCAGATGAGGTTTTTAAATGCAAATCTAGTAATGTGAAGAATGGAAAAGTCCCAAGAGGAAACAATGGATGGTATGGGGACTCCTCGTTCAGAATTTTAGACGACCATGTGTCAGAAGTTAGTGAGCGAACTGGTCCACAACAATGTGTAGAAGGTGTGGCTTCTAGCTGTCACACTGGACTTGATGAGAATGGAGAAATTAAGGGGCATGTTCTTTTTAAGAACACCAATGTCATCTGGAGAATGCATGCTGGCTCTGATTGGAACAACTCTAAGAAGAGTGTTGAGCATTCTGCAATTACTCGAGGACGGGATACAGGTGTATGTCTAGAGCTCGCATTATCTGGGATGGAGTTTCAGTATGATGTTTACCCAGATGGTGGAATATGTGTATCTAGGCTTTCCCTCTCAATTCAGGATTTTCGTCTTAGTGACAACAGCATTGATGCTCCATGGAAACTGGTAAACTTCAAACTCTGACTTTTGAATGGATTTACATCTTGTTTTACCATTCTTGGAACAGGGTTTCAACTCTTTTTTTTTTTCCCTTCTGTTTTGAAGGTGCTTGGATATTATCATTCAAAAGATCATCCTAGAGAATCATCATCAAAAGCATTCAAGCTGGATTTAGAGGCTGTGAGACCAGATCCTTTGACACCTCTTGAGGAGTACCGGTGCGCATGCTGTTCCGTTTCATGTTTTTCTTCTATTCTTTTATCTTTTGGGGCAATATCTGCTAGTCATTTTAGCTAATATGTTTACTAATTTTTTCCATTAATTAAGCTAGCCGCATGTAAAATATCTTAAGAATACTATTTAGAGTATTTTTTCTATGGGAAAGAAAAAGAGTTTTTGTTTGTTTGTGAAACTGCAAAAGTTTGACACGTCATTTTTGTTTCTTGATAGGAAAACAACATCCTGCTTGACAGTTTATGACTTCTCTTGCATTTATCAAGCCATTTTTTTTCTGTTACTTTGAGAATGCAATCTAGTCAATTTTTCCAAAAATTTTGCTTTCCACTGATTCCTTATACTACATGGCAGGGTTTTGGGTGAATATGATAAATTTCCCAGCCAAATCATTTAGTATCTTGATAATGCCCAACCCCTGTAGGTTGAACTGTTTCCTTTTGTATCATTGAAAAAGCATCAGTTCATGTGCTACTGTTTATCGTGTAACAGAAAGGGGATAATTCATTGTTTGTCTTCCCATCCCATATGAATTTTCATTTACATAGGTTATACTTCCCCTCATTCAATGCTTTAAAAAAAAAATTAGTGATCCCTAAGTAGGAAAAAAGCGACATAATTACTGCAAATTTTCCCCTTTCAGATTGCGTGTTGCTTTCGTTCCTATGCGGTTGCATCTTCATCAGAGCCAACTTGATTTTCTCATCAGCTTCTTTGGAGGAAAAAGCTTATCAGTTGACGAATGTCCGAGTTTTCCTCAGGATTTGGGTGAATCGGGAATGTTACCAAAAAGGAGTATTAAAGTTGGGGGCCACATCGTGACTGAGGAGGCATTGCTTCCTTATTTTCAGGCGAGTAGACAAAGATCATGTTGTTTAGGCCCAACACCTTGCTGAACCTTTGTAGCCAAATGATAGATAAACATAAACACATGTAGACACTCATATACACGTGTATTTCTCAAGAATGTGGCAACTAATCAATCAATCAGTTATATTTGTTATGTTATGCATTGTCTGTCTTCTGATCTGGTTGCTTCGAATCCAATAATTGTTTAATACTTAGGATACTAGATTTAGATTTTTCATTTGCTGGACATTACTTGTTTCAGCCCATGAGTACTCAGCTTGAAACTCGGTAACATTTTTGTACTGATAATATTTGGATTATGTTTCAGAAGTTTGATATGTGGCCTGTTCTTGTTCGGGTCGATTATAGTCCTCGCCGTGTTGATTTAGCTGCTTTAAGGGGCGGGAAATATGTGGAACTTGTTAACCTAGTTCCGTGGAAGGTAGCTTCTCATTTCTTTTTTTTATCTTAATAATAATTACACTTAATGCTATCCATTTTAAGATGTAGACAGTTCACAAGTGTTATCTTGGCCACAAAAGAAGGCATAAATTGTTACCTTGTTTCTGTCAGCTTACCAGCCCAAAAAGTTTGTTGTGCTGTAACTCTAGTTTTGTTCATTTAAGGCTAATTTTGTGTTGATAGACAAAAAGGATGCTAATGTGGCTTTAATTTTTTGGTAATTTAACAAAACACTTGCCTTATCTTGAGACTGAAACACATTATCTTGAGCAGGAAACTTTATCAGCTTATAAATAATAGGAAATATACACTCTTTGGTTTGACAATATACTGTGTGCTGAGTATGATAGAGATGTAAACAAGGCCTGCTAATTGAGCAGGCTCGTCCTGCCCAAACTATTCAAGTGGTGGGAAGGTGAAAAAATCCTGACCTGACTTTAGTTTAGATGTGGACGGAGTTACTTGTTGGCCTGAACCTGACCTCCTTTATAAAGCTCATGGTTGCATAACAGACTATTAATGCCCCAGTTTTTTGGACAGGAAAAAAGTTGGCATTAGCTTGAGTGGTGAAATTGAAAAAAAAGTATGGGCATGTCATTCAAACTTTAGATGGTGTTTAATGTCTGGTTCTCTTTTACCTGTCAAATTCAAAATTGGTCATTATAAGTGATGTTGCATTACTTAGATGTGGTTCTGGTTCTTGTTTAGCTGATGGTCAAGCTGGATTTGACCTCCTTTATGAAACACATGGCTTTATAACCGACTATTAATGCAATGATCTTAGTTGGAAGGGGGGAAAAGTTGCAATTAGCTTGAATGGTGGAAATAAAAACAAATATGGACTACAAACTTTATTCGGTGTTTACTGGTTGGTTCCCTTGTATTTATATAGCTTGAAATTGGAGTCACTGTAATCGATGCAATGTCCATGTATCTTCTAGTTTTGCTGCCAGTATTTTTTACCATATGCTTATCCATATCCTTGAATGCTTGGTTTTTCCAGGAATTGTCAATTTATTACATTAGGACTTTAGGTGCTTGGGCAGCAAAATCTGGAATGAAAGATGAAATTATAATTCCTTCAGATTACTTGTGTTTTGTTGAGTTTCAATCTCATACGATTCGCAGAATAGATTGCTAGGGACACACTCTCTCTTGCTAAAACCTTTAGAGGGGCTATTTAAGCTCAACTCATTCTCGTATTAGTATGACCATGGCAAGGACTGTCATTTCAGTACATAGATTTGGTCAGTGTGGAAATGGAAAACTTTCAGAATTAAATTTGTTTCCGTGACATTCCAAAACATTGATCAAAGCATACCAAAACATCTAAAAACACTTCGAAACGTTCTGAAACGCCCCAAAAAAGAGGAATTTGGATATTCAATTACCAGTCTGTTCTAGTTTTCTTGAAAACCAAAAAGTTTCGGTCTGAGAGAGAACTTTCAAGAGGAAGTAGAAAAGACGAGCATATCTGTCGACTATGCGGAAGGGGCCTATTGGTTGTCCATCCTGTATATTGAATACTACCTTCCTCTCATTTACTTTACTGGTTTTGTAAAGGTAAAGGAAGTTCACGGTCGAAACAAAATGAACGCTGGGTCCTTGGACCATGGTATAAGGAACTTCAAGGAGTGGTGAGATTCTATGGATGTGTAAACCACTGGTTAGTCAATATTATGTGCGAGAAAGATGTTGTATTTCGTATTTTAGCAATTAGATGAATATTGAAGCCCCCATCTTTTTGCCTCTATTCATGCTGAAGGCCCAGCAGAACTCAATCAAAAGCCTTGGCAGTTTTGCCAATGCAAGTTCAAGAGTGCAGTGCCAGCAGAACTTAGTATGTTCTCATTTAAGCTACATACTGACATGTCATCTGCCAGTAAAGACTTACTCTTCCACTGGTTGATAATTACTGAGAACTGTACTATGGAAACGGATTATATCTTATGTTGTCTCTGGGATTTATTTTATGACACGTGCTTTAAGTATTGTTTTTACTTTGACCTGTTCATATGCTCTTTGGGGCAATTTTAGTGTTACAGAAACTGAATTATGAGAGCATGATTATGACAAGCTCATTCATTTGTAGCCATACAACACTTGCACACCCTCGTAGTATTACACATGGCACAATAGGTGGCCACTGTCTTTTCACCTGACATTAGCACTTAAGCCACAAGTGCAATGGGGGCAATGTTTTGGTAAATTTCCATAATGTAAGTGGACTGTTTGATTCCTACTCGATGACTTCTATTGCAGGGGGTTGAGCTACAACTCAAACATGTTCAAGCTGTTGGTGTCTATGGTTGGAGCTGCATATGTGAAACAATAATAGGGGATTGGTTGGAGGATATTTCTCAAAATCAGGTTTTAGTAGCGTTCATTGTACTTATGATAATATCAGGTCTTCATGTGTTCTAGCAATATAATGCATGAATATCAAGAGATTATATATTCTACAGATTCATAAATTGTTGAAGGGGCTCCCTCCCATTCGATCATTGGTTGCTGTTAGTTCGGGTGCTGCAAAGTTGGTTTCTCTGCCTGTGAAGAGCTACAGGAAGGATAAAAAATTACTCAAGGGAATGCAAAGAGGTAAAGTATTGGAATTCCTATTTATTTGCTGGAAATTGGTCTCCTTGTGTGGAAGTCAGTTGGGTGTTTTAGTGTGCAATCAAATGTGATGTGTGTTTAGTTTCAGAAATGTATTCAATATTTGCAATGAATGTAAAAATTCTTCCTTTATTTTGAGTCACGGAAACAACTTGTCCATAGTGCAGGGTAAGGCCGTGCGTGTTTATTTTACTCTCTCCAGACCTCACAGTGGCTATGTTTCTTTTACCAATAACATGAACATTCAATTCATGCAACATTGACTGTCTTTTCTTTGTTGGATGATGCAAACATTCCACATGACTGTCTTCATGTCAAGAAGACTGTCTCACATTTAGATATGAGATTAAGGGAGCACATGACTCTGTCAAGTAGCAATGATTTCTTGAGTTAGAAAATATTAGTTGATGTTCAGTGTGCAAGCCTCGTTCTACGGAGAAGACTGTATTAAAATGTCTCAACTGATTGTAATACGTACTGGCTGGACTCCTGACGAGTATGGGGTTGCTTGGAGATATCCTCTGTTGTCTTTCAGATTCAATCTGTAAACATTTCATTCAGTTCATTTTCTTCAACTTCTTTGTGCCCACCTCTGGATAGTCTCCTATGGACCCACCAATTGGAAGTATATTCTTCATACAACTTAGACTGTCGATGGTCAAAATAGCCTCTAAAGCCGCAGAGCCTGCACTAAAAGAACCTTGGAATGGACTTCAGCAGTTAACCTTGACAGATGTCTTTTCAATGGAAATCTGAAGCTCCGTCTCTGGACAACACCTTATAGAAAGATACTGCCCTTAACTTCCCCCTCCCCTAGGCGGCCATGTTAGCCTACTTTCTTTGGGTGAATAGTTTTAACTTAGCTAAAGTCTTCTATTTCTTGTTGTATAGGTATAGAGAGAAAAAGATTCAGTTATATATTATTGGAATGGTAACAAAGAAGCATGCTAGGGGTGCTTTTTTTTTTTTTTGGAGGGGAGGGAGCTTTCCTACAAATTATTCTTTGTTGAAAGCTATGCATCTATATCTGTGATTACACATGCCTCTATACAATTCCCTGCCTAGGCTTTATGATATGGTAATACTAGCTATTCGAAGAGTTGGTTTCATTGTTGCCTGGACATTTCTTTGACTACTGGAATGATAGTGTCTGGTGGAGTAAAACAGGAGCCATGGCCTTTTGTAAGGAAGCTTTGACTACAAGAATGAGTGTGTTGGCTGTCATATCTAGTGTCGTGCTTGATTTCTTATTGGTGCATGGAATTGTATTTCACTAGAAAATGCTTTTGAACAAGAGCAATGTGTTAGTGTTTCCAAATCTTTTATTTGTGGATTTACCTCATTTTGAGGATGACAAATAGTGGATACCGTTAGCATATGAAATTGGGGGGAGTGTTCATATGCACATAGATTTTTCCCCAACTCTAGCTTAAATAGGGATCCAAACTTTGTTGATTATATAGCAGATACAATACATTTTGATGTATGTTGCCACCAACACATCAGGAGTCTTTGTGACCACTGGCTTTCTTTGAGCAACCGGTTGATCTGTAATCCGCTTTCTTGGATTTTATGAAATGGTTTTTTTAATTGGGCATAGAAATGATGCAGCTATATTTATTCCAGGTACAATTGCGTTTCTGAGAAGTATTTCGCTTGAGGCAATTGGACTAGGAGTGCATTTGGCAGCAGGGGCTCATGACATCCTCCTCCAAGCAGAATATATTCTCACAAGCATTCCACCCTCTGTACCATGGCCTGCACATAACGGAGTGAATGGTAACTTCAGATCTAATCAACCTAAAGATGCTCGACAAGGAATCCAACAGGTGAACATTCCAACTTGCTTTGAACTTCTCAAATGTTTGTTGTGTTGCTTATCAAACTTGATTCTATAAATTGAAAAATCCAAATGTATTTTTTTGGTGGGACAAATCCGGGTATTTTATCCCACCAGGAGGGGGGAGGTAGGTAGGTATGTGACCCCTATATTACATTAGGAGGGTATTACATACTTTCTCATATTATTATTATTTCTCTGTGATAAAGAAGGCAATGTCAGATTGATGATTTTGAGCTAGAGAATTTTAATGGCTGCACTTGGTGACGGGAAGGTAGTTTGATTGGGAAGTAGTTTGGGACTGCTGTGCTGTCCTCCTTTTAAAGCGTAATATATTGTAATCCCTTAACCTCGAGTGTATCTGTTTGGTGGGAATTTCAATTTAGGAACTGCAATCCCATTGCAGTACCTGAGTTTCAAAGCGATAAATAGTCATTTGGGCTTGAGAGACATATGTTTAGTCTTTTGTTTTGCAAACTATGTTGTTACAAGCTTTTCTTTGATGAGACTTGCTCCATCTTCGTTGTAATATATTAGTTCTGGGAAATAAAATTTATTTACCTACTGGAAAAAAATAACCAAATCCCTTTGTACTCTAGGAAGTACTGATACGGATACGACGATATGACAAAACCTAAAAAAAAATACGGATACGATTAAGATACGGCTATGATAAAATATATTTTATATTGTAATTGTCCTATTATTTAATGACGTAAAAATTATAATTTTTAGTAATTCTTTAACAATAATAAGCAAAATTATTAATTTTTACCTTGAAAAATTTGTAATATCATCTCATTATGATACATCCATAGAGTAAATGTGACTAATTAAAGGAATCAGAACCAACATTTAACTAGTTGGTTTGTTTACAAGAATCTATTTCCAAGATTATAGTGTAACTAATTCATTTTTTATACTCTTTTGACATGTAATAGTAGATAATACTTAAAAAATGTCTTCAAAGTTAAATATAATTTTGTTGATTTTTTTTGTTGTACGTGAGCTTGAAGGGAGAGGGTATAGATTAAAATTAAAAATTGTATATCTTACTCATGTGTAAAAGTATCTGGGAAGTATCCACATATTTTATTAATTATTGGATATGTATGATGTGTATCCTCGAGTATCTGACAAGTATCGTTGCGTCAACACCTTGACGAAGTATCCGTGCTTCATAGCCTTGTACCCATTTGTCTCTCATGTCACAAGGCCTAGTTGATGCATGTCCATATCAGACACTCGGTCTTACTGCCATTTTTCAAGTATATTTTTTGGTTTATCTGAAAGCATCTCCGGTCAGGTCAACTGAATGTTATATGCTATAAACTTTTTACTACAAGGGTGAAGTGCTGCCATGGCATCCAAAAAGAGCGGTGGGGAAGTTTGACTCTAATTGTTGTTATCGGATTGTATGATACAAATTGATAATTGGCTTGTAGGAATATTACACATACATTTTCCTTGTTTCTTCCCTGACAATGGAGCAGAATGTTCACCTGCATTTTTTCTAAACTAGTCTTCAATGGTTTAAAATTTGACAGGCTTATGAAAGTATCAGTGATGGCCTGGGAAAATCTGCCTCTGCTTTAGTTCGAACTCCCTTGAAAAGATACCAGCGTGGTGCTGGTGTTGGTTCTGCTTTGGCAAGTGCTGTTCAGGCAGCTCCTGCAGCGGCCATGGCTCCAGCTTCTGCTGCTGCACGTGCTGTGCATTATGCTCTTCTTGGTGTTAGGAACAGGTAAGCTCTAGCTAGATGTTACCTGATTATTCTTCTTTTATTTGTATTTTTTTTGAGGTAGATGGTACCTGGTATACATATTGTATTGACTTTTCAATGTTTTAATGCCATAGCTCATTGTGGTAATTATGTATGCAGCCTTGATCCTGAGCATAAGAAGGAGTCTATGGATAAATATTTAGGTACAACTTAGCCATGGAGTTCATGTAACAGGTAAGAATTATGGCCATCACTTCCTGCATTTACGTTACAATATTTTCTTTATTGGTTATTTATTGCACACACAAGGGGGCCTCTGATTCGATGATATAAATTCGGCCCAATAACCTTGAGGTTGTGAGTTCGACACAAGAACAACCAGAGTCCAAATAATCTGAAAAAGTTAGGTTTGTACTAGTCCACTGCACTCAGTTCCCTCATTCAATAGGAATTTTTATTCATAGATATTGCAAATTTTTTTGAATGCTAGAATTTAGTTTGGGTAATCATATTTTCTGTGCAGAGGTATAAAATCATAAAGTGAATTGTGGAAGGAACTAGCCCATTGCAGTAGTACACCTTATAAGCCTTTCCTTAGGAACTTGACGTACCTGGATCTGATCAATGGAAAGAGTAGAAAAACTTTTGGAAGTTCAAGATTACTGGTGGGTATTCCTGGTATAGTGTGAGTTACAGCTTTTCCAGAATTGGCGGGCTTACTTTAACATGGCTAAGGTAGTAGCCTAATAGATAAATTCTTTAACATGGCTAAGGTAGTAGCCTAATAGATAAATTAAGGGGCGGAGCTACACGGGCCAACTACCCCCACTCAATTTTGTTTTATAAAAATTTGTTTTGTATAGGTTTTAGTATATTCTGAATATGCCCCCACCAAAAAAATTTAAATTTACTTAATTATTTTTTGCATTTGGTTTGAATTTCTTTACTCTCAATTAAGTGAATTCAAATAATATTTAGTTAGTTGGACTCGAGTCTCTCAAAATGTGTTCAAGAAATCATTCTAAAGCTCTTTGTTTTTCTCTCTATATTTTGTCATCTCTCTCTCACTGTTGTTAATTTATTTTTATAATAACATTTGCAAATTTAAGGTTTCTCTATTATGACCTAGGCATTAATAATTTAAGTCACGAAAATGCCCTCTCACATGCATGCATGGTAAGGTTGTATACATATGACCTTTCCCAGATCTTGCAGGAAACCAGCACATTGAATCACCTTTTTTTATTCATTATTAGTTCAAAAAATTTTAATATTACGTGGTAAAAGTGAAATATTATTGGGATATTATTTGAGGGAGAGAGATTGCCTCCAATTCATTTTCTCTTCAATTCTCTTCTTGGCGGATCACCAACCATACTTTTAAGTGGGACTCATTATATACTAATGGGTCCCTCACTTATTAATGGTAGATGATCCGCCCAGAAAAAAATTATTGGAGGGGATCTGGATTTTATTTGAGAATCTCATGTATTGTCATCATGACATTAACAGTGGGTCTTAGAATTAAATGCAGTCTGTTTTGCTAAACCAATGGCAGTAACTTATTAGGTCTAAATTAAGTACATGTTCTGTTATTGTTGTTAACATTTTTGCCCCCACTACCCCAAATTTCTAGCTCCGCCCCTAAATAAATTTGAAACGTGAATTGTCTTAGTGGCAGATATAAAATGGAATTTTTTTTCTTTTGGATTATGCACACCCAAGGGAAATAACCATTCATTTGTCACCTATTTTTTTTGTTTATTACAAGGCTACTGCTGAATCAGTTCCACATAATTTCTCCGCTACCTGTCGTGTCTGACCACCCGCTGCTCACTGTCTTCATCTTGTAGTGAAACACCTACAATCAGCTGTACCTTTGCCTGATGTGGATATTTGATCATACAGAATTGGATTTAAAAGTAGCACATTTTCCCCATTTTCAAAATCCGAATAAGAGCTGCATTTGTATCATCAACCATTAAACTTTAATTTCGAAGGCCTTTGAAAATTTATTTCGTTACCCCTCCAATTTTGCTGCTGTTTTTGAGAATTGACTTATTGGTTGCAGGTGTACAGATACTGAGGCCATTACTTATAGATTCTTTCCTGTCAAAAGGCAGTGAACCTGTAAATAGTGTACATATTGAGTGAAGATTGATAGTTTTTGCCCTCCAAGCCCGATCCTTGTAATTATAGTCATTTGATTAGCATTAGCAAGTCATTCTGTAGCACCACATTGTTTATAATATTCCCCGACGGCCCCAATTATGTTGTATTGTAATTTTAGTCATTTGATTAGAGCATTAGCAAGTCATTCTGTAGCAACACATTATATATCATATTCCTCAATGGCCCCAATTACATTGTATGCAACATTGTTTGTGTTGTACATAGCTCTGCAAATCTGGTCTCTATCATGTTAGGTCATCTCGCAGCCTCTGTATGTGTGTAGCACTAAGAAAACAACCCTCAAAACGACCACAACCTCTCCCCCCCCCCCCCCCCCCCCCCCCACCCTTCCTTTTTTCTCTCTCTCTTCGGTTTTTTTTTGGGCTTGGGTGATTTCAGAGTTTGTAAGAAAGTGTCTAGGTTATATGCGCACTTGGTGTTTTGTTTGTGAATTCAAAGGTAATTCAAGTGGTAATAGGGACGGACGAGCTGTAAAATTAGATGTTCTGAGTTCAAATATTAACAACTATTTAGGGCTAAATTATGAGAGATTTGTCCTCATGAATACTTTAATTTTAGTGTGGATGACTTATTTTTGATCGGACTGGGATGGGGATGGCTTATTTTTTATTGGACTGAGAAGGAAATTAGTTGAGGTGCGAATAAATTGGTTCAAACACTCCTGACTGTTCAAAAAAAGAAAATGGTGTTTTGTTTGTGGAATGGTCCCAAAGAAAAGTATTCTTCTGTCTGTGATCACTTCTAGTACACACTCTTTGAATGATATATCTCCTGCTATGAGATTCCTGGACTCACTGATATAAGTTGGTCTTCTACCAATGCATGGTTAGTGATCTACTATCGAGAAAATCGCTAGAGGGGTATGAGTCCAAATGTCCAATGAAACTCCTTTTTCCTCCGTCTTCATTGTGTTCCAAGAAAAATATGCCAGTCCTCTAAACCCTAAACGATGAGTCTTCGATTAATTCCATGACAATTCAACACAGCAACATATTTTTGGATGTGCATTACTTCCAAGTTGTTAAAGTCAAAGAACTTATTTCTTTTTTGATGAACACACAAAGAGATATATGCATGTTTTGAACATACTTTACCCAATATTATACTGAAATCACAAGAACCCAAGAAAACTAATAAGCTCAAGTTTAAACACCAATAGGAAAACTAATAAACTCAAGTTTAAACACCAACTGCTGGAATATGAAGTAAAGCAATTTCGTAAACAAAGAGAAACAAGATATGTTGGCTGGGCAATAGTAGATTAGATAAAATTACAAATAAAAGTTATTACAAATTTAGGGTTATTATTACAAATATGACCAGTTAAACCGACCAACAAGTCCTAAATCCTAATGTCTCTAAATTCATCCAAAAGAGCCTTCCTTACCAGTAGTCTCCAACAATAGCTGATGCATGAAAACAAAAATCCTCCTTCCACGAAAATCATGATAATTCTCTATAGCATTCCCTTTACCTCGTTGATCAGCAATTAGATCCTGTACGTAGCCCAAAAAACAAAAGAAAACTAATAATTAGCACCTAAATGGCCAAAGCTATCGTTTGATAAATGTTTTTTTTAAATTAAACAAACAAACAACTTTAAAAAAAAAATGCATGCTTGAATACTACTCCACAAAGTTGATCTATATGCATGATACGTTTATATATATATGTGTGTGTGTGTGTGCGCGCGCGCATATGTATGCTATTATACATAGGATTAAACTTGGAGAAAGCGTAAAACTCGAAACAAGGTCGAAACAAAAGTCCCAAAAAATGCAAAACAGATGTTACTTGCAAAAATATTTTTTAAAAAACAGTAGTTAGGTAAATTACCAGACTTTTTCTTTTTCTTTTTAAATACAATAAATTGCCAATCTCACCTGTTATGTTAGCATAGACCTCCTCAGGAACAAGCACAAGCTTCTTTGCTTCATCTATGGTTTGTAAAGCCTTATCAGTTCTATTAGCTTTCTTGGGGACAATTTGAGCTCTCTTCAGACCCAACTTTTCTTTCCATCGGCCAGGATTCTTTGGTCGCCTCGGCAACACATCCCCATAGTCATCGTCATCAACAAGGAGTTCATCTCTCAGGGTGGTTATCTTTGCAGGCAACAACTTCCCCTTGAAGAACAGCTCATCTGCAGAGATCATGTTGTTATTAGAGACAGAGAACTCAAAATCAGACGACACAGGTGCTTCTCTATAGCTGCTATCATGCTTGATTGGTTTCTGGGTATCGGCAAAGTCACTGGAGAAGGAGATTCTTGGACCCATAGCAGAGCTGAAGTCTTGTTGCTCGTTGTTGAACATGTTTACGCATGCCATATGAGCAATCAGAACAACACCCACTGACTTTTAATATGTTCCTTCTAGTCCACCATAAGAAGTCACATGCAAGATGTGGGTAGTTATACAGTGAGGTCCGTGTGTTCCTGTCTGTGTTATTTTAAAGTCCGGTAAACAAGAGTTGTCTTTATCTTGTAAAAATAACCACACTTTGAACTTTGAAGTAAAAATAACTTGAATAACTTCTATCTGCAAAGTCATACACAACAGGATAAGATAGGTCAATTTGAAAGGAGCGAGTACCGACAAAAAAACATTTGTTTTTAAATTTCTACAAACTATGATGGCACATGAAAGTTGAAAGTGAAATAAAATATTTGCTTGAAGAAGATAATTTGATTTTGCTACATGATCAATTGATTTACCAAAATTAGTATTGAAGTACGATCTCAATTAATTCTGCACTTAAAAAGTATATTATCACTCTGTGCGTGTGTGTGGGTATCCTCCCACACACACACGCACACGCACACATGGGAAGAGAGAGATAGATTTGGATCATTAAAGTAAATTTTAATAATCTACAGTTAAAAATAGATGCACTACGTGATCATGTGTGGGTTCCTTCGCATCCAGATAAACCAAATTATCTAAAGAACTGAGATCTTCACATTTGAATAGGGCCCTCCCCAGATCTGCCCATTGCTGCTAGCTGCTAGCATCTAGATTGCTTTTCTTTTGATTTCCAAAACCAAGGTGCCAACTAATCTTAAAATCACAGTCACTACTTTTAAGACTGGGAAGCTAGAGGACTAGGAAAAAGTAGTCAAAGACACAGTGGTGCAGAACATGGGAAACCAACAGGAATAAGCACTTCGAAAATTTTAAGTTCACGCCACTTCAAAACATACCCATTTTATCAGAGAAATATATTTATTGGATTTCAGCAAATTTTATATTACATACATATTGGATATATATTATGACTACTTAGACATAGGCTAATTACTCAATTTGCATTTTCCTTGTCGTTTGGTACTTGCAAGTTGCTAAGCCTAGCCCCTTCAACCCCCCTTACGCCCCCTTCCCCCCCCCCCCCAAAAAAAAAAAACAAAACCCAAAACAAAAAGGCAAGTAAAGATTTGAGGTACAGCTAAAGCTCATGTGCTGGTTCAGCCTTTCTCATTGATAAAAACTACAAAAGAAAGACCAATAAGTCTCCCTTCAAGTGTTACTGACTGACATTGCCCAAAAAGAAGAGAGTAGTTTAGGCATTGGTCTGACTAAAAACATAAGAATAGTGAAGGGATTCCACTTCCTTGGATGATACTACTGACTCTCACATGGTTTATCCTCTTCTCACTGGGAATATCGGCGGATCGCCAACTGGCATTATGACCATTGGTTGATTCCTCACACTATGAACTGTGAAAACTTCTAAAAGGGAATTTATAGACATGGGAACAAGCTCATAAACAAGTGGAATAAAGCTTAGTTTAATGGCACTGTCTACTTCTGGTCTCCCATCCTGTAAGCAAGTTCGGTTTTTATCCAATAATGAAAGGACCTCTACTATATTCTATTAAATTTTTATTCTGGGCACGTTTTGCAATGTCAGATCAAAACAAAGCTCCTTTATTTTCTTAATCAAGTGCTATGAATGTTGTCACATTCTTTGTAGTAACCCCCATCCCCAACACACTATAATAGGAATAAATGACTGTCAAAATTAACTAATGGCCTATGCCAACCCATTAGCGTTCCTAAATTACAGGCAGAAGATTGGGACCTAAATATCAATCTAACCGCTGGCTTAATTAATCTATGTCTCCAATAATTCACGTCTTCAAGAGAAGCTTAGATTTGTATATATGCATGTGTATAACATTATCCATACATCAATCGAAATGGAGGCAAAAAATCCATCTTTGAAATTGTTCAAAGTTTTTCCTGTAGTTCTAGGGAAAATCCTTTAGTGAATTATGTCTCAAACCAATCCTAGGACTTTTTTTCAATTATGTTGCAAGACTTGTTTAACTTTTGCTAAATTGGATCCTTTCAGTTTCAAGCTTTTTTCAATTTTGGTCAAGTGCAATCATCTATCATTGAGACCTAATGAATTTATTGATGGATGATCAAACTAAATCAAAATTGACAGACTTTGAAATTTAAAGGATTTGGATTCTTCTAGCCTTTATAACAAGGTCAGAACAGCAAAACTTCAATCCTAGTGGCTGCCTTACTCTCTTTTCTGATGATTCTCGCTGTGGCAACATTGACATTCAACCAGCTTGTAATTGGAACCAGAATGGACTAGGGGAGCCCCAGGTCACAATTCTTTAATCAGACCAGAGACAATGAACCAGTTTGTTTTTATTAGTATTACCGCTAGTTAGAACTAAGTTTTAAAGGGTTTTCAAACATTAGGTGCACTTTCTGTTACTGAGTAAACTCGAGGAAGTAGTGATCGTGTTTTGAGGACAAGATTCTACCTGATAAATAACAAAATTAATTCACATTAGTTCTTCTTGACATCAATCCAGAAATTATGTGAGTATGATATGAGCTGTGGGATAGATGATTAAATTCAGACTACCAAATTAATTTATACATATACATTGTCGAGAAAAAAGGTGAGGGAGTAAACTACATTACATAGAGAGATATCTGTTAAGTTTCAAAGCTTAAACACGTCGATTCATGTAAAACCAAAATTCCCACTTCAGTTTATGAAAATTCCTGTCTGACAGCTAGTGAGCGATGTATCTATAGATCCAAGCACATACACAAACACAAACAAACACGGATTGAATTTGAATCTATCATATTAGAGAACTATTGCATCAGAAGGAATGCGAAACCCTAAAATTGAAGCCGAAAAGCTTCCCATGGCGAGAATCAAGGTTACTAAAGAAAATAAACCAAATAAATTAAAACGAAATTGATAATTGAGCAAACAAAACGAAACGAACCTCATGAGATCAGCCACATTCTGCGATTTTCGATCAAGTGTGGCGGAGCTGAACGGACTGTGGATCGTTCACCGTGAGATTGTTTCGTTGTACGATTTGTAATTGAGATCTTCTTCGTCTTCACTAGCGAATTCGTCATCGCTTGAATCTCTGGGTTCGGACTTGAGTGAAAAAGCTTCGCCGTCGTTCTCCATTGTAAGTCTCTCCTCTCGTTTCATTCCCTTTCACTGATCGGACCTCTGGCTCTGGTATTTTTATTTAAACCAATCTTAGTTGGCGGGAAAACGCAGGCAGCTAGTGGGAGTTGGGCCTCTTCCCCTTGCGGTGTTGTCTTTAGTGGGCCCCTATTACGGCCCTGAATTCATGGGCTCATTCCAGAATGCTATAGGCCATTTTGTTGGGCTTTAAGTTGGTCTTTGGAACATTATTTTGTTGGGTTTTTTAAGTGTGGGTACAATTTTTTAGACTTATTTAGGCAAAAATGTATGGATAAGTTGTTTATGCTATAGTACAATTTTTATAAAACTTTTTGTGTTTAGGTACAAAATTCAGATGAATTAAAATCTTTTTTACCTAAACACCATTCCTTAATTTATGCAGTTATCATTGACAGTTATTTGAGGAAACAAATATGTAAATATTACATATTTGTTATCATTCATTTTTGAATTTTGAATGAGCATTTTTTTGTGGTATGTCTGCAGTAAAAGTGTGTGTTCAACAGCTGAGAATTTTTTTCCGATATATCTCTGCAGTAAAAGTCTTCTTCAACGGCCGGTTTCATTGCGATTTCGTTCAACGTACGGCTTGAAGATTTACTTCTCCAGTTGAGGTATATTATTAGTTTATTTTTGTTTGCTTTCAAAATCTATTTTTCTTAATCAATAGTGAATTTCTACTGAAAAAGAAATTGCAAATACCGATCACAATCATTGACTTGAAGATAAGTTTTTAATAATTATATTTTTTCTCTTATTCGGTCATTTTTATTGGGAAATCGTAATTTCGATTTTGTTTTATTTTGTTCGTTGTTGGGATGAAGGGAAAAAAAACTACTTTGGTTTTTAATGGGTGTAACTGTTTTTTAATGGGTATAACTATTTTTCATATAGACAGTAACTGTTGTGTAACTGTGTTGAAAAAAAAAAAACTGTTTTGGTTTTTAATGGGTGTAACTATTTTTCGTATAGACAGTAACTGTTGTGTATCTGTGTTGAAAAAAAAGACTCATTTGGTTTTTAATGGGTGTAACTATTTTTCGTGTAAACAATAACTGTTGTGTATCTGTGTTGAAAAAATCAGAGTTATTTTTTAATGTAACTGTTCATGTATGCAAGTTTTCAGCCAATGTCTGTTTTGGTAGATCCTGTATATTGTAACTATTTTGTGTTTAATGTTTTTCTCCCAGTATGTGATTAATTAATTAGTCATTTGTATTAATGTATTTTATGTTGTTTTCTGTAACTGTTTTTCTTTTTTCTTTTGAATTGATACAATGTCATTCATTTTTTTAATGTCTTAATCATGAATGGAGGGATGTCCCGTTGCACTTCACAAAATTAATCAGGAATGGAGGGATGTCTTCGTCGGATGGGATGTCCCGTTGCACTTCAGCTTGTTGTATGAAATCATCATGAAAATCTCAGTTAACCCATACTGTAAACAATTACAAAAAATAGTTACATCACAAAGTTACACAAACTGTAGGTTATAACTAAGTTTCATACCATGAATATATACGTGTAACATACCATTCGACTTAACATATACTCAACACAGTTACAACCATTTAATAACATATACTCAACATAGCTACTCAATACAGTTACCAATAACATATATAAGATTAAAATACTTAAAATCACAAAATAGTTACTCAATACAGTTACCAATAACATATATAAGATTGAAATACTTAAAATCACAAAATAGTTACTCAATACAATTACAACAATTAATTTTTGAATATTAACTATTTGTAATTTGTGATCATAAATAGTTACTTAAAACAGTTACGTAACTATTTTTTAATCAAAAAATTCTTGTTCCAAAGTGTTTTTTCATATGCAAATGCTTTAAATTTTGTAATTAGGTTACTCAATCTTTAATTACAAACCTGCAATTTGTTATTATCATTTCATCAAAAATAGGGTTTTATTTTTTTGTTTTATTTTTTTCAAAATCAAACAACACAAATTGTGGAAAAAAAAAATTTAAAGACAAAAAAAAAAAAAAAAACATGAATGTCACCTGTAATTTTCGGTGAAGAAGTTGCTGGAGACGATACACAGTTACTTGATCGTAGACGACGATGAATAGTAACTCATATTACTTTTCTTTTTTGGACGATGAACAGTAACTCGTACTCCTTGTTTTTTTGGACTGTGAACAGTAACTTGTATTCCTTGTTTTTTTGGATGATGAACAGTCACACTTCTCGCATTCCCATGGACATAGAATTCCTCTGCCAAAAATGATGGATTTTGATAATTAACCCCCTATTTTCCCTCTCATTACTTGATTGCTACAAAAAAAAATGGATGGAAGATGATAAGTTTCCATACATCTGCTATTTACCGATGGCAATAATGACATTTTTAAAAAATATGCACTTTATCCCAAATAAGTTTTTGAGTTGTACTTTTGCCTAAATAAGTTTAAAAAATTGTACCAGTTTCTAAATTCCCCTTTGTATCGGTTAGCCCACAAGGTTTGATAGGCTTATGTCTGTCACAGACCCAACGTCTATGTTAGATTTATGTCAAATATTAATCAACTAATTATTTCTCATGTCTGAAATCACGAAATAATAAAAAAAATGGTCAACAATAAATATATTTGTATTCACACTAAAAATCAAATTACAAAGATAGAGGAGAAATAAAAGAATTTAAGCATTGGTTATAGTGGGGCCAAGTGGTGGTAGTGATGGTGGGGCGGCAGTGGTAGTAATGGGAGACAGTGATAGTTGTGATGGATGATGACAACCGGTTGTAATGGTGACAGCTATAGGTGACAATGGTGATGGTGGTTGAGGGGCAATGGGGGTGATGTGGTAGGAGTGATAGTGGGATAGTGGCGGTGGTGGTAAGGTGGCGGCAACAGTGGTGGTGGTGGGGCAGTGGTGGTGGTTGGTGTGGAAGAGGTGATGGTGGGATGACAGTAGTGGTGGCAGTAATGGTGGTAGTGGGGCGATGGGTGTGGCAGGGTTGCGACAGTGGTGACGGTGGTGGTAGTGGGGTGGCGGTGGTGGTAGTGGTGATTGTGGTGGGGCGATGGGGCTGGTGGTGGTAGAGGTGTTGGTGGGGCGGTTTCCAAACACTTTTTTTTTTAAAGTACTTATCAGAAATTATAAATATTAAAAACGTTTTTAAAAAGTCACTCTAAACACACCCTTAGGATCCTATTTTTCATATTAAATTTAGAGTAATAATATTAGCGGTCAAATTAACTTTAAAGTAAAATTTAAAGAGATCTCAACCGCGAATAGCAAAAGTCATTTTGTTTATCTTTTGAGATTTGAATTATATTGTACTTTATTATATAGATCTTATTCTATATATATCTATATCTATAACATAAAAACATGGTAGATTTCATTAAGCTCATCCGACCGTCTCAAATAGACTCATTTAATGCCCACCAATATCCTTCTCAAAACTATTCACATTGAATTCTCTCCCTCCAAATCCATCACTTTTCACTTAAGTTGCACCGTACCTTCAGGCACAAGTTACCCCTAGTACTATATATAAAGCAATCAAAATAAGACAATTATATTTTAAAGCATGTCTCATATAACTACGCATCTACCTCACTAATTAACTACCAATCATTTAATTTTTTTTTTAAAATCAACCATTAATTATGTTTTATCATCCTAACTTTTCATAATTATTTTATCACTATAATTTTTTATTTAACTTTTCAAATGGAGGGATGACAATAGGAGAAAAAAAGAGGAAGGGAAAAGAAGACGGGGAAGGAAAGGGATGTGTGCAAATTCGCTATAATTCATGGGACCACCACTAATTCAGTCTATTTAAAAATAAGTGTATCTTTAATAGATTTTATATTCTCACTCAATTCTCTATTCTAGAGAATCAACATCTAAAAATTAATCTTTAATAAAGTCTCTATTTAGACTATTGAAAATAGAGAGCTAAATTTAAAAATTAAACTCTCTCTATAGAGGATATAGAGGATACTTTTATTCATTAAATACTTTGACTATAGAGGATATTATTCTACTATAATAGAGAATTCTATTGGAGTCGTTAAAAAAAAAATTATTCTCTTTTTATTTATCAAATATATTTTTTATTTAAAAAATATTTCTCTAAAATAGAGAGCACTATTAAAAACATTGTAACGTGGTTTGGACGTTAAGTATACAAAGTTATTGTAATCCCTTTTTCTCTTATCAAAACAATTACTCTTGGATCTTTTATGAACTAAGCATTCACTTAATTTTTGTGCTAACAAAAAAATTATAATTCCATTACGAATTAAAAAAATAAATATTTTCTCCACATAATACTAGTTAAAAAAGTTATTCGTTTTAGTACTACTTTAATCAATTTTTTTTTTATGATAGGAAATTCGTGTCAAAAATTAATGAACCTTAGACCTATAAATTTCATGTAACATGAACGGTATGTTATGTCGGGTAGGTTCCAATCACAACCCAAAGCCCAATTTAGAGTGGGTGTCAATCGTGTCGAATTAAATAGTTACGAGTCAGGTGTAATCAGATTCGTATGAAAAATCAATAAATCTGTACACAACTCGTTTAAATAAATAGGTGAAAATCTTTAAATATAATTCATTTATTAAGCGAGTTACACGAGACCACTCATTTAACCAGTTTAATAAACGAATCGAGTTGAGTATGGTAAGGTTAGCATGATAACCATTTTAACCCTTTACTCATTTGACTGGTTAATCATTAAAAAATAATGTAATTCAACGAAAAAAATATTATTAAATTTTTTTTTAAAAATTGATATAATTAATAACTATATATATTATTTTAACTAATTTTTTTAATAATTAAAAAAATTGACATATCTCACCCGAACACAACCTTTTAAATAAACAGGTCTGCCAAGTTTATCCATTTACCATCCAAACTCCGTTTAACTCTGTGTCGATCCTTTTTGTTTCTAACAAGTAGGGTTGTTAGTCGAATAAATCCGAGCTGAACTTGAAATGCATGTTTCTTAATCGAGTCAAAAAAATTGTTCAAATTCAGCTCGTTTAAGAAACGAGTCGAGCCTGAACGAATAAAAAACAAGTCGAGCCCGAATATTTGTACATAAACGAGTCAAGCCTATCAAGTTTGAGCTGAACTTGTAAGACTTGTTTTCTAAACAAACTTAAAAACTTGTTCAAGTTCAAGCTCGTTTAAAAAACGAATCGAACTTGAATAAATCGAACCCGAACCAAACTCAAGCGAAACCCGGCTCAGTTTGATTAATAGCCGGTCTAGACGCCGATATAGAGTAGCGCACTCTCTCTCTTTCATCTTAGTTACTCTCACACTTTACTGGGGTTTATCATTCCCGTGCCTAGGGTTTTTGTGTTCATTTGCAGAGCAAAAATGGCGTCTCTACTCGCCGTTCGCAGAGCTCGAGCCTCCATTTTCACTTATCCTGTCAAGGTACGATCTCTTCACTCCTATTCTCGGTCAATTTTCAATCTCGACAACAACCAAACCGTAACCCTAGCCCTAAAACCCTCACTTTCCACTTCATCTTTCAAAACCCTGACCACATCAACCGTTTCAAATGAGTTCCAGAGACCTCCACAACAGCCGTCCGATCCACCTAGGGTTCTTCCGCAAGATCAGAGAGACAATAGTAACCAGTGGGTCTCACAAGACCAGAGCTATGGAAACCCTAATCAGTGGAATAGTCGCCAAGATCAGAAGAACTTTTCTAATCAGATGAACATGAACTATTCTCAACCTCAGAGCCCGAATCAGGTGAATTATTCCAATCTCGGTCCAGGTCAGGGATATACCCAAAGGGGAGACCCTAATTTTCCAAATCAGAACTATGTTCAACGTCCAAACCCTAATCAAAATCCGAACTATCCGCCACCTGGAAATGTTGATCAGTGGAATAGTCGAAATCAGGGGTACCCACAACCTGAAAACCCTAATTTCAAACAGTTTGAAGTAAATGCAAATGTTAATCAGGGGTACCCCCAAAGTGGAAACCCTAATTTGGGTCAGAATTATCAGCAGCATGGAGGGTTTCAGAATCAGGGTTTCTCTCAAACCCCTACTCAGAGTCAGAGTTATCCACATCGTGGACAGTGGAATAATCAGAATCAGGGTTTTCCTCCACGTATTAATCCTAGTCAGGGGAGCCCACAAGATCAGAATGCTCAGAGGGTCAACACGAACAATCAGACCCTGAATCAAGGACAGATTGTTGATAATCAATCCACAAGTGGCCCGCCTGCTAATGTTGATTTAATGGGTTTGTGTAGAGACGGTAAGGTTAAGGAAGTTATTGAATTGATGGATCAGGGAGTACGCGCTGATGCTCAGTGTTTTGGTGTGCTATTTGAGTTGTGTGGGAATTTGAAGAAACTTGAGGATGCTAAAAAAGTGCATGATTACTTTTTGCAATCAACTTTTAGGAGTGATCTTCAGTTGATCAATAAGGTAATCAACATGTACTCGAAGTGTGGGAGTATGATAGATGCACGGAGGGTTTTTGATCACATGCCGGATAGGAACATAGATTCTTGGCATTTGATGATATATGGGTACGCAGAGAATGCATCGGGTGATGATGGGTTGGCGTTGTATGAGAAAATGAGGAGCCTGGGGTTGCAGCCTACAAAGGAAACTTTTCTTGCTGTTTTATCTGCTTGTGCTAGTGTTGATGCTGTGGAAGAGGGTTTTATACATTTTGAGTCAATGAAGACGGAGTATGGAGTTGATCCTGGGATGGAGCATTATTTGGGGCTTCTTTCTGTTCTTGGAAAACCTGGGCATCTTGCTGAGGCTGAGGAGTTCATTGAGAATTTACCCTTTGAACCAACAGCGGAAATTTGGGAGGCGTTGATGAATTATGCTCGAATTCATGGAGATATTGATCTTGAAGACCGGGCTGAGGAGTTGATGGTTGGTCTTAACCCCTCGAAGGCTGTTGCTAATAAGATCCCCACACCTCCACCCAAGAAGCAATCTGCAATTAATATGCTTGAGGGTAAAAACAGATTAGGAGAGCTTCGAAATCCAACCCTCTATAAGGATGATGAGAAGTTGAAGGCTGCGATGAAAGAGCAAGGTTATGTGCCCGACACCAGATATGTTCTTCATGACATTGATCAGGAGGCCAAGGAGCAGGCCTTGCTCTATCACAGTGAACGTTTGGCAATTGCATATGGTCTGATCAGTACTCCAGCAAGGACGCCTCTAAGGATCATCAAGAACCTCCGTGTCTGTGGTGACTGTCACAATGCCATCAAGATAATGTCCAGGATTGTGGGGCGTGAATTAATAGTTAGAGACAACAAAAGGTTTCACCATTTCAAGGATGGTAAATGCTCTTGTGGCGATTACTGGTGAAGTTGCTATTGCTTACCGTTATCGATAAGTACTCTGGTTAGGACACCTCTAAGGATCATAAAGTGTCTTTTGCATACAGTGACCTAATATTACGCTGCTGTCATGATCATGTCCGCAATTGTTGGGGTTTTTTGACTGATAGAGATGACAAACACTAGCATTCTTGGAGTTACAAATGGTCTTTTGAAGATTACTGGTGCACTTGTTATGGTTTGGAACTGTCGTTTTATGTATTCATTAGATCATCTTCCAATCTGCAGTTTAGTTTGTGAAGTACAGACTGCCAAATTGTTTTTAGTTTCTGTGGACAGGTGAACCAGGTTTTTGTCATAATAGGGAAATGAGCATAGTCACTATTCCATTGCGATACTAGCTTGGGGAGTTCTGTGGTCTAAAGTTCAATAATTTTTTTGTTTTGACAGGCCATTTAGCGTTGATTTTGACTAGGCCGACAATCAACCGTATCGGGTTCGTGTCATATTTAAATCATGTCTTGTCAAAGTACATCAACTTAATATAATCGTGTATTGCTAAGTTTGGGTTCGTATAATGTATAAATAGTATTGAGTTTGTATAGTGTTTTGCAGTTTCGGGTTAACCTATTTATTTGATGCGTCTAATTTGTTTATGACTCAAATCCACTAAAAGTAAAACTTAAATTTACTTGAGTCGTGTTTAGTTTTGTGGGTTTTATTCCTCGCCTTTCTTACGCCATAACCAATAATAGTTACCACCTTTTGGGTTTTATGATGAAGTGGAAATATCAATTGCTTTATTAAGAGAAGATAGCTTTAAAAAGATAATTGTGCGGAAGAACCTCTTTTTAACAATACCATTGCATTGCTTTTCAAACGATTGCTCAATCGTACACGTTGGAAGTATTAAATAAGATTCATAAAAAATGGTATACCTAGTGCACGGGCACGTTGGGAGCTTCATGCATTGGGTTAGATGTATACCATTTTATCTCAACAAGCAGATACTGTTACGTTAAGATCTGTTCTTAAAATGTACATAAGATTCATATTTGATCTTAATCACCTTCTTGGAAATTAGATACATGTACATGACACTGCTTCTTAGAGCCTTAGATTGGTATCATACAGTTCAGTGTTAAAACTTAAAAAGATTAATTAACAAAGCTTCATGGATTGGGTCATCATGGTCATGAATTCATCCATGTCAATTGAACCATCCCTGTTAGCATCCACTGCCTTCACCATTCTCCGGCAATCTTGCAGGCTGCACCTCTCTCCGAGACGCTTCAACAACTCGAACACTTCCTCCACAGTTATCTTCCCATCGCCATCCAAATCAAATGTCCGAAAGGCGCTCTGTATGTCCATTGTCTTCACCCTCTTTTGCACTTCTAGAAACTCTTTGAAATTAATGAATCCATCGCCATCCAAATCAGCAACTTCAAATATCTTTTCTACCTCTCTTGTCGTGCTTCCCTTTCCCAGTGCTCGTAGTATGGCCTTGTACTCCCCCTTGGAGAGCTTTCCATCTTTGTCGGAATCAAATTTATCAAATACCCGCTTCATCTCATCCATATTTGGCTGGAAAGCAGGCAATAAGTCGGAGTTTTGCCTGTCAATGGATGAAAACATCCGGGATGGTTTCCGTAGGAACTTCATCTTTGACAAGTTGTACCGGAAATCAAGAAAACTCAAATTTGACATTTTTTTTGTGGGGATAGAGCAAAGGTTTTGGAGACGACAGATCCGATAGTATACCACACCTTAAATAGTAGAATGACAAAATCAAATTTATAGTTATGAAAACCTAAAAAGATAAAGATATTCTGATGCTCAAATCCTAAGGATAAAGCAGAATAACTTTATTCCATCAACAACTTGTACTAAGCCACCATCCAACAGAATATTCTTAAGTCAATGGATTAGATAATCGAATAAAGGAGGGACAATTGCAGGAAGGAAAAGTAAAACAAGAAAAGAATCCATTCTCAACTCTCTAAACAGGTTACAAGCGATTCCCTTTATTCTGAGCAACCACAAAGGTTTACTAAAGTTCCCTTTGGTTCAAGTTAAAGAGAATTAGGTACAAGAACTCCCATGAAAGGTTGCTTAAGAATTACAACAATTCTACACTGATGAAGAAGCATATTGACTCATCAAAGCTACAAAAATAATTTTCCCGGATTGGAAAAGATGTTCCATAATTACTTGTGTCAAGGCGGTTTCCCATTATCCAAATCCTCCATCACATCAATATCACTGCGTGTCGTTATCTTCTGCACATATCCTGCAATGATGAGAATAACAAGTGAAATCGGTGTTTTGTGACCAATAACATTTTGAATGTACACGCAAAGACGTGGGAATATAAGATAATTTGCATTGGAGGTATGATCAAACAAATGGAAAAGAAGCCCAATCACATTCAGTGATGGAGTTTACAGCATCAACATCTGTACCAGACTCAAAGCAAGAAGTATTTCCACTAATATGCTCATGTTACTTTTCTTCCTCATAACAAAATGATTAGTCATGCATGTTACTTGTTTATCTGATATGCAATGAAAAAGAATATTTCATCATTTGATCAAACAGTCAGGGAGCAAAAGAAAATCTCTGCAAACACCCACCAGGACAAACAGAGGAGACACGTGAATTGGCACACTAGGTAGAGAATGTCTGAATTTGATTGAATATCTTTTAAATTCTGGGTTTTGCGTGAACTAAATAATGACACCAAATATGTAAATTTTGGAATAGGATCAAATATGTACACAATCTGGCTGAAAGCTCTCTAAACAAACACAATAAAGCTTACTCAAGCCTTATTATACAAATAACCGAACAAAGAAAGAAAGACACTTCAAAGAATTTCATCACACAAAATCTAGGTCAAGAACTTCATGAATGTCCATAAATTTCCATTCTGAAGCAACTAATTGTCGACTGTCAGAACTTTGCTTATAACATCTCACAACCTTCCACACATTCTTTAATCAGGTGCATCAAACCTTAAGCTGCAAATCAGTTTCAAAACACCAACCACACCTCCTATTGATGTGGAAAATCTAAAATCTCCACAAAGCAGATCGAGGACTCACCTTTACAGAAAAGTATAATCTATCAGATACTGCCACATCACAATCAAACTTTTTCTCTTGCCTTTTATTTTCCCTTTGAGAATGATTACTTAGACTGCCATAGGCCACTACATCGTGTAAGCATAACTAGAATCTTTTGAATTGGAAACCAGTGCTCCAATCTGCCAAGACCATAGCAGCATAAAGGCCATGGAGACAAGAAATATCATATCATGTAACACTTGTGCCATTGCACTGGCCATCTAGAATATATTCATCCGATTAAAGAATAATGACATCAGTTAAGAAAAGTAAAAGAACAAGTTTTCATCACCCTCAAAAGGAAGAGATAACTGCACACACAACACATCAAGTTTAAATGCAGATAAGAGGATTGAAAACATGTTATTGTTAAGCAATAGTTGTCTATATCCTTCCGCAATGTTGGAAAATAAACAAGGACACTCTACTACACGTTATAGAACAGTTCTGCGATGGAACTCTGCACCATGTGCACTTTTGGTGGCGTTGAAAATAAGTATTCAGCAGAAAAAAACCAATATATCATCACATATACAGTTGTTTGAAAATCATAATATTAGTCCTTGTATATCTTGAAGGTTTATGAAGTTATGGTTAGTACTAGTAGTGGTTGGAAATTTGTACTTCTAAGCTGTGTGCCATCATTCCCTACTCCCTCCTTCAGTATGTTGATCTTAATGTTTTAACCAGAAATGGGTTCCTTTGTTCATGAAATATAAACAAGAGACCCATACCATGACTGAAAATTCAATTTCAAAAGTTACTAGTAATAGAGTATATTTAGAAGTCAGGATGTCATTAAGTACACGTAGTAAGAATAGGGATTACGGGTAAGATGCTAGCTAGCCTACAACCAGACGCCTCTGGAAACAATACTGCCTTCATCAGGTTTAAGTGATTTATGAGTAGGCAAGGCCTAAATGTGATGTAGCCCCAGACGGGCTCAAACATATTAAAGATATGATAAGATCTATTGAAATCTTTCAATCTCCATAGAATTCGGATAAGGATGATGATAAGCATGGGTGATATTTTATCTTTATCTAATGTATTTTCTCACCCTATAAATAGGGTTGAAATACTAGTATACAATCACCAATGTTTAATACATCGATGTAGTCCTTGGGACGTTTGATCCGTGCATGTAGGTATTGTGTGTTTAACCACGTTATTCTTTGTGTCCCATTTTTCTATCATTATTCTATCTCCAATCTCTCTCATACTCTAAAATTCTTCATGGCATCAAAGAAGGAAGTCTTGTATTCGATTCTCACCGTCACCCATATTCATGTGCTAGGCTCAAAGTCAAGCATGCTCGTGAGGGAAATACTTAAGTTATATCATCTCTAACAACTTAAAATTTTGAAGTAGATGGTTATTTAACAAAACAAAAAATGATAAATTGAAAGAAGGCAAGCTAAATGGGTAATAGAAAAAAAAAAAAAGGGGGGGGGGGGGGGGGGGAGAGAGAGAGAGAGACCATATTGGGTAGCTAAAGAAGGTGGTCCAAAGTTGATAAAAGATGGCAGTACAACATTTGTCCCCTATGGCTATGGATTCTAATTTTCTATGTCACAATAGATGAATAGAAACAACTTATTTAGGTGAAAAAATAAATAAAAACCAAGGTGCTTCACTAAAGATACTCGAGTAGAAGCACATTAATTTCATTGTTCCAACCGTAAAAAAAAAAAAAATATAGTCATACAAATAAATATATGAAAATAGCATGTGATTTCTGCTACTTTTGCACCTAGAATGAAAAAATCAACTGAAATGTGTATTCTAATGAGTTTTTGAGCTCTCGACTCTCTTGACTGAACTCTCTCGGTGCTAGTTCTATAAAACATGGAAAATGAAAGTAAAGGCTGTTATTAGCTTATGTGCATTAGGTGGGACGAAAATAGCAGAATGGATATGATAAAATACAGGCAGATTATGAACATATAATGACGGAGGAGGAAAGATAACCAATTCCAAGGCAGGGTATGCATTTGCAAACAGTTTCCTTCCCCCTTTTATTGGAATAACTGACAAATCCAGTCCCTTGGCAACTCCGACACTTTCCAGTCCATTCATACACCACTTCCTTACAATCCTACAATTCCCATCGATAACACAAGAAACAATCAAAAACCAAGTTATGATAACAAATCAGGGAAAAAAAAAATCCTTTGCTCTTTTTCCCAAATTTTCTCGGCAACCAAGTAGGTAATGAGAGATTAGAGAAAAAAATGAAAACTAAAAATTTAAACCTCAACTTGGGGGTCACAACGGAGACGCCGGTCGATCTCATCAGCCGACACCGGAGATGAGTCAGGGTAAGTCATGGGAAGTGGAAGAGCGTCAGCATCGTCAGCCAAGTAGCTCTCTCGGTCACGCGACCACTTCTTCTCTCTCGCATTGATTTTACCATTCTTGTTATTCGCAATTCGTCTCTCAGCGGCGGGGGAACCGTCGGAGCTTTGGCCAATGACGCCCCTGCTAAAGGCGGCGTCCACGGTAATCGGCAAGTTAAACCACCAGCGAGGAAATGAGGGGCCGGCAGGAGAATCGGCAGAGGCTCGGCAAATGACGGTGGTGGTGGAGTAGTTAGGAAGAGAGAGAATGGGAAGTGAGAGGAATGGGGGTTTTGATGCGGATAAGATTGAGCTAGGGTTTATAGGAAACATTCGAAGAATTCAAGTATCTCATATACGTAAATGCGTGTGTGTGAGTGAGAGAGAGAGAGAGAGAGAGAGAGAGAAAGAGAGGAGTTACCAGTGGCCAGTGGGTGAGAAATTTGGAACAGTCCAGTTGCGAGGGACATGGAGATCATGGGGCACGGCTGCCGTGTGCGCACGTCCCCCCAACTCCCAAGTGCTTACGAGAATATGTATCAAAGAAACTGGTTTTGACGTTTGAGTTGGGATTTATGTTCAAAAAAAATTGGGATTTAAAATAAATCGAGTAATGTTAGATCAATTAAAAATAGAGATTAAATGATATAATATTACTGTAATATTATTTTTAGTTTCATTTTTACACATTCAGAATTCAAAATTATCTTATTTTTACATATTTTTGTAAAAAAATTTGGGATTTAATTAAAATTTCTGTTAAAAAATTTGAGATTTAAAATAAATCGAATAATATTAGATCAACCAACAAAGGAGACTAGAAATAGAGATCAAATAATATAATAATATCGTTAGTCTCAATTCTATATATTTAAAATTTAAATTTATCTTATAATGTCACATCATTTGATCTCTATTTTTTTTATCAAACTCCCTAAAATTAGAATAATGCTAAACTCATCAAAGAATGAGATAAAAAAATATAAATAAAATAATATAACATTACCATAATAGTATTATTGATCTTACTTTTACACATTTAAAATTTAATTTTTTTTATTATTGTAATGTCATATAATTTGGTCTCTGTTTTAAATTCTATATATCCGATTTATCTAACCATTTCGTCTTTTTTTTTTTTTGGTCTCATTTGACATATAACATATAATAATAGTAAAAGTTAAAAACTTATATACATATGAAATTCGGAACGGAATCCATCGGAAAAATAAATGAGTATTTTAGGGAATGCTGGGGAAGAAGGGAATGTATTTTTTTTTCTGTTTTGAGAAAAGAAAAATCTTATTTACCGGACTATTGTATATTTCAATCTGAATTAGGGATTCCGAGTACAACTATAAATGATTTTTAACTACATATACATCTGATCATATATGTATTACATTATGTACTATAATAAAAGAAGAAGGGTTTTCACTGCGAGATCTAAAAACATATCTCTCCGTGACACCGATAATAAGTACTCTATGGTTCGAGTCTTCAACAGGTCTATTGATAGGAATTAATTGTTTTTTTCCAGATGCATTGACATTCCCCTTTTTTTCATTCTAGTTATTGACATAGGAAGGAATATGAATAAAGACGATTAGAGATATTGGTCTTGTCATAAAAATATGAAATAAAAATTAGCAAATAATTCAAATCAACTATGTGAAAATCAACTGATTGAACTTATCAAAATTATTTAGCAGATCAAAATAATAGAAATTGGATTGAATTATGTAAAGCTAAAAACTGCAGCTTGTGCCTATTACTATGTACTTGTCACCGGACTGACACTAAGGCACAAGTGGCATGTCCGAACTTGATCTTTTTTTCCTTCTTTTTTTCATTTAAGAAAATCTTGATTACAATCAGCAAGCGGTAAAATTGTAAGCTCGGGTGGAGAACAGCTGACCAACTCAAATATAGAGAGTTGGACATCACAAAAGCTGCATTAAAGGCATTAATCTATACAATTATATCAACAATAGATACACAAAAAGGCACACATTCCCTTTGAAGCCTTGTTAGTAGCTGGGAAAGTTGACAACAGATTGCTTTTTTTTTTTCCACCTATTTGGCTACCTGAGATTTGATGCCACCATCTCATATTCTACTAGGGCTGCTGACATGCAACATAGCACATCCAACAACCAATTTAAGGCCATCAACTAAACCTAACATATGCACAAAGCTACAATTAACCAGATTCATCATTTTTATCACGGTTCGAGCTTTCTTCAGTCGTGTCAGTATTCACATTCAAATCCCTCCTTTTGGCTCGACCAGTACTTACACTAGAATCAGTTATGCATGCACGTTTTCGTGGCTTCCTCGATGAAGCAACAGTAACAGGATTGAGACAGGGCGGTTGTGGTGTGCTTACAGCATGCTTCTGCGGCGTACCATGTTTTGTACTTTGTGGTGTATTTGTGCAACATCGCTTGGAATGAGCCGGAGCCTTGAGTTGGCCAGCAGAACAATATCTATGCATTGCAAGGTTAGGCTTTGTAGGTAGAGAACCTGGAGGGCATGAATTCAGATCCAAGCATAAAGAACTCCACGGGTTATCCTCCTCTTGGTCGGTCAAACCCAACTTAATTGTGCTGCCTTCTGAGGGGCCACAGGCGTTGCCTTCTGAAGTGACATACGTACTTGGTTCACATCGTGAATGATTGATATCTATATCTGTGGCAACTTTTGCAGCCTAATAGCAAGTAATAACAAAAATGTAAAACATGGACAGAATAAGTTATAGCTGGCCCATTGAAAAACAAGATTCGGATTGCGTACCAAATTAGAGATGAGGTACCAAAGAAATCATGAGATAAAAACTAATCTCAACTTTTTTGGGGTAGACAAAACTCACATACAAACCAATCAAAAAATCTGAGATACAAACATGTGAGGATTAACATAACATATGAGCCAAACCTTGCCATTGAAGAACACATCCAACAATCACAAACATTGGTGCAATCAGTCAGAAACCCTAGAATAATACGAGAAGGAAATACCCAGAAATTGAAAATAAGAGCATTTTTTTTCTACAAATTTAAATAAGCAGCACATTAGTAAAATGTTAAGAGAGTTCAATCGTTAAATAGAATGTGGCCTTCTTTAAAACTTGAATCAGCTGGATTTGCCATAACGGCGCATACATTTGAGCGTCAACCAAATTTCAAAACTTCTGAACTGTTATATTTCTTAAAGAAAGCAGTATGATGGGTTTCATCACGTTATAGACAATGTAAAAGAATATAGTTGAAGCAGGAAGAAGAAATTCAATAGCATAATATCCCCAGAGAATGACTTATGCCTCTAAGAACTCAAGCAGTTAAATACAAACAAAAAGATATGAACAAGGTACCTTATTTTGTATGTTGAGGTTCTGTTCAGAATCAGATCCCTCTTCTCCCTCAGAGTCAGCCATCTCTTCACACTCAAACTCTACATTTTCTCCAATTTCTTCATCAGAATCACTTAACTCTTCCTGTTCCATCACGATTTCTGGAAGAGACAAGTCACCTACAATATCGACATTGTTTTCATTTCTCCCATTGCTGGATTTGACAGATGCATGGGCACCAGAATCAAGATTCTGACCGAGTCCCTTTGAAGTAGAAGCCGTTGGCACATATGCACTGCAGTGATCCAATGAACTTGTTGTGTTTTTTTCAAATTCTGAGGTTCCAGCTTCTGAAACACTTATTATTGACACCACTGGATTGTGTTCACATGCATTTCTGCTTCCCACAGCTTTTGGCTTACCATATTTGCAACTCAGTTGAACCTCCAAGTCAGGTTCCTCACTCTCTCTACTAGGACTAGAAAGTTTAGCACAGGTAGCAATTGGACTACTATTGATGTGTGACTTAGCCAGGAAAGCATCAAATGGATTCTGAAATGGAGCACCTATGCCCCTTAATGGTTCTGAATTAACAGATGGCTGGGCAGTTGAGTGTACAGCTACTGAGTCACAATTTACATTATCGGTTCTTTGCAGAAGTGGATGGAAATCAAAACCAAGTGCTGAGGAGGCAGCAGTTACCTTAGACTTCAAAGACTTGTCAAAAAATTTAGCGGTGTTGCTTACTTGGTGAGGATTACGAAAGAGACTCAGATTCAAATGGGGCTGGTTCCCTGGGAAGAAATTGAAAGGACAAGGATTACTAGTACTGCTGTTTGATGGGTAATATGGCAGACAACCATCTTCCGGGGCCTGGAACAATAAAGGATGCATCTGAAGACCTGACCCATCTTTTTCTTCTGAAAAACATTTATCCCTGAGGACTCCAGAACCGTGATTGCTAATACTTGGTTTCAGCAGATTATTCCTATTTTGTACAGCCTTTGCTGGATAATTGGTCCCTGACTTCACAACGGACGCAGGTTTTGGAACTATATTTTCTGTGCCAGGAATGCCACTACAAGCCTCAGTATCAGATACCTTAGTAAATGCTCCACCTTGATAGGTTTTAAAAGCTGACTGGGACATTACACGAACTGATGGTGGAAGATTTAGAGGAGGCAAATCCGGAGCTAATTTGACTAGGAAGGCATTGTTAGCACTGCGAGCTCGATTTGGTCGAACACATACTTCGGAGTTGGAGGACCTTATAGTTAAACCAAAAACAGGTTGATTCAGCTCAAGAAAAGATCTACAATGCTAGCATGAATAAAATGAGATAAAGCAAACAGATACTTGGAGCACCTTAAAGCAGATGGAAGCTCATGACCAATTTGAGGTTGAGAGATTCCACACCCACTATTCATTTGTTCCCTGACAAGAGAATTTTCTACGGAATGTAGAATAGTGGGTGGATTTTTTTCTCCCCAGCCTGAGTCAGGATGTTTCAGAGAAACGCTGGAGTTACCAGGTCTCCAATCTGCAAAAAACGCCTCATGAACATAGGCTTCGTCTTCCTTGTCCATGCAGTCATCTGCACTATTATTTTCTTCACCAGCATTATCAGTACTGTAGTCCTGTGATAATTAAAGAATTCAAAGTAAGGCTAACCCATAGTCCACAAAAACAGCCCTCATCCCATGGCCAACAAGCCAAAGCATAAAAGCTCATGATTCAAGGGATCATAAGCAAAGCTCAAGCCACTAGTCAAGAGCTGATGCCTCATAGAAACTGATAACCTTCATGCATGAATACATAATCAATACATTTTAAACAAACCACCATTGTTATTAGTCCTAAAGTTAGATTAAATTATTTTTACTCCAAAAATAGACTTCTGGACTTCCAAGTACAGTACATTGAGCACCACTACAGTACTACCACAATCGAGCATAGGAAGGGACAAGCCAAGCATAAGTCTACTTAGGCTACGCAAAGGTCAGCCAAGCTAGGCAAAGCGTGGGTTGTTTAAAGTTCCACACACAAACATAATTTTTGAAAAATTAAGGGCTGTGAGATGAATGTGTCTCTGCACACATGCATGAAGGACTGGTACTTGCTTGTTTTGTCTATCTTGAAACATCATTTTAAAAAATGCAGCCACTTGAAGATGTTAGATGGATTCAAACAGGTTAAAGATAAAAGAAATAGCAAGAAATATTTGAATGCATAATTCGGAGAAAAAGCAATGAGGTAAGAACACACTGTGCATGTCTGCGTTCCAGTCATTTGTTATAACAGTTCATATGAGGCATTCATAAGGAAATATGATATAAGGGCTAGCAGATCACTTGCTTCCAGAAGTACTGTACCTCTTTTCCAGATGAAGTATGCCAACTCGCAGCTGCAGGTTTGCTCTTTCTTCTTTTTGATTCATATAATCGCCGCTTCACCTTTTTATCAGCATCCATTTTGTATGACTTTTGAGTTCCAGTAGCAATGCGCCACTGGCGGGGTAGCAAAGAAGGATCTCTATAAGGGACAACAAACTTCCATACGGACATCCAGTCAAGTTTAAAAACCTTCAATCCCTGAATGATTCAGGTTATATAAATTAATGAGGGGACTATGCGTCACATAAAGTTGCAAGAAATTTAGTCCGTGAGAATCCAAAATAGTTTACCTCTTCGATGCGGGCTTTCTCTTCGTCAGTCAAGGGAGAATTTTTCATCCTCCGAACTGCCTGCATGATGCAACAACATTATTAAACTTCCAAATTCATGCCTAGTGAGCTTTTTCAAGTGCCTGTATGAGATGCAAATCCAGGTCGCCGCTGCAAACTTGGTGGACCTGTTTCTCAATCCAAAGAATGGGTAGACCATCTCATGCAATAAATTTGACCCAATGGTGCAGTATGCGCAACGCACCTATGGAGAAAACCAAACTTTGTTGTTGCATCATGTACATTGAGAAGTGTGGAATTTATTTATTTTTTGGTTCACAACGTTGGTAATTACAAGATCCGTGGTGGTTGAGTTATTACAATCTTGGAACTGTTGCAGAGTAAGCAAGCATATGTGGAAGGAAAGGAATAGGGTAGTTTAATGAGGTGTGAGGTGAAGTTTTAGGTGTAAGCTGAACAGATTTATGTTTGAGGAGTTCGTTACTATGGATTTCAGGTAAAGTGGCACATTCTATTGATTGTTTTAAGGATTATTTAGAGAGCCAGTTCCTTAGGAATTTCTCTTTCTTGCTGTAACCTTTTATACTGCACATGCATATGATTCTAATCATCATTTTGGGAAATAAAAGTTGACCAAATCATGGAATCGATTGGTATTTTAAGCATTCCAGTACCCTGAAATTTCTTCAGATCATTCACTGTGATTTTATGGACTGCTCTACATCCATTTCAAGGTGAGTTAACGAGTCATTAGACATGCAAATGCAAATAAATCAACCATTTTAGTAAATTGACTACCAAGTGGCAATTACAATGAAGTTACTTCGTCCCTTGAAAATATTCCAACTCTATAGGAGAGAAAGAGATGGAACCAGAACATAAGCCGTGCAATTAATCAACAAATCAGATTCCAGTAAACATCAACCAGAATGGATGCAAATGAATGGAGGTAAATTTTTTCGGTCTAGTGTTATAACCACAATTACATACCTTTATCGGATTTTCCGGTGCTTTAGAAGATGAACGATTCTTCTGCCTGACAAATATCTGTAACACAATCAACACGTAGCATGTAAATAACCACTCTAATGCTAAATATATTACGCCATATTTCCATGTTTTAATGACTTTCACAGAGCCATGTGCAAACAACGTTTAAAAGGTTGGTTCTTTGCTTTCCTTCAGAACAAAAGTCGCCATGAAGCCCTAACTACTTTGTTTGATGCAATTTATCAGACATGCCAAAGGTAATCAATTACATTTTGTTAAAAAAAGTAACATAGTATGTGCACTGCCGAATTTAGGAAAAGAAAATACCTGATGCTTAGATTTGCAAGGAAGAAAGCGCTGCTGAATGGCCTTCCAGTCTGTATTGTACTCCATCAACCCCATTGCTAATAACCTGAAACACAATCCAAATTTGAAACAAGTAAACTTCCATGCTTCAAAATCAAAGGCACCTCAAAAATACAAAGTTGTATTGCTGCTAATCAAACTTTGCATAATTTCCTTTGTGATATCTCTTGACAGAAGGTGACTCAATGAATGAAAAATGATAGAAAACTGATGGACATTAGTCACGAAGTGTAAGTGCCTTGGATAGAGCTTGTCCTACATCGGAATTGCAACTCCTTCCAAACTAGTATTTGAGCTTTATGAACCTCTGATTCATGGTTAGCTGGTTTGGGGTTGGAGGGTTCTAACCTAATATCACAGCAGAGTTTCAGAAGAGAAGGGACAAGGCTGAATTGTTTGTTTGCTCGGTTATTTATTCAGTGAAGGTGATAGGCAAGTCTTTGAGGGTGAAAGTTTGTGCCACATCAATTAATGTATGCCTATTAGAATTAAAAAAACAGGGAGAGAGAGGTAAGTTAGAGGCTATCCTTAGGTGCAATGGTAGATCTGTACTAAAATGGTCCTTTTCACTTCAGAACGCAAGTTATAATTGCAGTCATTGAAGTCTACTGTTAAACATAAGAACGGTACGCTAAAAACTATCAACTTCATTTCTGCTTTTTTACTACTGTTACATCATGCGGCCAAGTGTTCAGAAATCATATTGGCAACAGGAACTACCAGTAAAGCAGCCTTTTGATAAGAAATAGATAATGCCAACATTAAAAAATAAAAGAAAGCATACAACTTACTCATCCTCTGCGTCGGTGAAAAGCACCCGATTTGCTACAGGTGAAGGGGGTGGCTTATGTGGATATAGGGCTGGATTAAACAGCGGAAAAAATCTCTGGGCTAACTTAGCAATTTCCTTTGGAACAAGAGCAACTGATTGCTTTTTGGCCCTTTCAACAAGTGCAGCAGCCATTGTCTTCCTAGGCATTTGATCACTTGCAGAAGAAGAAAGCACCATCTTGGAAGCTGGAGGGACAATTCCTCTAGAAACTTGACCATTAGCTTCTTCTGAAGAATGAAAACTATGAAGGGGAAACAATGGTTCCCTTTGAAAGCGATTATCACCACTAACTTCCAGATATCGGCACTGATAATCTCGCACAGCTGTTTCCACATCAATACTAAAGCATATAAAGATCATAGCACCAAAAAAGCAATAATTTGCAAAAACTTAAGAAAAACTTAATTCCTTCTATATGACATACCAGTAGAAACATCATCAATGTAGCTGCCAACTAATGCAAGTGGAGCTACATCCAGCACAGATAGTATAGGACCACTTATATAAGGCATCCAGAAGGAGCCTTCAGTAGTTGGAAAGCAACCCACCTGCCCATTAGAAAAACATTCATGTCTTCCTTTAGAAGGGGAAATGATATTATAAAGGGGCAACATATTATTTACCAAAGAGCAGTCTCTCTGTGGATCAAAACTTGAAGACGATTCAAAGGTACCCTGTGCAGGCAAATTTTTTGGATATCCATCTGACACTGATGGATGAATGTGTGGAGCACAAAAACAAAAACTGGGATATGGTACCCTTCTCCATGATAATACTTGATCACGTTTATGAAGCATCTCTGAAATCAATCCCCGAAGTTCGGACGCAATACGCTGTCGAGCAGGCTCAAGAACACATACAGAAAAAACCTGAATAAGAAGTTGAACATGCTCATGTATTAAACCATGTAACTGGCCTATTTGATGAGGACTAAACCCATTTACAGAGCCATTATTTGCAGAGGAAAGCAGACATTGTCGAGCATTCTTAGGCATCAAACTTTTCCCATCAAAAACCTTGAAAGATGGAGCTGGGGCAATAGGTAAGAGGGGGCGTAATGGCCTATTCAACTGCCCCAACAGCTTTTTCTTGTGCTTAACAGAATCTTTTTGGCGCCTATTTTGCCTGGTTTTCGGCCGTCGACCAAATGCCTCATAATCCTGTACATGGGTCTTATCCCTGGTATTTTCATCAAGGTCACTCTCAAGCGCCTCTTCAATTTCTAGCTCAAAGTCTGCATCATTGTCTTCATCTTCCTCATCAACATTTTCATTGTCTTGTAAACTCTGACAGCTGCCATCTCCACCTTGCAAAACAGCTGCAAGAAATTTCCTGTACTCTTCTTCATCATCAACCTTTTGAAGGTCATCATCGTCGTCTGTTTCTTGAAGAAAAGTTTCAAGTTCGTCAAGTGTAAAACTGGCAAGTGAATAGCGAGCTCTAGTGCGCATACAGATTGCATCTTCAGCATCTGTATCCATATTAAGCTTCCCAGAATGTGCAGTATTGTCAACCTGTCCGATCACATCATTAACAACATCTGTTCTACTGCTTGAACCATTTTTTTCAAGACATGTTTCTTCTTCAAGTCGAGAAATCAAAACTGGCCTTCTCTCAATAAGCTTTGTGGAAGAAGTGTTTTCTGAGACTTTTTCACATGCCCCTTCGGAAGAAATTGAGGTCTGCATCACAATCTCCTCGCCATGCTCAGAATCTCCAACAGCATAGTCTTGAACCGAATCAGATGGCTTTGACATTGAATTATTTACTAATGCTGCACAAGTGTTTTTCCCACTGTCAGCAACATCAGCATCCAAACCTTCAATTTCAGAGCTCAGGCTTGAAGAAGCTTCAAGGGAAGGAGTTTCTTTCAGAAAAGGTTGGAAATCTACATCCTCATCCTCGTCCTTGTTCTCGTCCTCATCCTCTTCCTCATCATTCTTATGTTCCAAGGGAGTTTCACTGCTTTTGGACAAGTTTGCCTCGGCAGGTAAAACATTTGGATGATTGAAGTCCCCAACTTCAGCTGATATAGCAGTTGAACATGAAGACATCTTGAACGGAGGATATCCAGCAGCAGCTTATACTTAAAAACCTCACAAGCATCTATACTGAGCAGGAGTTTAATCTTCCATCAAAAGATAATCAAACATCTGATTTCTTTTATTTTTGATCTGGAGAAAACAATTTAATAACAATAACCGTTTGCTTGCCTGAACCAAATCAGAAAGAAGAGATTTAAAAAGGGGAAGGAAAGGAACTAAAGCTCCATAAAACACGATGCGGCAATCCATTCATGGACACATAGTGACAAATGCATTGGAAATACAGAGCTGACAGAGAGGTGTTGTTGATTTCTTGGAAAATTTCCTTGGTGGTTTTCTCTTTGGACTGAAATAGAAAGTCAGATTTCAAACCCTATGTATGTACACATATGTTTCCCATAGTCTCCTCCCAACCCTCTCCATAAAACATGATGTTTCACTTTCTTGATCAAACATTCAATGTAGCAAGAAGTAAAAATAATAGAGACTAAACATAAACTAAGTATGTGGCCATGGCCTGGGAGCGATGAATTAACTGCAACTGTTACATAGAAATCAGTCAAAGGATTGTCGCGTTAAATCAAGCCAAAAAAATTTGAAATATATAAAAATAACAAATGCATATTACACCAACCAATTCACAATAAAGTGTATATTTATGTGTGTGAAATTAGGGTTTTACATGAGAACTATATCCTACATATGCACACAACAGAAAATCAATGCTCCAGGTTGAATTTTATTGAGCATGAGAACATAGAAATATCTTTAAAATGACCTAAATTTTCAATTTTTACAGAAAATTGAACAGTGGTTCTTGCCGGCTATGGCAACAGAGGAGGCGTTGTCAATTGACATTGATGGGATATTAAGAAAACAATAAAGCTCATGGACATGAGTGATAGCTGCGATGGAAGAACGAACTACAACAGTCCGTCGACCGGAGTTTCACTGGGCCTGACTACCAGACAGAGACTTTATCTTTTCAGGCCCAAATCTATCTAAACTTTTTGGGAACAATTGGGCATCAATCATTACTCATTACCCCTGGCCCGGACAACAACCCAAAAAAGAGACCGAGACAATGAGTTACTATTTCAACTGATGGATTAACCGATCGAACCGGTCATATATTGAAAAATAAAAAATATTAATTAAATTAAAATTATGATAGTTACAAAAATAGCAATCTTAAGATTATGTTTGTCAACGGATTGAGTTTGGATCGAATTCTGACTAATCTGAACTCAAATGTGAAAAAGCTAGGAAAAATCCATGATAAAAAACATCTTTGTTGATTGCATGTCACCATCCTTGCAAATCATAGCTAAAACCTTACACGAGTATCAAATGGGTACTTACAAATATGACTTATACATGCAATGTAACAACTATCATCAACCAAGCCAGTTGCCAGTGGCTATCCCAAGAATAAACTACCAAAATTTCAATATCAAAAGTCTCCTTCGTGATGTCAAAAGAAAAAAATAAAATTAATAATATCAATAGTTAGGCCAAAAAACAGTCTAATAATTATGGATAGTAGCTATTAGAATACAACATTAGATCCCAATAATTGAAAATGAGAGCAAGATCCATGTCAAAACTACCTCCATGGTGAGTAAAGATTTAGTGAATGCAATGGAAAAAATCCCAAAACAATCTATGGGTGTTCTGCTTGCATTGCATTTTATGATTTCCTTTTTGGTTATACAAAAATTCCCATCTTACATGAGATCAATTCAAAATTTTGACATTAAAAACCTCTAGACGATCTAAGCTATAACCAACCCCAAAGACCATTTACAATCATCCACATCCTAATTTTTTTTATAAAATGTAGGAGTAAAATTTTATTGAGTAACCGAAATTATAGAGAATATTTTGGTATTTTTTACCGCTTTACCAAGGAACCAAAATTACATAGAAAGCAAATTTAAACTTTGAAAAGAAATCCATGAACAATAGGACTATAACAGCCCTGAGTCCTGGAGTGAACTATTAACAAATGTAAACACATCCAAATAGGACTTTAGGCGAACTATATCCACATCCTAATCACTGGTTTTCTAACCACCTATTTGCTTAGAATGTTTTATTTTTTGATTTGTGATTCTGTTCCCGAAGGACCCGAACACCCTCTTATTCAGTTTTGTGACTTCAATTTTCTGCCCTCATTTTCATTCTTTAACCAAATCATCACACACAGCAAAAACATGTGTCCGCTACTTTCAGTTAAGTCTTCCCAAGTAGTGAGACATCACGGCTCACACCCACAAATCCTAAAGGCCATGATACAAACCCAAGGGGAATAGCAGAATATATAGGTCTCTCTTAAGAACAACCCAACTAAGCGGACCACTCAGAAAGCAGTTAGTAGGACACACGTCCAAAATAACAAACTTTCTGCAAATGCATTAAAAAAATCCACAGCAAAAAAAAAAACGTTAGAATAGAAGAACAATTGCAAATTGAGGCGGTGGCGGTGTAGTGGATAAAGAGGGTTGTGGATGTCAACTGCAGCATGAGCTTCCGACAATAAACCTTCACTTTGATAGTTTGAATCTGGGGTTTTTTGAGCGTCCTGATTATCAGAATCTAGGGGTTTTATCGGATTGGTTTTGGGCATGGGAATCTAGGGATTGAGGGGGGGGGGGGGGGGGGGGGGGGGGGGGGGGCTCTCTCTGATTGGCTTTGGGCAAAGGAATCGGATATGGATGTGGAGAGAGAAAAATTAGGGTTTGGATTTTGGTATGAGGCGAAGGGTTGCTGGAGTGGTGTGGGGGTCGTGAGGTAGTGGCAGACGGTGGTGCTGGATGGCGTTCGTAATGGATGACGGTGAGAGAGAAGAATCAGAGAGTGGGAGAAAGAAAGAGTCACCTGAGAGAGGGCGGCGCTGGATCTGGTGGCGCTGGTGCTGCTGGTGGATGGCCGGCGTGTGAGAGAGAGAGAGAGATTAGTCGTGGACCAAACTAGCCCGTCAAATGGCGGGCCACAGTCAACAAGTAATTTTGTGAAAATTAGAAGTCTATTTTTAGAAAAAAAAAAAATTAGCATCAAGTATAAGTATTTATATAATAAAGTAGAGTTGAGTTTGAATTTTGAAAATAAAGAGAGGTCCAGATCGTTTTGAGACAAAACATAAATACATCCAACAGACGACGTAATCCCAACATAAAAGATGGTTCAGATCATCTCAAAAAATTTGATCTAACGATCTACAGTGAATACTGAATTTTATTTTCCCGCCCAACTCAGGCCTATCTCTCACGCCTCTCTCTCTCTCTCACTTCTGCCTCTCTCTCCCAATTTCTTACGCCTTTATCCCTGCCTTCCAAACTCATCCCCAAAACCAACTATCAATTTTTTTTTCCTTATTTGCATCGTTTTTCTCTTGCTAATTTTTATATTTTTTAAATATTTGAATAATGCAAAATAGACACCGAAACGATAAAAAAAAGTCAGTTAAATCAATTTTTTTAAGTAGTAAAATTTTGATTTTGTTTAATTGCAGCGTGAAAATATTTTTGTAGCATCCAAGAAGTGAGAGCAGAAAATAATTTAAATCAATTGTCCTTACAACTACAAGCAGATTCGCTGGACAATGTTAGTTCAATTGAGTTTTTTTTCTATTTTTTAAAAATTTAATTTATAGTTCAATGTGAAGTAGACAACCTATTCATTAGATTTAGCAAGAGGTTGAAAAAATGAACACTCACTAGAAAGAAGAGCCGCTATGAAAAATATATGATAGGATAATTTTGTAATGATGTTAATTTAAGTTCATAGGGATTTTCGGATTGTGTTAATATGATATAATTTTTTCATTTCGATCCTTACACTTCTTTTATGTAAGACATTCTTGGATACCTTATTTGCTTGACAAATTTTTTGTGTTAAGAGTGCCTTCAGGCACGAGTAATGATTAGTTTATATAATAAAGTAGAGCTGAGTTTGAATTTTAAAGACAAAGAGAGGTCCAGATCGTTTTGAGACAAAACATAAACACATCCAACAGACAACGTAATCCCAACATAAAAGACGGTTCAGATCATCTCAAAAAATTTGATCTAACGGTCTATAGTGAGTACTGAATTTTATTTTTCCGCCCAACTCAGGCCTCTCTCTCCCAATCTCCCACGCCTCTATCCCTACCTTCCAAACTCATCCCCAAAATCTCTCACATGGAATCCATCTCAATATCAAATCTTCTCCCAATCTTTGTGCCGCTGCTTATCCTCCACCAGCAAAGTCATAGCCCAGCCAACGCTGTTACCCAGGTACATATTTTTCTCTCACTCACTCATTCACTCACACACTCTTCTGCCAATCTTTTGACAATCTTTGTGTCGCTGCTTATCCTCCACCAGCAAAGTCACAACCCAGCCAACACCGCTGCCCAGGTACATATTTTTCTCTCACTCACTCATTCACTCTCTCTATGTTCTTTCTCTTTCTCTGTCAATAGTCGTTGTTCATCCACCGCCAGCAGCGTCAGAGCCATTCGTCTGTCGCCACTGCCTCTTCTGCGAAGCAACAGCCACAACCACTGCCAACGACAGCCAGTGCAACTACTCAGGTATCTCATCTCATGTCTCTCACATATCTCATATCTCATCTCCCATTTTTCTTTTTCTCTATGTCACCCGAATGTCCCTCTTGATGTTCCTCCCACTGTGCACACGAGATGTTCGACAGATTACCATTCTGATATTTTTTGGTTAAACACAAATCATGTTCAATCCACCGAAATCGTGTAAAAAAAAAGGGTTTGGGTTTTGAATTTCATGTTTTCCTACATATCCACTTGAGTTTGGGTTCACTGTTTGGGTTTTGCTTAAATTAAAAATCATGTTTGGGTTTGGGTTTGGGTTTGAGTTTTGCTTAATGTGTTATTAGTTGTGTTCACTGTTATATTGGGTTTTGCTCACTGTTATATTGGGTTTTGCAATAAAAATGACAATTGGGTTTTATCATTGTAATTAATTTGCTCACTGTTTGGGTTTGGGTTTGGGTTCACTGTTAAATTGGGTTTTGCTCACTGTTATATCCCCCTTCATTTGAGTTTCTTTGCCAGTAGTCGCCCCTTCTCTCATCTTTTTTTTTTGTTTCTTGATGATGTTAGCAGTCACGGGAAGATCAGAGATTGATCATCATCCTCCCATAGGTAACTATTTTTTCTCTTTTTTTTTTGCAACACACTCACACACACTGAACACACGCTGTTGAATAGTTAAAGTTGTTGGAATTTGAATACAGTAGTTGTGATCTGCTGAGATGCAAATGAATTGAGTTTTCATCCTTTAGCATGAGGCAAAATGGGTTTTCTTAATTTTTCAATGTTGTTGTAGGTCCCACCAATACCGTCGAATTCGTTCCCATCAATACCCTTGAATTCCAGTTTGTTCCCAGCAATACCCTTTCTTTGGAAGTAGTGTCCTACTTTTACATTTCAACTCATGGGTAGAGAGCATAAAGTAATAGAGAAGTAATTTTGATTTATCACAAAGCTGCGATGGTTTTAACCTTCCAAGTTATGTGCATGTATTAGTGTCTACGATTTGTTTGTCTGTTTATCTAATATTTGTTCCATACAACGCAGTGGTGCCTCCTTACTCCCTAAGACACCACTGTCATCCAACCCAAAATCTGGTTATTAGTTTTTTTTTGTGGCGCAATAACAGTGGTTATTAGCTAGGTAAATTTTTACATTTTTCTGCATGTGCGAGTGATTGTGGTGATTAGCTAAACTTCATTCTTGGCATACGACATTTATTGAAATAATGCCACAGCAATAGCAATTGAAAATTTTTGTGCTCTTTGTTTTTTTAGATAGATTTTTGTTTCGTTCTTCTTTCCTCTCCCCACTTTCGATTGGGGCCTGTTTTATAATTTTAATATTAGTACTTGCATTCAAGTATGCTCGAAAACTAATCAATGAAATGCCTAATATAGACTTTATCAATTGGAATGGTGATTATTGGTTATTTTCTCTTGGGTTTCTTACCAAGGTATATGTATATGTGTCATTGTAGTGAACTTTCTCTCTGTTTGTGATGATTTGGTGTATCTATGGTGAAATGATATAATTTCTTGGGTTATATTCTATTAAGACTTTGTTTTTCTATCTTATGTCAGGTAAGTTTTTATTTTATTTTATGTCATTGCTTGGTGGTATAAAATCAAAACCTTAACACAATCTATGCATGCAGATGTCAATTTGGGTTGCGTCGAAAGGGCCTTTTATGCCACCAGCACTTTTCGTTTTCTCTGTGGCTCTCCGTCCCTTCTCACAGGTCCAAATTATCCACATAATTGGATCACATAATTGTTCTTTGATTTTGATTTTGATTTTGATTTATTTTTTGTTTTATATTTTTCCCTTCCCATTGGGTGAGAGCATATTTACATTCGTAACGGTGAAGGGAGCTTGATATACTAGATTGAGAAAAATCTTTCTCTTGACATACTCATATATCTATAATATCATTTGCTTTTCATTATGGTCAACCCTCAATTTTTGTTTCCCGTTTTCCAATAAAGTTTTTGTTATACAGGTGCTTAAATATACACATTTGTTTGCGATTTTTTATTTGTTACGCAGTGCCTTCAGGCATGGGCAATTGCTAGTAAATAAATATGAAAATGCTACATAATTCAAATGAAACCCAAAAATTCAAATTCAAATGCATATCATCCATTTGATGAGTGGGTCCCATCAATTTTTTTAATAGAGCTCACTCATCCCACACTCATCCAAAGAATGATATGCATTTGAGTTGCAATTTTTTGGGTTTCATTTGAGTTTTGTAATATTGCTCAAATAAATATTAGGGGTAACAGTGACGCCATTCAATAATAAATTTATACATGGATAAGGTAAATCCTATATGGATAGTTATTATAATATATGTGATCCACTTACTTATTTGTTATGTTTTTATTGAATAGTGACACCATGTGATAATTGTTGATGTCACCATTACACCCAATATTTTTTCCTCAAGGACATATTTAAAAAAAAAATCATGCATGTGATCCATAATTACAACTTTTATTATTTTTAATGACAAAAATGAATTTACATCTACCGACTCTTCTATCTTATACGTTTAACTCTCTCGTATATTATCTGTTTTTTTTTTCTTGAATGAAACGGTAGGAAATCGATTAATTATAAATATTCTAGAAAATGAGGGGCACTAAGAAATCTTTTGGTGCCTCCTCCTCCCAAGAAAATATTCATTACAACGGTAATACTACGTGACAAGGTGATGTGATATCACCAACCAATAATACTAAAACAAATAAGGAGATGGATCCCACAAAATCCATAACTAACATGCCATGTAAGCAAATAACTTCTCACCCTTCTGTCATATAAGCTCAAGTGGGGTTCACCTTTCCCATTTATGATTTTATTATTGGTCAGTGATACCATTAATGACATGGTATCACCTGTAACACCCTAACCCGGGGTACAATATCTATAATCCTTTTTTTTTTTTATACACCTTTCTTTATATAAATATAAGTATATAAAAAAAAAAATTCATCAAACCCCTTAGTGGTATGACTTGCCATGAGCCCTGCTTATTTACAGACCTTAATATTGATCTCAAGAATATGACATATAATAATACAATTTAAATTTAAAGGACATATAAAAATGACCCCCATGATGACATCTCAATCGATCCTCTAAACTCGGCAGTTGACTCCTCACGTATCTATGGTTTTTCCTGAAAAGTCATTAAGACCATTAGTAAAAGCAAATGTGCAATTAATATTTGTGAGCACAACAAGTAATAAATGAAACTTTATTTATTTAGGAACAACCTTAACCACGAATTAGATACTTACTTTCAAATTACACTTCACCTCATACACATTCGTTTACATCGCATAGACATAACCTATATATACCACATCGACAAAATATACAGCACATATATTTACTTCCACATAATTAAATTATTCCTCACAATGAATACCCCACACGCACACAAACTAATCGCTCTATAAACAACAACCGTCACACAGGGTATATTTAGTTGCGCAAATTCTTGCGCCACATATGCCACATGTATCGCAAGCTTGTATCACCTCATAGATATCATTCGTCACTAGGACAACCCAAATCATATTAATGGTTTTCCTTTAGACGACCCACATCACAGAGAGTTTTTTATCACGTTACTTAAATGACTCCACCACATAATCAAATCTCATCACGTAGACCACTCAAGCCATATAAATAATTCATGTTACTTAGACGATCCAACTCACATAATCCTCTCTCGTCACTTAAACGACTCTCATAACACTACCATGTGTCTCCGCTCAATTAATTATTCCCAACAATAACCGTAGCAAAAAAATATGTTTAAAAGTCTAATAAATTATCACAAAAATTTGTAGGGTGGTGCACCTACCTTGGGTGATGTTTTACTCATAGACGACTCTTCCGCCGGAGCTTCTAGTGCGGCGTTTTTAGCGGTGTTCGTCTCCAAACCTGGCATAACCAATATTCACAATTCCATTCATACATTAATATGTAATACCGCTTAAGTTCGAGATGGCTTACTCGAACCTAGTTTAATGATTATATCACTTCAAATTAAATAATTTATTTATATTAAATAACATTATCTATTCGAATCGATTAAACTAATAGTTTGATAATCAACTCAAGTCAAGTGAAGTAATCAATTCACATCGAGTAAAATTATCCACTCGAATCAAATTTAACTAATCTTCTTGAATCCGTTTAGAAAATATTTATTCGAATCAATTATACCCAAATTTAACATTTCTCATTAAACTATAAACATCACAAAAATATACTTAAATTTGCGTAATTTTCTACTCAAGCATAAAATGACATGTTTACTTGTAATTACTCATATCCATGGATTCATGAAAATTCAAGAACAATTCACAAGATTTCTAAGCTACCCACCAAACTACTATGTTAATTTTTTCAAGCAACACCCATGGTACCACGCATTCATAACAAGCATCCCAACAAACCCAAATGCAATAATTCTACTCTTCTATTTTTCATGCAACAACACTAACTTAATTTACAAACCCACATAAATATTGAGGTAAATCCTTCGTGTATTAACTAAAGTTTTTACTAAGCATCATACTTATATATATACAATACTCAAAACACATACAAGATACCATACTTTAAATACATGCAACACTCAAAATATATATACTTGAGTTAGATTCCTACATCTTAGAGGAAGAAAATGGATTATAATTCTTACCTTTGCACCCACACTTTTTTTCCTTCTTCTTTCCTTTCTTTATTCTTCTTTCCTTCTTGTTCTTGTTCTTGCCGAAAATGTCTAAGTAAGACTTCTTGTTTCTCTTTTTTTTTGCATGCAAGACATGCCTTACATGTCTTCCTAAGTGGAGACTTCCATCATTACTTATACACACACACACACACACACACACACACACACACACACATATATATATATATATATATATATATATATATATATATATTTCCTTGTATAATGTACGTGTATACATACTTATATTTATATGTCCACTTTTTCTTTATATGAATATTTATACATAGATATGTATATATATATCCAAATTATTGATCACCAATTAAATTCGTATTTTGGGCCCTTAACTACTCCTTGTATATACTAACACATTTTATTTTAATAACAATAAATTGATGTCACATGCTTGTCACCCAATTAATTTCACATGCGCTAACATACATAAAATAATAAACTCATATCTCATGTCAACATTCTTATTTAACTTTTCACACTTGAATAAAATAATTCACCCTATAATCATTATTTATAAATTATTTCTGAATATTAAAATATTCATCGTTCAGGTTCAGGTCTCATATCATTACTCGTAATTAAATACTGGTTGTCACTCCTACGGATGCATTTCACATATGAATATGCTTATTAAATATTACATGTTTGTTAAGCTTGTTCGGGTTTTAAATCACCGTTGTATTCAATATTTACTCCCTCCTCCCATACATCAAAACATATGATATAAACAATCTTTCTAACTAAGTTATATGATACCTTGTTACTAGAATGTCTTTGACGTGTTCTTGCCAAAACTAACCAATAAGATAGGGCTTTATCTCGTTTTGACCACAAGTTGAATCTCATGTTTGCATCGAATATTCTACTTAACGTGTATGTAAAATCAGGTATGTTGTTAGATTCTCGAAATTTATTTGATAAAAATACTCGAAAGAAATACAATTTTAAAGTGAGTTGAAAGTCGACATTCTTTTTCTTATTCTTCTTTTTTTTTTGGTAACATTCACACTTTCTATATATAAAAAAAAAAAATTCACTTTTATTGTTACTATCATTGTCACTGTCTAGTTTCGTAGAATTTAGACAATAAGAATGCAAATTCACTCTCATTGTTATTATAATTGTCTAATTCTATAGAATTCATTGTCACTGTCACTATTTAGTCCCTTGATAAAATTGTAAACCCTAAGATTTTGATAAATCGAGAAAAATTAATGAGATAAGAAATGAAATGAGAGGAATATTTGACAGAGATAAAACTTTGAGAAAGGAAAGATTGTTGGCACGATAAATGGTGCGACAGTAGAACCAAATGTGACATGCATATCAGGACAAATATGAGTTTTAATGTCACTGTCACTGTCACTGTCCAGTTTGTAATACTATTAATTATGTCATTAAGGATAAATTAGACTTCATCATTTCAATTGTCTTTTAAGATTCAAAAGAACATTTGTTGGACTTCTAGACAAAACAAAAAAAAAAGTGAAAATTGAGGGTGAGTCCTCCTAAATGGACTTATAATGACTTGAGTCTTTGAAAGAAATTTATTTGGGGGTAAGTCCATATTTAAACTTATATGTAAGTACTAAAGTCCACTTATTTTTTAAATCTCAAAATTACCTCTAACGGTGTTAGTTTTGTCCAGTTATGGAAAGTCACATAGGTTAAATCATTGAAGTATATATGAAAACCCTTGATTGAGTTATACATGGAAACCGTTTATTAAATATTATGATAATTAACATAAGTTTTATATAGAAGTTATAAATTTTGATAATTATATATGAGAAACTTAATATTCGAATAAATTGTTGGTCTATTAAGTCAAAATCATATCACAAAATTTCCTTAACAACAAATACATAATATAGGGAGGCTGAACAATGCCAACAAAGTTCAATAACACGAATTTTAATATATAGTAACATTCATGTTACTATATGATTGAAATTACAATTAGGATCGTGTTACTAGTACAGTCGTGTTACTATACTTACACTAATGTTATTATAGTGAATTTTAATATATAATTGCAAACTTTGAGATGTATATTATGTAACATACACTTTAATATTCACAGTAACATCAAAGTTTTGTGCTCAGTAACACATCTAATTTTATAAAATACAAGACAATAGTTTTTTTATAGTAATATCAACTTTCGAATGATTTTAGTGAAAATACGATGCACAAATTAAAAATTTACGAAATGACGAGTAGTAACACACAATCGACAGTTGAATTACGACACTTAACACCAATTGTGAATATCAAGACATCGAAATTCTAAACTCCATTTTTCGGTTCATGTACAGTAACATGGACTTTTTCCACAGTAACACAACTAAGGAATACTTGATTGTCTTGCGCAACAAAAAAATCAACAAAATCAAAATCTATAACACTTTAATTTAGTAATAATGTATGAGTCCTCTTGAATCTTGGTTACAAGGTTAATGTCCACTTTGACAGAATTAAATCCCTAATTGTTATTACTTTTTTACCATGTTACTATTTTTTAAACTCCATTTTACTGTCTTTGTTGAGTATGTTACTATTGTTATTTTTTAAATATTAATATTCAATATTAATATTTTGTCGATGTAGTCCAAAGTAAATTGAAATAGTAAATTGAAATTGTATTTTATGGAATGTAATAAGTTTGAAATTTGAATATGAACGATTTTTGGTAAATGTCGGTTTCTTGTTTTTCGGGTAAGGAAACATTATGGCTTGGAAGATTATAACTGGATTTGAAGGCAATTATGAAGGAGATGCATATGGCTGATTATTGCGTCTATAAACGTCGTTTATAACATTCCTATAGGGAAGAGTTATAACAGTAAAATTGACAAAAAATGGACTTAAAACCAAATAAATTTTCTTGACGGACTTATCTCTAAATATTTCCATATAGGGGGACCGGCCTCTAAAATTCCCAAAAAAAAATTCAGACTGGACCGGCCACCAAAAAACTAAGTAATTTTTAGCCAAATAAGACCCCTGATTGGCCCAATTAAAACTAAGTAACTTTTAACTTATTTACCCATTTTTCATTAATTGTATACTACTTTGCCATCCTTTTCAATTTATTTACCAACCTCGTCTTTTTCTGAAAGGGTGTCTCAGAAGCACGACTTCAATTGACATGGTGTTTGGCAAACAAGATTTTGAAAGAAGCGTGTTTCGAAAAATAAATTTGCTTCTGCTTTATTAAGCCTAAAAACCTTAGCTTTTGTTTAGAGGCAGGTCTCAATTTTCAGAAAAAAATTGGGGTTTTTTGTTTTTTGGATGAGTAGCCATGAAGGTGTTTCAGGTTGACAGAACCACCACCACTACTCTCTCTCGAGCCCTATTCACTGGCGTCACTGACCAGCAGAGAGAGAGAGAGAGAGAGGTGTGGGTGCACTATTTTTGGGAGAAAATATTCATTATTACAACGATAATACCACGTGACAATGCTGACGTGATATTACCAATCTATACTATCAAAATAAATGAGCAAAATGAGTCACACTGAAATTAACAATCAACCCTCCATGTAAGCAAAATAAATATTCACTCTTTCTCCATGTAAGAGGAGATAACTATCTAAGTAAAATTCTCCTTGTCAATTTGGTGTTTTATTATTAGTAGGTGATATTACGTCAGCATTGCTGACATAACATCATCGTTGCATTCTGGATAGTTCTCCAAACTAGTTAGCAGCACATGGTTAACATAAAAAGGATAATTGTGTGTACATATAATTGCTCATCAGCTTGAACACAAATCCACAATCTCAATAAGACAGCATCATAGCTCACAGCACAAGGAAATATTTGAACCTTACACTGCAATCTACAACTACTTCAAACCCCCCATTATCAGAGTCTACGACTACACAAATTGTGAAAACAGGGAAGTTCAAAATTTATACAAAAAGCCACTCTTACCAACAAGACGAAAAAAGAACCAAAAACAAATTGAAGATAAAAAGGTATCCAAATACACAATGGAAGGACATCTCCATATACACAAGAGGTGCACAATCATTCTCCTACAAGGTCATCGCCTACCAGACATACTGAAAGATGTTACTTTCATTGGGGTTGCCACGACCAACGGAGCTTCTGGAGAATCACTCACAGCAAATTTGTCGTGCATGAACCGACTGTCAACAATGGACTCATCCTTCAAGACAATCTTATAGCAATAGCAGCTCTTGAGGCCTTGCTGATTCCTGTAGCATTCATGAGCACTGTTCTTCACCTGCTGGAAGTTCCATATTATACTGAATTTGCCAACAGTTGCGACAAGGTGGCGCTCTTGTTTCCCATTTTCAGTGACCTGAAAGACAGTGTAAAAGTGTATATGTGAGATGGAAATAAAGATTTAAAATATAAATACACTAATCACAAAACATAGATAATCAAACCAGAAAAAAGCAAGTATCTTTCTAATGCAGGAACCCCTTAATCACGAAGGCATACAGGTTGTTTTGCCCTCCAACTCTAAGCAAGATGATGTGCTGAAGTTAGTATACAAGAAACAGTAAAGTCAATGTTCTAAATTAGATGTACTGGTACATCCTCACTTAAAATCATTCTAGCATCCCCACGTTCTGATAATGAACCAATATTTGCTTACAGAAAATTGTCCAAGCATCTATGGCAAAAATCTCGTTTGGGCCGGCCTAAACACATAACACTTACAGAGCCATAGGAAATGGCCCTGTCATTTTTCTTGAAAGGGAAGTCTATGGTGTTAGTTAGCACAAACCAAACTTCTTTGCCCCTCGACAATCTAGAGGTGCAAACAGGTTCGGAACATTTGCAACCACTATAAAAAGCATATCCAATCTATTTGACTTCATACCCACAAGGCAAAGAAGGTGAAGGCAGAAAAGATGATAGATTCTCAATTGGTAAACAAATCGATCACATTGAATGATAAAAAACTAATGTGCAAACCAAACGAATAAAACCAACCAGCATCAAAACCTCTTGAATGTGCATGACGGAAGAGAAAGGTGGATGAAAAGAACTGCTTTGGCCCCTCCATAATACCAAATGTGTCAAGCTATACGTGTAAGATGTTAGAAGAATTCTCTCTTTTTTCTTTCTTTCTTTCCTTAATTCCCTTATGTTTTTTTCCCGGAGGACTTATCATAGTCATAGCAGGGTTGTTTCACCTTTGCCTTCATATTTCCAGATTATTCCCAACACACCTGACACTCAAGCAGTTCAATCCTAAAAGACAACTCTTATAACCATACATCCCTTGCGTATAACCAATTACCAGATCATTAGAGCCCCATAATCTTGTCACTATCCAGAAAACATAGACACGATTTTCCTTCGTGAACAAATATTGCATATAGTTCTCCGTCACTCATAGGCTACAGTTAAAAGCAATCTATTCCTAATAGTCTGGAAACAACAGAAATAACTTTTCCTCTGCCTCCAGACATTAATTAACCAAAACTCAAGCCGATCTACTTCTTAATCCCCCACAAGGACACCTCTTACTTAAAAGGGCCCTCAACAGCACGACAATCACACTACAACAAACCACATGTACATCCAATGCCATGGTGATTGTGTGTTGCATGAATGAGCAAATCATACAGAATTAGCATCATCATGTGGTACTTCTGACAAACCAATGAAATATCAACTAAGCTTTTACCATGAAAATTAACGAGCAAGTTAGATGTGAAAAAAAAACACAGAATAAGTAGCTTACCCATGAAAATTGGCCACCGTGGAACTTATTGTCTACCCCAGCCATATGTGAATCCACTGGAGTTAGCTTCAACAATCTTGGAGCAGGAATTTTGTTCCCCATTCGACCACTAAAACCAGTCTTTGTCTTCCCGTCTTTGTCAGTGAACAGGGTGCAGATGAGGACCAAATATGTGTCGGTTGTGCCCAACACCCACTTCCCATCATAAGTAACATCAACATGAGTAATAGGTGAACCAAGCCCCGGAAAAGCAGTCTTTGCCTGCCTCATAGAAGTCTTCGAGTATAACCTTATCTTCCCATCAAGTGACCCAACAACAATTGAACCATCACCAGCAGTTGCAAAGCACTGAAAATTCGTCCCCCGTGAGAACTGATGTCCTTGAGACCAATGCAAAACGGGTGAATTCGCATTAGCAATATTCTGAACAATCCCCTGCTTATCCCGCATATCCCACTGACACAACCTATTATCATCCAACCCCAAAAATGTAGACTCAGAAGGATCCAATTGCGACCCTTTTGCATCATTGGTAATATCCCTCATAGTAATATCAGTCCCATCCTTGTCAAACTTCCATTGGGTCACAATCTTTCCTGTCTCAATATCCAATTGATGAAGCCCAGTCGCGTGTGGCTTCCCTTCCTTTGCCGGGCTCATAAGCATCATGTTCGTCTCACCTCTCATCAAAAGCGCCCTTTTGGGCGTTGAATGCCCAACACTCGGACTTCCCTTTCGACCCCCATCATCAAACCTCACATAGACACCTTTCCCATGGATTCCATGGCTAAAATTCTTGACCACTTGAACACCCGAATCGCTCACAAGAAAACTATTATCCAAAGCCCCCAAAGCCAAACTCTGTATCCCATCACCCGTAGCTGCCTCCTCAAACTCCTCCAACAAATCCTGATTCCCCCTTACAGGGGTCGCCTTCGCTGGACTCCTCCACACTCCTTCATCAGCATCTTCCCACATTGAATCATCCGATTCCTCGGGCTTTACCCACCCAATAAACTCTTTCCCATAAACCTTAACCTTATTCTCCTCCGTAGCCCTCATTCTGTACACATTCTCAAACAAACAGTCCTGAAACCTCGTCAGGAAACTCCTATAATCCTCATCAACAAAAAACTTCAACGCCCAAACTCCATGGTCCACAAAATCCACTCTTCTTTGATCACCAAACATTTTCAATTGCATATCAGTCGAAACCCTAGCTCTAATCTTCGTACTCACCTTCAAAAGCCAAAACCCCTCACTTTTACCGTACGGTTCACTTTCTTCGCCGTCGTCATCGTCATCATCGGCTCCAATTTTGGAAGTTTTGATGAATTTGTAAGAAGTGATTTTCTCCGAGACGACCCACTTGGCTTTTGGAGTGTTGCCACCGACGTGAAGGTACAATTTGACTGCGTTTTTCATGAAACTAGGGTTTTGGTTCGAAGGGTATTTGAGCTTTAGGGCTTTCAGTTTGGCGTCGACTTCGTCTACGGTTTTGGTGCTTGGTGAGGCTTTAGTTGTGGTTTGATCATTGCCTTCTGCATCTTCGTATTGCTCTTCTGAATCTTCTTCTTTGTAATCGTCGTCTGAGTAGTCTGAGAGATCCAGACCTTCTCGGCTCTGAGAACCACCCATGATTGGCAATGACAGAGACCGTTGGTTTGCACAGAAACTGAGAGAAAATGGTCGAAGTGGAGAGAGAGAGAGAGAGAGAGAGAGAGAGAGAGAGATTTGGAGTTCGTTGTGATTTGGAGAGAGACTGTGAGTTATTTGGGAATGGGTTGACCCGGTGCTCCATTTGGCGTGGATCTAACGCTGACGCGTACCGCTTTGCCTTCGTCTCGAAGTAAAATTCAATTAATTCATCATCCCTTGGATTAATCTCAATTTACACCCCGAAATATGTTTTAATTTTTAGTTTATATTCTTAAATATTAAAAATTTTAATTTATACCCTTAATATTATAAATTGATAGTAATGTAGACCTAATCTAAACTGCGTTCAATTTTCTATCATAAATTAAAACACGTGAGTTACAAGTACTTCGAACATGAGAATGAGATATATTCATTGCTATAGATCTTCATCTGTGGTCAATTTAAAGTTATTAAAACTAGTAAAATCATCCACGAGAAATGACTATCATCAAGTCTATGTTGATAAAATAGACATCTGTGGATGCTAGCTTCAAAAACGTAGTGAAATATTATGATTTTATTAATGGTGGGTTTCGTAAGAGTGATAAAAAATAAGAAGGATGAAAAAAGTACAAGAAATTAACTTTTTATCTATGAAAATTTTTTTACTCTTTCTCTTCTTTTTGTTTGGTACGATGGATGGATAAAAAGTTGAGAGGAGTAATTTTTCATTGTTTGGTATTCAAAGAAAAATGAAAGGAAAGAAAACAAATACAAAGTTAGTTTTACTATAATACTGTTGTATGTTTGTTAACATTAATTGTTTTTTATATTTTTTTGAAGGATCTCACTTTGCACCCAGAAAGATTGAAGATCTCTTATTTTTCACTCTCAATGATTATATTTCTCATATTGCACCGTCCATGTATTAGGTTGTCATGTGACCTTTTTGTTAGTTTCCATTGTTTATTCTTTTAAAAATCATTTCATTGACGTTGACAAAATGAGTAACATAAACTAACGAAAAGGTCACGTTACAACATTTTTAATACATTCAAGGTGCAATATAAAAAATAAAAAAAACTTTAAGAATACAAAATATATATTTTTTTAAATCTTTTAGGGTGTAAAATTTAATTCATCCTTTTTCACCTACACAATTTTAAAAAATGAAAGAGCACAATTGAACGAATATTGTATTTGACGCCAAGTCTAATGAAAATGAAGTCACCTGACATTATTACACCTCTAGCCATTATGAGGACAATATACAGTTGGTTAAATTGTATCAATGGTCCCTGAGGTTTGTTACTTATTGTATTTTTGTCTCTAAAATTTTAATTTTGTCAATTTCGTCCTTCATGTTAACAAATTGATTCACTTTGGTCCTTATCCCTAGCTGCCATCCAAATACTAGACAGAAAATATCATGTGCTTGGCACATGAGGATATTAAGAGGCATTTTTGTCTTTGTGCTTCCAAAGACAAGGGTCATAAATGGAAAACCAACTCTTCAAAACAAAAATAAAGAATTAAACTAGTAACCCCTCCCCCTTCCCCAACCCTAAACCACTGCCGGTAGTTCCTCAGTATTGGCGACCAAATCCTCCACCCATAACACTAATCCCGATGCCCAGATCCCCCCACCTCTCTATGTCTATCTTTGTCTCTCCCTCTTTTTGCTACAAGTAGCGTTCATCGGCCACCACAGCAGTCGTCGCAGCTCCGAAAGACTTCTAGGTAAGCCATTTTCCTAACGCATGCACACAACACCCTCGCTCTACGTCTCATTTCTATTTGCCCCTTTCTATCAAACCCATAAATCTCTCTCTCTCTCTCTCCCCCTCTCCAATTCGTGTGTTTGCCCCCCTCAAACTAGCACATCCTCTCTCTCTCAAACCCTAGCATAGAAACAAAACAAAATCATAAAAATGCACCCACAATAAAAGTGCCCAAATACGTACATGCACAGAGATGCACAACATGACCCCTATTGTTGGAGTAATGAAGAATTAGGTTTGAATTGGATGTTGGATTGTACTTGTGATTCCCTTATCGAAATTGAAATTACCACTGCTTCCATATCAAAATTGAAATCAAACTCAAAATCTGTGTGGAGAGAGGAGAAATGGGGGTTTCTGGGTCTCCGAGAAGGAGGGAGGGAATGGGGAGAGAAACAGGGGATGAGTGTTTGGTGGTGGAAGCACGCTTGCGGCATAAGTGTTGGAAGGCATGGGGAGGGTTGTGTTCAACTGGGTTTCGATGATGGGAATAGAGAATCAAACACAAACACATAGAGCAGAGAGAGAGGGGGGAGGCAGCGTAGTGGTGGAGACGATGGTTTGCTGATTGTCAAAGAGAGAAGGGTTGGGAGAAAAAAAAACATTTGTATTGTTATTGTTAAATGACTTCTTTGCCCTTCAGACTCCTCACATGTCATTCACGTGTCTTTTCCGTCACTATTTTTGGACGACAGTTAGTGGTAATGATCAAAGTGAGTCAATGTGTTAACATGAAAGTCACAATTGACGAAATTAGAATTTCAGAGATGAAAGTACAAAAAATGACAAACTTCAGCGACTAACGTTGCAATTTACCCCATATAGTGAACAACGTCTTAGGAAAGATGTCAAAATTTGAAGGGCATTTTACTAAATTACATCTCAACAACCCCAATTCACAAAATTGACGCAGTACCGAAAATATTGTGTGTAACTATTACACTTCGTCAATAATGTCATGTGATATCCCCATCGAATAAAAAATATAAAAACAGATAAAGTGAATCTGACTTTTTTTTTTTTGTTACATGGTGTCCAAGCTTGAGCTGATTACTCTTTCGAGTTCTGAATTAGCCATCATAACTCGAGTTAGTTTAAGGATATGTTTCATCTATTGCAAGGGTGGTTGACCATTAGGGGTTGTCAGAAATATTGAACTTGAGACCTCTTACTTGCAAAATGACAACCAATGGGCTTTTGGTCCAATGGTACTCCCTGTCTCGTAAAGGTTTTACTTTCTTGAGGTCAAGGAGTAAAACCCGGAAAAAATTTGAAATTTTTCTGAGTAGGGGCAAAATGGTCATTTGCCATCCTAATGCGTATTTAAGATACATATGCTCTAGACCTCGGATGAGGAAACGGAGTTCGCCGTTGGATTCGTATCGCGAAATCGAGTCACCTTGTCAAATTTCGTCGAATTCCGAGATAGTCGGATTTTACACGTAGATCGAGACGACTGCGTGACGATTGACCTTTTAAAGGTCCCCAAAAATATTTTTATAAAATTTCATTAAAATTAAGTTAAAGTTCAAATAAAATTAATTTGAACTTAATCCGAGGTATAATGAATTGTTTCGGGACGAAAAACGGACCCGAAAGTCGAAAATATGCGGTGCAATGTGGACCGCACAATTAAATGTATAAATAGGGGCTAAATATCTGAAAAATCAGATTTTTCCACCCCTTTAGCTGGCTGTGTTCAGACGTTGAAGGGAGAGAGGAGAGAAATTTGATTTCAAACTTTCTTCTTCCGATTTACTAAGTTCCGTCGGTCGGAATCACTTGGACCAAGAAGTAAAGTTGCTCTACGCGGTGAGGGCTACGCGTGGGTACCAAGAACGAAGAGTTTCACCAAAGATTCAAAGATCAAGTTTTTGGGAATCAAGAGCTTGAGTTTGGTGTTGGTGTTCTAGGAGTTTCTACACTTCTATTAAGGTAGGGGGTTTTCCTACTTTGGTTTATTCCAACCTAGGATGCCTATGGAAATGGTTGAATAGATATACATATTGGTTCATGTGATTCATATACATATATATATGTGGCTAAGGAAATGGGTGTGGAAATTGGACCTATACAAATTCCTAGTAAATTTTGATAAAGGAGGTTACTTGTGTAATTCCTGAGAATTGTTGTGTTTGGGTATGTTAGGTGCTCAATGTTGACTTATCATGTAGTAGGCAATATTATGTGATAACATGAAATATTTGCCTTGAAGGTGTTTGATTAAATGCCTTAGAGAATTAAATGTTGTTGTTTGATGTAGATAACATGTTGAGCTGTTATTACATGTGGATATATGCTTTGTGATATATGGAGTATAATGTTAATTTATGGAGATTATGTGCATGTGACATAAAATTCCATGGAAAAATAGTTACATTGCTCATGTGGCATTACTTGCATTTTGGGGCATGAGGTTGCACCACATTCATGGGTTAGGCATGAGTGTGGGTGTGTATGCATGATATAATCAATACCAACCTTGGTAATTGATATGTGGACTTGGAGTGGGTGGATCGAAGATCCCTTGGAGTCACATGTGGTATGAGAAAAACTTGTGTCGGGTTAAGCAAGAAGGGATAGACACTCCCTCGGGTGAGAGGCCCGACCACTTGGTTCATACACTTCCCTGAGGTGGAATTCCGGAAAAGTGTAATGGCGTACGGAGCCAGCGGTGTAACTCCGGAAATCCGATACCCAACGAGACACATGATTTTGATATATAAATTATTCATTTGATGGGAACCATCCATAAATGAATTGGTTTTATGAACACATGAATTGTTTTCAATGGTCTTTGGATGTACTTCATCAAAGACAATGATTTTACACATATGCATCGCATGGTGTTGTGGAGTCGGTGTGGGCTCGAAATAGCATGCATGAGTGAGTTTCATCTCAGTACAGGGCATGGCATCATGATTTTCCAACATTGCATTTCATGTTATGTTTGGAAGAAATACTTGTTGTGGAATGTGGTACAAGGCCTTTGCATATGCATTTATGTGGGGAGTAGCCTATGTAGGAAACTTTCTACTGAACGTGGCTCACCCTTTATGGGAACACTTTTCAGGTGCGGGATTCGTGCCGAGGGAAGACACACACTCGGGGCCTTGAGAGTGAAGAAAAAGCCAGTTGTGGCTTTTGAAATGAAATTTTGTATAAACAAACTTATTTCATTCCCTTTTTGAATTATATTTGTATGGGATAGATTGTAATGGTCTCGTATGGATCTTGTGCAATGTAAAAATATAGTTTGTACATGTCTTGGATGATGTGGAATTGAGTTAGGATGAATTGGAAATGAAAAATGGAGCAAGAAAGCAAATCTGGGCAGCAACTACCGGTAGTCGACAGTCCAGTGTGTATTGACTACCGGTAGTCAACCGGTAGTCAACTGTCTGCTCCGGACCAGTTTTCGTAGAAATATCATAACTTTTGATCCAACCGTTGGATTGAGCTGAAATTTTGCAACAATATAGTAGACATCTAGATCTACAACTTCCATGTTTTGAACTTTTCCAGATTATGAAGCGATCATGGTCAAAATAGAGGAAAACCGAGGGGTTTCCACCAGATTGGTGCTAGTGTTGGTGCCTTCGTTACCAAATATCAACACCTCCTTGATTTCTTCACTTCTAAGCCTCCCAATCTTCATGTAACATGTTCATATCTTCCCCAACATAGTTAAACGTTTGGGATGAATACGGAATGAGTTATAAACCCGGTAAATGGGATACTCCTCGTGAGATGTCGAACCTAACGGCACTCACGGCCATTCCGAGAGTTGACGGGTTGTCAACGGGACCCCCGGATTTTGGGGCGTCACACAAGGGTTCAAGTCTCCCTCCACATTCCCCTTCTCCTTCCCCCTCCCAAAAAATAAATAAATAAATAAACTTGCAAAATAACAGACTTGATCACTTGACCACCCCTTATTTTTTGTTGGGTCCACCCCTAAGGGTTTGCTTGTCTATTTATTCACTTATTAGTAGACTAGTCATTGCCTGTGTCTGAAGGTACTATGCAACACAAAAAAATTGCAAACAATTGGCTAGATTTAAAAGGAATTGCTCAAAAACATTCCTACTAATTTTTGTTTTAAAATTACCTAAAATATACTATCGACCATATTTTCAATATTAATGGAACTGTCATAAAAATGTACGAAAAACTCATCAAAATAACATCACATATACAAATACATCAAAACAACATCACATGTTATTTATCACCACTGTCACCAATCAACTCAATAACACAACATAATTATAAGCCCAATTACTAAATTTTTAACTCGCTAAAAAAATAATGCATTATTCAATAAAAAACAAATGAGTTGAAAGAAAAATGAATAAAAACACAACTTCCTCTTTATGTCTTCCAAAGAGAAAAATTCAACCTAATAACACAACATTTAGGAATCCGAAGATCGACAACCTCCCAAAATTTGTCAGCTTTGTCACAAATAAATAAATGAAAATAACAATATGAAGTATGAATTTGTACCAAAAAAAGAGTAGAAATACAAAGTGCACATCATGCTGGAGAGAAAATTCTTGCTATGAAACAACAGATAAAAAGAAACCCCTATAAAGTAGTTTTTGCAAGAAAACAAAAGATGTCAAAAATTACTATTCATATAATTCATCCCAAGCCTTGATACCAATTGATTCGCAATTATTCCAGCGGGCGTATCACCATCATAAAACACCATGAAGGATATCAACCACCAAAATAAACACAACTCAAGAGTTTCACCCTAAACTAAAATATCAATATCATAAAAATAATTATGACATTTAAATTTAATCTCTTAAGCATAATTGATATCATACACACCATATAATTTCAACGATAGCAAACTTTGAAATAAGAGTTACAAGCGTCATGTAATTTCAATTGAAATATAATTAAATTGATTTAATATAGCTTAAGAAATTGATCCCAAATTAATAGAGCCCTAATACTATTCGAATAAAAATCAGCATTTGATAAAACCTAAAACATAGTTTGACTCAAAAAAATTAAGGATTTAATTTTGATAAAAACAAACTTAATTATGAGATGGGAAAAATCACCAAAAAACTGTGGATGAATATCATGATATCGCAAATAGTTAATTAAAGACAACCTACAAAATTAAAACAAAAATTGAACGCATTAGACAAATAGTAGTAGATAGCATGGCTTAGAGAAATAGTAATAGACACCATGAATTAGACAAATGGAACACGTAAGACACCATAAGTTAGAGAAATAGTAGTATGATGTAGTGAATTGGAGAAATAGTAGACACCATGACTTAAGACAAATTGAACACATTAGACACCATGAAGAGAAGTTATCTCATAGTGAGAGATCCTACCTCCTCCAAAATCCATTGCCTAGTTGATTTTATTCATCAATTTAGCCCTTTTCCAAGGATAGTCATCAACATAATTTGAATTCTCTATTTATTTTCTTTAAGTTATGCACATAACATAGAGAAAATTCAAGCTGCTAGTTATCCATGCTTCCTATTTCTAAGAAGTTAGCACCAAAAAATTACACATTCAACTCGCTTTTTTATCCCAAATGCACACTGACAAAAGTGGGTGGACCATATGTCCAAAGTTACAAATGCAACACAATTTCCGCCCAAGTGTTGAAATCCACAAACAAAATTCAACCTTTGTTTTTTCAAAATTACACAATGAACACAAAAAGGCATAAAGTAATTCAACAATCTCAGTTCCAAGCTCTTGCTCAATCCTATACTATCAGAAAGGGCATAAAGTATGCTTGAATCACTTCAACAAATCCAAGCAAACTCACAGTACTTATAGTACTCCACTTTAACCAGTTAGTGGATATCAAAATCAATGAATAAAGCAAGAAATTCCCTATTTTACCCTCAATGAATAAAGAAAGTAAAAAGGCAAGAGGAATTCTAACTATTATACAATTGAAAGCAATCCAAACAACAACACATTCGTTATCCACTATATTTAGTACCTCTACTTGCAACAAAATGTAATTGTAATTACAACTGTTTAATTTAAAAAGTGAATACATGCCCGCATAAAAATTAAAAGAAGAGAGGAAAAAAAATCAAAAATGGTCTAAGATGCTACTTAAAGCAGTTTAGTTTGTTAGAATCAAATCAACACTAAGTTTCTCTTCCTTTGTCTTATTGAACTAATAAAAACCCAATGAATCACATCATTTGTGTACGGACTATGAATTTATACAAATCATATGACAATTAAAAGTGAAACCACGGAGGACATGTTTCCATCAAGTTTGTAAATAGTGTGCCTAATAAAGGCATACACAAATTCAATACCACAGAGAATATTAACCACCCACTTAGACAATGCAAGGCAAGAGCCCAAAGTTTTTCGATTAACGAAAACCTTACCTTCTAAAACTATCTGAGTCCTGATGCATAACTGATCATCCTATTTTGCCCATATTTCTCCTTCATCTAACAGATGTCTGAATGGTTTTATAAATTAGAATTAGTAATTGAATATTGATATAAATGTGTAATTAGAGTAGAAATAAATATTTTCATGTAATGACATAGTTCATATAAAAACAAATATTCACCTGTAATGTGTCGCGTTTAAGAAATGAGCTTCGCTTGGCTTGGTACGCCTCTATTGATCACAAAAGCAAATTCAATCAAGGTACAACAACAACATAAAATAAAGTAAAATCATGAAACAAATAGAAGAGGCCTTTCGCTCTCTCGACTTGGTCGTTTCGTGACCTGAGTTCTGCTTCCACAAAAGAAATGGAAGCATAAACAAATGTATTATCTAAAAACCTAAATCTAACACCTGTGTCATTAAAATTAGAATTACAGAATAACCAACACTAATAACTACTTGTAGAATCGCGAATTGACAACATCAAAATTAAAAAATCAAGAACATCAAATCAGAGGTAAATTCAATCCATGGCAACGTCAAATTCACTACACGCATTTGACAGATTGTGAGAATTCAATAATTGTAAAAATAATTTTCATATGCTCTTACCAGTTTTTATAACTAACAGTAGTGTTTTAGAAGGTCATCGTCGTCATTGGAGTTGTGCCATCTCCAATTGATGGAGCTGCGCCATCGCTAGTCGTTGGAGATACGATGTCGATGGCTGTTACCCTATTGTAAAATTCAAACCCAAAATATAAAGGTTGGCATCAAACAAAGTAAGTTTACAAAAAAAAAATCAAAGGAGAACATTAGCCAACTCATTGAAGCAATAATATAAACACCTGGTGTTCGGTGGGCTGTCGTGGGTTTCATTGGCAGTGTATGTGTGTGCGTGTGTGTGTTGGGAGGGGGGGAAGCGTTGGTTGGTTAGGAGGTTTCGATGGCAGTGGTAAAAGGAAAATGGGTGGAGGTAAGGGTTTGACTTTGGATTTATGGGGTGTTCGGGGGGCTGTGGTGGGTTTTGGTAGTAGTGGAAAGAGGGGAGGAAGGGGTGGTTCCGGTGGTTTTCTCTAAGAGTGTGTGTGAAAGAGAGAGAGGGAGAAAGAGAGAGAGAAAGAAAGAGAGAGAGGGGGAGAGAGAGGATGCCAGACAGATAGTGAGAGACTGAATAGATATACAGATGGAAGGAGAGGAACGGGGTAAGGGGTTTTCCGGGTTGGGGTTTTCGGGAGGAGGGTTCTGGGTTGGAATGAGAGAGAGAGAAATAGAGAACAAAAAAGAGAGAGAGAGAGATAAAGAAAAAAAATAGTAAACAGAGAGAGTACGAAAATTAAACCTGATAGCAGCGGTGGATGACAGCGATGCTGAGACGGAGAGACGTCTTCAAAGAGTTCTAAAATGAGATGCAGAGAGTGAGAGATATACGTCTTTAGAGTTTTAGAATGAGAGACCACTAGAAATTTACGAATCAATTAGTCGTTAGATTAATAATCTTTAAATGATCTGAGCCGCGAAAAGTTTAAGACAAATTTTTCTAATTATCTATATAATAAAGTAGAGCGAAGTTTGAATCCAAAAGACAAAGAAGGGTCCAGATCGTTTTGACACAAAATATAAACAAATCTAACGGACAACGTAACCCCAACATAAAAGACGGTTCAGATCATCTCAAAAATTTTGATCCAATGGTCTACGGTTAGTCTTAAATTTTTTTTTCCCGCCCAACACTCTCACTCACGTCTCCCTCTCTCACGCGTCTCTCTCTATCTCACGCCTCTCTTTCTCTCCCACTCCCAAGAATCACGCTTCTCCTTCCCAAAACTAAATCCTATCCTATCTTTCTCCCTCTCTCACCAATCTCTCTCCTATGACACCGGTGATCCTCTTTCCATACCAATATGCAAAATTGGAATTCAATCCTATCTTAAGAATTCAAAATATCACCTTTCCATACCGGTGATTCTCAAATCTTCATGTATCTCCTAATTAAATCCCTAATGTTCCGCAAATCTTCTCTCCCTCACTCGGTGTCAAATTGATTAATTCCAGCTGCTGCTCATACCGCACAGACTCTTTGCTAGAATTCTCCGCTTCCCTGACTGATTCCAGGTACACGCTGAAACTCTCTGCTTCTCTTTTCCTCTCTCTCTACTTCTCTATCTCCACAACTCATCTCTTTCTCTTATTCCACAACACCCATAAGGTGTTCGAACATATGCCACAGAGTATAAATAGTGAATCGGCTGGATTTTTTTTTGGGAAACCATACGCATACTGGATTTCGATTTTGTGTTTTGCTATTGCTTTCTAGATTTTGATTTTTTCTTACAGCTGGATTTCGACTTTGCGTTTTGCTATTGCTTTCTATATTGAGCATATGAACTCTGTTTTCCCTATTGTAGTGAAGGGAGTGAAAGGCCTACCAATGTAGAGCCTATATTTCCATGTTGGGGGAAAATGTGTTGAGCCTATATTTCTAGCTGATTCTAATTAAATTGGGTATTCATGGTTAATTTGCAGCTCTTTGTTGGTAACGATGCAGATGAATTTAGCTCAATTTTGAAGCAGGAAAGCACTTCAAAAATATTGATCACTACTTGCTGCTTCAATTCTACTGTATATATATTCCTCTCAAGTTTTATGCTTCTTATTGTGGTAAAGGCAACCACATAACATGAAATATATATTTGCATCCTTGATTTGTTGGACGGTATTATTTGTGACGTATGACAGTCATTGCTTATCGAAGATAACTGCTGATGTGCTCCAATTACTGTTGGTTTTTGTATCACCTGCAGAGGGGACCTGCTTTTATATCAGATCTGCTGCTATCTCGCCTCCGTCTGCTAATCTCAACTAGGTATGTTTAAGTTTTATTGCTTTCATACATTTTTTTTTGTCAAATTCACTTGCCAAATGTTTGAGTTTAATTCCATATGTCTCTACGGTGGTGTTCATGGTGGGTGCTATATTTTATTTACTGTTTGTCATGTGAATATATAACCAGTCAATTTAAGTAGCTCTATATGTTTAATTCCGTATGTCTCTATGGTGGTGTTCATGGTGTGTTGTAGAACTTGATGGGTTGTACCTCTTTTGTTCAATTTAAGAACAAAGCATTCATTTCTGTCGCTCATTTCCTTATTTTTTAATTTAAGAACAGTGAGTTATGTTGTTCGGCTAGCTTCACCAACATTCCAGCCACTGCCCAAACCACCAGCCACCACGTGTTCGACAAAATTTCTCAAACACAATAACTCACCATCTCCCAATATACTCTTAAAAAAGTCCAATGCTACAACCAAGAGAGATTTATATGGTAAGCTTTCATTCCACTTTCTTAGCTTGCTTCCTTTTTGTTTTTGATTTTTTTAGACCTACAAAGAAAATGATTTTTTTGCAGAAACTGGAGTGCATAATTTCATGTTACTGCACTTGGACTTCCATTTCATAATAGAAGCACATTTGTAAAAGAACAGAGTTTACTTAGTAACTGGATATTGCAGTCATTTCTCTCTGTCAGTTAAGCATCAACCAATCAATTAATATGTTTTGTTATTTCTTTTGACATTTTCATAATAAGAGGCAAAACAGTAGTTCGTTAGGGAGGGTTTTTAGTTGTAGCTTCTCTAGGATATCATTTAGTTAAAGGAGATGAAGGTCAAATAACAAGTCATAATATGGGTGCTATTTATCAAAAAAATAATGTCATCAAGTAGTTTTCATGGAAAAGGTTTATTCTGGTATTTTTCATTGATAATTCTGAGATAATAGGATCTGTTATATTATTATTATATTTCAGTGGGAATTTGGAGCTTTCAGCAAAATGTTTTCAAGAATAACCTGAAACAACCACAATCATAGCATCCTGCAATTAGATGCTTAAAGCAAAGTAGCTATTTTTTGGTAAACAATAAACAATAGAAAAGGCAAATTATAAGAGATCCTCTCCATACTTCGTTATGTGTCTGTCAACCTGCTTAGCAATGGGAGTTTCAAAATGGCCCCTGAGTTTCCTCCTTATCAGGCACCCTTTCAGCCTCCCTATCAGGCGACTATTCAACCTCCTTATCAGGAGCTTCATTGGCTACCTTATCAGCTTCATAGTGCCTTCTCAGCTAGCCTTTATGAGATCAGCTCGGCCTAATTCAAAATGCTCAACTCAGTTTGCCATTAATTGTAACTTATGCTCTCGGTTTCAGCTTACCACAGCCCTCAGCTCACACTTGCTATTAACTGCCGACACTCTCAGCTCATGCTTTCAGCTGCCACTTTATCGGATAAGGCACTGCACAGCTATTGACAACAGCTATTGTATCCCTCAGCTAGATGCAGCAGCTGGAACAGTCATTGTTCACGTCACTGTTCAGCTGCTGCCCTCCAAGGCTTATTGGGAGGATGAGCCAACCTAGGTGGTATTGTAAATCTCTTTATAGTTGTTGCTCCTGAATCAAGGATCTTAGTTTTGTTTGTGCTTCAATGGATGGTTTTGGATTGCATCTTTTGTGGCATTTGTTTATCGTTTAGTTCCAAAAATATTGATTTTGATTTTATTTATTATTTATGCAATTTTTTTATTTGAAATGCCTAATTTGTATTCTAGGTGTGCAATGAGACTGTCACTTAGTTTGTGAAACGGTGGCTGTTGATTGAGTCTGTTATAGGGAGTGCCATTGAATTTCTCTTATGTGTGTTATAGGATGTTCTAGCAGCTCATACTAACTAACAGATATTTTAATTTATTGAAATAAATTCTAATTTACGTGAATTTAACGGTTTGCTAGATATGTGACATCTTCATGAGAAAAAGCACTTGAAACAAAACCAGAAATTAGCAACACCTTTTTGAATTGAATGGGTTGACATTGCAAGACATTAAAAAATAACAGTTTGTTTTAAATAAAAAGGGAGCAATAGGTTGTTAAAAGCCTAAAAGTTGTCCCACAGCAACCAAACACATACTGAGATTATCGAGACCAAGACGAAAGTGGATGAAAGGCAATGGAAGTAATATCAAAAGCATGGTGAACCTTTTCTCAGACTTTTGTTTCAATTGACTTGCAGTCAAGTAGTTTCCAAAGACTCGAGTATGGTTCATTGTTTTCATCTCTTGGTGCTTTTAAGCGCATGTTCGATATCTTGAAAGGCAAATTGGAGCTAATTCATTTAGAAAGACTCAAAAGTAGCAGGACTTACCTATATGTTAAATTTGTGTGATTCTTACTTTATTTTATTCCTCTCATTATTGTAACTATTTGTAAGAAACTAACCCTTGGGCCAAACATTGATGAACATAGCATTTATTTCTTTTAGCTTTTTGAATCACGATCAAGGTTTATTGGTAACGGTAGCAAGGAAAATTGAGTTTGATTATTGTGCATCGGTTATTTGGTTTAGTATTGTTTGGAGCCCATCAAGGAACAATGGTCTCGATATAATCGTTAGTTCCCCATATCTCTTATAATGATTTCTTTCAGGTCAACTCTATTTAACTGTTGCTATATAATAGTACTATATATGCGTGCGTGCAATTAATTGAAATTGTTATCTTAAATGAATTTTTGCTTGAATGTAGTTGGCAAGAGTTGTTGCTTACCGGAGGACCCAAAGTCCATTCCACCCAAGGAGAGAGGTTAGTGATGTTTGCTTCTCTCACTTTCATCTGGTTGAATTTTTTTTTTTTTTTGAGCATATTTAGAATCATTTATCGAGTTCAAAATGAATGTTGAAGGGAACTATTATGGGTTTTACAATTTGTTATTTTATTGGTAAGGTATGTCGGAATCCTTAATTTTAAACAATTCTTTGACCCTTGACATTAATTATATACTCTGCGACATTAATAGTAACCTTTGAAATTGTTATTTTTGCTTTACTTCATGTGCTTTAGTCGACATAATGTTTTAATGAGGTATTTACTGGCGACTGACATAAGTGATGCATGAGATTTATAACCCAGTGCCTTCAGGCACGGGCAATTACTAGTTTTATTATATAGATAGTTATATCACATAATTACGTTAATGCCCTCAATGACAGCCTACTCTCTAACTAACAAAGTTTGACATCCTATAGATTGTGAGGTTGAATTTCGTCGTCCTCCTCTCCTATAATAATACCTGACCCCAAAAAAAAAAAAAAAAAAGTAAAACCACCACTACTGTCAACTCAGTAGTCCCAATACCAATGAAAGCACAAATGTTGACAAAGTTCAATCCAATCATATAGTTTAGGGTCCGATTATGATACGAAAAATTATATTTTTTGGTAATATATTTTTAACTTTTAACCATAATAGTGATAAAAATATTTACAAATAATAATAAAAATACTCACAAAAATAGTACCGTAAACAATTCCTTAACTTGAATTACCAAATGAGTTGCGCTAAACTTATTCAAGAAATGATTGTGAGGGCTTGAGAGAAAATGGATCCCACTAATTTAACAGCTGACAATCATTTGTTTCGCATAATACTTTTGGAAATGAATTTAAGACTAATATTCAAATCAAATTTCTATTGAGCCAAACAAAAAAAATGATACTATTGAGCCGAATCAATGACATTGTTGGTCAATCTCAAATAACCATTGATAAAAAGATAAAAAAGTAAAAAAAAATATTAAAATAAATAAAATTTATACATTTTAATTTTTTTATCCGGTTCATCAATTCGACCCCCAGTTCAAGATTCAAGGAGTCCAGGAAGATAAGAGCACGTGGGAAAGAGATCATCGAGATACCTACTCTCGAAGATCTAAGCAATTTTAATTATACTTAAATAGATGTCCTCCCTGAAAGACTAGTGTCTTTACCTGTACGTCACCGCCTCAACCAAGGCTTCACGCCTATAAATTGTAAGTCTTCTCTACATAGAAGAGGCACCTCTTCAAACATTTCTACACCTCTCTACACACCCCTCACATAACTTTTCTCTCTTATAATTATTGTACATCTCCCAGAGCACACTTCTCCCAGAGTTTTTTCTCTCTTACTTTATTCATTAATAAAAGTTTTTTGGCCATCGTTGCAATTTTCTGGAGTGGAATAAGTCACTTGAACTGAACCATTATAAATTTACATCTTGACTCGATATTTACTTTTTTTTACCAAAATTTATCTTTTCAATACTGTGGAGAGCCCTTCTGGTTAAAATCCAAACAATTCAACAACCTTACAACAACCGAAAAGGCGCCTTATCTGGAGAAACACACACTCCACTAACGCACGTGGGTATATATACACATACAATAAGCGTGTATTTATATTTGCACATGTTAAATGTGTTGTCCACTTATTTAGTGGAATTAAAAAGCACGTGCCATTACAAGTGGCAAAAGAATGTGTTTTTTTTTTTTAGGGTTTGATTGTCCAATCAGACCACAGGTGACCGAGTCCCACTGTCAACATCTCAGGTGAGGATCACCTAGACCCCACAACACCATATTGCCTGCACTTTCCCAGCTACCAAACAGATTCTCTCATTCTGGAAACTCTGATGATGATAGCTGTTTTAGGAAAGGGATATATACATATATATATATAGGTAGTAAGAAAATTAATTTTCATTAATTATATAAGTTTTTATTATTTTTTTAATTTGTTGTTGAATTTTGATACTCTCTTGTGTCTAAGTTAAATTTTTCCAAAAAAAACCGAAGAAAAAAGATGATCTGATAACATTTCCTCTTGTACTTCAATTCATAATTTATTGCATCTCTAAATGACTAACGGGTTTTTGGTCTAATAGTATTCTTTATCTTGTGAAGGATTTGATTTCTTGAAGTTATTTAGATATAAGCTAACTTTGGTTACTAAGCAAGCTTGATTTTCCGTGCACTATTGTAGAGTGTGACGAGAATGAACTTCTAATGAAAATATCATCTATTAGACAATTTTTAATTCAGTTTGTTCAAACGGAAAAATTAAAAAAAAAAACCAAAAATTACAAGAGATGAATGTTTTCTTCTGCAAATTCCCCAGAGAGAGAGAGAGATGGGCAACTATACTATTCCCAGGCATTGTGAACAGTTCCATTCCCAGAATCCGATGAATCACCATGAAAATCCATCATCACCATCCATTCTTGAATCTCATCGTCCCCAATCATTTCCCAGAATTCCTTTTCCTTCTCAATTTCCTTTTCCATTCCACTGGAAATCTCATTTCTTCCTGGAAATTCTCTCTCCAGATGTTGCTGTTGCTGATGAGACTGTTCACTCTGTTGAGTAGCCAGAGAGTAATCAACAAAAGGAAAATTGAGTTTCGCTCTTGGCCCGCGGAACTCAATGGCAGCTCGATCGTAAGCTCGGGCTGCATCTTCCGCGGTCTCAAACGTCCCGAGCCAGACCCGAGCCGCCTTTCTCGGGTCTCGAATCTCCGCCGCCCATTTCCCCCACGGGCGCTGCCGAACACCCCTGTAATTCTTCTTCTTTTTCTTGATCCCATTGCCATTTTTCCTCTTATCCTTCACTGTCGGCCCGAAAAAGTCGCAACCCAAACAACCCCTAATCTTGCAGAACTGGCAAGTAGTGTCTGGTTCAGAGAGATGAAAAACTGTTTCTCCATGACCAATACCGGACAACAGGCTAGGGGAAGGTGGTAATGTTGTGGTACTGGTGGTGTCCATGGCAGCTCCGCCTGTTACGACGTTTGTCAGAGCGGCTACCATGACAGAAACCTCTTGCTCTTGTGTTAATCGTGGCGGCGGTGATGATGGTGGTGACGACGATGGTTGTGGTGGTGGTGGTGGAAAGTGGGATATGGGAGTTCCTTCGTATCTGGGTTTCTTATATGAGCTCTGCATGTTGTGGCTTTGGACTGTGGTGTGGTGTATTAGAATTTAGTAAAAGTGTTGAGTTCAAAGGGGTTGTTATATACGTGGGAGGGAGAGGTATACGTGGGAAGACAGCGTTAAAGACACTTTACAGTTTACACACGGGGTTTTGATTGTCGGAAAACGGTTATGGTGGCACGTGGGAATTTTTGAGTGTGGGGTCCACGTGTCACTAATAAAACTCCAGCTGGGTGATGATCAGAATTGGAAGTTATCTGTGTGACGTAATGTCTTACAAAAACTGTGAGCGACGGCCCTTTTTCAGTGGTATCCCTTAGTCAACCAAACACATGCCACAAGTTTCATTCTAGTCCTATGAAGGACGGACTTGACTATGGAAGACAAATTCAAAATCATAATAAAATCCTAAAAAAAATTTAATTTTTTAAGATCGTTCCTAATTATTTTTTTACTTATTACTAAATCTCGAGAACTTATATCTTAACTTATAAAAATCTCAAACCCGGGTATCTTAACTTTATCCATACCGAAGTCAAATTCCCAAGAAAAACAAAAAATACATGACCGAAGATGTACAGTACTATTCAGAACATAGACTAGCATTTATAGAGAAAACTACAGAAATGTCTAGAAAAAAAATAATTCAGTACCGTATTCTAAAATTTTATAATTTTTGTAAGTTTAAATAGATGTTTTTGAGTTTATTTACAAAAAAAAATTACAACTTTTTGAATATTATTATAATTTTTAAAGTTTGAGTACAATTTTTTTCAGCCAAGTTATCGATCTTAAAAGAAAAAATTAGGATCCATCATAAATTATCATAAACAATATTTTGAATTTGTTTTAAAAATTTATAATAATAATAATAATAATGCTGTAGTGAATGAAATCTACTGTACTATTGACTTCTCCCTAGCAGTGACCAGGTCAACGAATATACTGATGTTGATTTGGACTGTGCTGATGGTCGGTGTCAGATATCACCCATTGATCACATGTTTGACAATTTAAGTCCGAACCTAACCTTATCAATTGGTGAAAGGCTACCTCGTCAATTGGTGAAAGGCTACCTCATCAATTGGGGAAAGGCAACGGTACAGCCTTAGTTACCGTACCAAAATTTATAATTATTTAAAAATTGAGTTATAATTTTTTTGAGGTGTAAGTTATAATTTTTAAACGTCATGATCGATCATGATAGATTAAAATTGATAACGAAGTTACAACTTTTAAAGGTCAAGTTACAACTCATAAGAGAGAAATTACAACTGTTCAGAGAAAATCCATGATCGATCATATGTATCTGTGATCAATCATGGTCCCTTTGATCGATCATGAACTTTTCTTAAGCAGTTGTAATTTCTTCCTTTGAATTGCAACTTTACTATAAAAGTAGTAAGTAGCGGTACGGTAACAAAGGTATCTTCGATACTGTAAACTTTCCCCCTCAATTGTCGACAGAGAACAAGACAACTCATATATCAATTATGCCATTTTTTTTTTCTTTGTTTAAAAAATGGGTATTTTCAAAACTTTTTTTTATTAATGAAGATAATCTACGCGATTCAAGTTTAATACAATATTCTCGAGTGCAAACTAATTATTATTATATTAACACACAAAAAAAATAAATGAATCAAATCAATATAAAAAATGAATAATTTATTGTTAACACGAAAAAACCCAAAGAATAAATGAATTAAATTAATATAAAAATGATTAATTTATTGTGATCAGGAAAAAACCCATTTTATTTAATCTTGTCAACTCATTAAGGCAAATATAGATACAAGCCAAACACTTACTAGGTGTATAAAAGGCAAAAAAATCCAACCTTTAATTATGTTTCAAAAAACCTTGTAGCCTATTTGATAGGAAGGAAAATGGATGGATGGAAAAAAAGTGGATAAAAAATAGGAGGAAAAATGATATTTTATTTTGTTTGTTTGGAGATGAAAAATGGAGAGAAAAAAAAAAAGAGGAGGAAAAATGTATCCCTTGCTCCCACCAATTTGAATCCACCCAAGTTCAGACGAAAAAGTGGAGAGAAGTGGACGGCATAATTACATTTGTTAAATTACTTTTATACCCTCCCAATGATTGCTGGTTGAACTACTCCCTCCGTTCCTAAATATCTGTCATTTTACACAATTTTTTTTGTTCCATAATATCTGTCGTTTAATGAAACCAAAGCACAATTGATATTTTTTCTTCCAAATTTACCCTTAACTCTTCAATGTATTAGATTAGGTGTAGGCTAAGTGCCTTTCATATTCTTTTCCTTCCCAATACGTATTGAATAAGGGTATTTTAGTCTTGTGCAATTATTTTTTACTCATATTAAAGCTATTTAATAGCTTCCTTAATCCCTGTGCAAAAACTTTAAACGACAAATATTTAGGAACGGAGAGAGTATTTGGTAAAAACAAATACATGCGAGGTCCACCTTTATATTTATGGTATTTAACATATCATTTGTTTTTTAATTTTTTTTAGAAAAATTTCAGCCACACTTGTTAGTTTATCATATTTTTAAAGACACCCCTCTATAATTTAAAACATTACTAGCACCCCTTGCTGTTAAACCATCGTTTCTAACAAAATAAAACAAAAATTCAAAATATCAAAATTATTTCTACATAAACCCCAAACAATCTTTTTATATAAAATTCAATAAAAATTCGAATTGATTAAAACTCATTTTTCTACATATTAAAATTTACGTTGATTAAAATTCATTTTTTTACATATTAAAATTTGATTCTATTAAAATTCGATTTGAACTGATTAAATTTTATTTGTTTTACGTATTAAATTCGAGCCTATTAATTTTTTTTACATATTAAAATTTGAGCCAATTTGAACTGTACCTGAACTTTGAGCGCTAATTAAAATTTGCTTCGTGTTGATTTAAATTTATATTTTTTTTATTAAAATTCATGTCAATTAAAATTCGATTAAAATTCATTTTTTACATATTAAAATTTGAGTCGATTAAAATTTGTATTTTTTTATGTATTAAAATTCGAACCGATTAAAATTCAATGCGAGTTGATTAAAACTTTATTCGAGCCGATTAAAAATGACTTGAATAGAATTTTCAAAAAATAAATTTTAATCTACTCAAATTTTAATATGTAAAAAAATATAATTTTTAATTGACTCAAATTTTAATATGAATTTTTTTTTTAAAAAATAGAGAAAATCTCGTTGAAAATATGTCACTCTAGAGGGAGTGTGGATGAAGTTTTTCCTAAAATATATTATGGGCAATTTAATAAAATTGCATTATAATTAACACTTTTAATCTGATAGGGGTGTCAGTAAAGATTCAGAAAATAGAGAGGATATTGTGGAAGATATGGTAAACTAGAAAAAGTATGACTGAAATTTTTTCTTTTCTTTTTCATTCTAAATAAAATAATAAAAAATTTATTTATCCAACTTTTCCATTTTTCTTACCAAATAAGAATTTTAGAGAAAATATTTTTCTTTTCTCTATGCACAGTTTGATATGAATGATGAAAAGTAGGAGGAATGAAACATAGGAATGATACATTTTCTATCTTCTAAGGAAGGAAAATATGAATGATACACTTTCTTTCCTTTGTGTTTAATAAGATAGATGAAAAGTAAAAATGATTAATTTTTTTTGTTTTTGATATTAATGAAAAATTAGAATGATGACATAATATAAATACATAATATATAATTGATAAATATGATATATTTATATACCAAATAATATATAGACAAATAACATACATTTCAACACACATAATTAAATTTTCATCCATTTTCCTCTCAATATTAGAGGAATTAATTTTGATGAGTCAAAAGAAAAATTAATCCATTCACTTTTCTATCTTTCTTATTATCTATCTCTCTAATTTTTCATCCTTCTATTTTTTTATCGTACCAATCGAAGTATTAAGAATGAAAAGTTCAAATGGAAAGCCGCATTGACACAGGGAGCGTCATTTAATGCTCGGTCCCGAGCATTGGCAAAAAAATTCCCCGATCCAATGGACCAATCAGGTACAGTCGATAGGCATTATCATTTAATTTTCGACCCTGAGCATTAATGGATATTAATACTCTGTTTGGTATGATAAAAAAATAGAGGCTTTCCCTCTTTCTTGTCCTTCCTACAGACCAATTTTCGATCGCTTTCAACTCATGCTTTCAGGCTTGCGTGCTTGTTCGAAACTCTCTCTCTAATCGATGGAAAAGTTGTAAGGACAGAAAGTTGGAAGAATAAATAAAACATCATATTTGATAAGGAAAAAAAATAAAATGAATAAATTAACTTTTCTTCTAACTCACCAAAATCAATCTCTTCAAAATCGAAAAAAAAATTAATGAAAAATTAATTATTTGTTTTGATATGAATCTTATTTGTCTATATATCTTTTGATATATATATCTATATAATAAAGTAACTTACAATTCAAATCTCAAAAGATAAACAAAATGACTTTTGCTATTCGCGGTTCAGATCACTTTAAATTTTACTCTAAAATTAATCTAACGGCTAATATTAACACCCTAAATTTAATAGGAAAAATAGGCCATAAGGGTGTGTTTGGAGTAATTTTTTAAAAGTACTTCTATAAATTATTTCTCATAAATATTTTAAAAAAAATAATAGTGTTTGAAACCGCCCCATCATTACTTCTATCCCCACCACCACCACCGCCGCCACCGCCACTACCACCACCGTCGCCATCACCACCACCACCACCCCCACCACCGTCACCATCACCACCACCGCCGCCACCACCATCGCCGTCGCCATCACTGCCACCACAGTCATTGTCACCCACCACAACCATCACCGTCTCTTACCACCACCGTTGCCGCCCACCACCTTTCACCCTTACTACAGACCGATGCTTAAATTCTTTTATCTCTTCTCTATGTTTGTGATTTGATTTTGGATATAAATACAAATATGTTTATTGTTTACCATTTTTTATTACACTGTGCCTTCAGGCACAGGTAATAACTAGTATATAATAAAATAGCTTACAATTCAAATTTCAAAAGATAAACAAAATGACTTTTGCTTTTCGCGGTTCAGATCGCTTTAAATTTTACTTTAAAGTTAATCTAACGGCTAATATTAACACCCTAAATTTAATAGGAAAAATAGGCCACTAAGGGTGTGTTTGGAGTGACTTTTTAAAAGTAATTTTAAAAATTATTTCTCATAAGTACATTAAAAAAAAATAGTGTTTGAAACCGCCCCATCACTACCTCTACCACCACCACCGCCGCCACCACCACCACCACCATTGTCTTCGCCCCCACCCCCACCATCACCGTCTTCTTCCACCACCACCTCTCACCCCCACTACAACCAATGCTTAAATTCATTTATCTCTCATCTATGTTTGTGATTTGATTTTGGATATGAATACAAATATGTTTATTATTTATTATTTTTTATTATTTTGTGCCTTCAGGAACAGACAATAACTAGTATACATATATTATGTATATATTAATTTCATATAAAAATACAATGATAAAATATGTATTTATGTATATATTAAAAAATTTTAAAAATAAAAACTAAAAATAAAAATTTAAAATAAAAAAATATTTTTTCCATCTTAGCTGGGGGTAAATATTTTCAACTTAACACGATGACATGACTTGAATTCAACAAGAATTTTATGACACGAACTTGAAAATAACCCGATACGCGAACACGAAATATAAACGGCTCATATTCAGTTCAACCCGTCAAATTCAAAATTGACATCATCAACCCGTTTATTTAAGAATAAATTTTTTTTCTATTTTCTCGTTTGTATGGTAACACGAAATTAACACAAAACTAACATGTTTAACTAATATTATAGACAAAATATTAATTATTTGTAACTATTTATTAAACACTTACATAATTATTATATAAAAAAGATATTTTTACTTATTATTATTATTATATTTATTTAAGTTAATTTTTAGTTTGTAGAAAAAATATGAACATGAATTCAATTAAGTGAAAATAAAATATTAGCGTTAAATTTTTTATTCAAAGTTTATGTAGGTCAACACGAATACGAATACGAACACGATACGAAAATAAACAGGTCAACTCGACACAACACAATTAGTTAAATGAGTTGAGTTAGGTTTCACTAATGTTCTACACAAACTCGTAATGACTCGACACGAACCTAAATACAACACGACTCAATTGTCACTCCTAATCTTAGCCAGCACAAAAAAAATTAATTATTTTTATTTTCCATTCATCCTATCAAATACAAAAAAACAAGTGTTAACTTTCTTTCCTTAAAAGATAGAAATATATCCCTCTTATTTCCTATCGTTAATATTTTTTTTTTTCTTACCAAACGGAGTATAAATGCCCACTTCGGAAATGCGCAGCTCGTGATACAATAAAGGGGCGCTCGAGAACTGTTTTCCTGAAGTAAACAGGGCCAGCCTCCATCTGCCCCATGTACGACCGAATTAAGAGATTTCCCTCCTAACGTTTGTTGGGGTCCGCCAAACACTTTGAGGTGTAAATAGTAATGTTATCAGATCGGACATCGAATCGATAGAGGGACCGGGTCAATGGTTCACTGGTTCAACTGGTTGAATCGGTCTTATAATAAAAAAATAAAATATAATAATTTTACTAAAAAATTCATAATCACAATAAAAAATAAATAGTGTAATCTGTGTGTGGTGTACTAAAATGTAATAATAGATAATGAGTAGTCTGTAACCGTGTGTGTGTGCGTGTAAACAAACAATACCCATTTGGCCATTACCCAACATCTCTTACAATACCCAGTAGGCCATTAGCCAGCATCTCTTACAATACCCACTAGGCCATTACCCAGCATCTCTTACTCTTCCCCTTTCTCTTATGAAGCAGCTCAAGCCAGCGACACTTCCTCCCTTTTCTCTTGGTGCAGCACGCTGTGTTCTTGTTGGGGATCCCCAGCAGCTTCTTGCAACAATTACCAGCAAGGCAGCGATCGAATGGCAGTAGAAAGAGATGAAGAAATGGAGTGTAGAAGAAGAAGGGGACTAGATTTAGAAAGAGAGGACGAAATGGAGTGGAGAAGAAGGAGGAGACCAACTAGATTTAGTACAAAATTAGGAATTTTGGGCATTTTATAGAAATAGCAATAGAACCGGCTAGTTCACGGTCCATCCGGTTCACGGTTTTTATCAAAAACCGGCCGATTTGTCGATTTTACTCCGGTTTAATTGCCTAAGTGGTCCAATTCAAGAACCGGATCGGCTGAGGTCCCGATTCACGGTTGAACCGGCCGGTCCGGTCCAATTCTGATAACATTGGTAAATAGCACCATGACTTGTATCTAAGGTATGCAATTCAGAGCTAAAACTCTAACAAAACCATTTCTTTTCTAAAAAACTGAGAAGGATCTCAGGCAAGGTTAGGAAATTTGGAGATTTCAAATTAGTAAGTGTAACACAAAGATTAATTCGAAGATTGTAATATTAGATATGTTTCGTGTTGAAAGAAAAGTATCATGCTAAATATTTGAAGTATCTGAAATATACATGGCTTTGAGAGAGCATGACTCAGATTGATATTCCTGTTCTAAATCTATTCCCATTCTGTCTGATTCAATCAGGTACTACTACATAGTGGTGAAGAATCCACTTACATATAACCAATCCAACCCTAGTTCCTACTTCCTACTTCCTAGTTATAGTGCTTGACCACCAAAAAATACCCTGGTTCCTAGTAGTGAATATTTTTAGTAAAAGAAATGAAACTTATTTGAATAGAAGAGAAGACTTACGTTGAATCATCCATGGAGCAGAAAACTTTCATGAATCACTGATCTGCTCACAAGTCAAAGACCACCACACCACCAAGCTCTGGATTCGAAACACTTCAAAGGAAACTGCGGCTTCAGATTGGACTGCTAGGGACAGTAAAAATGTGTATTCATTATAAACTGCTGCTTAATGAATGTAACTATGTACCGTTACCTGGCCTTATTAACAAAGGCCACTCAGTACATACTCAAATTTCAAAGTACCAACACTCCTAAAGGTTTTTTAGAGAATTTCAGCCAACGTTTCTTGGCTTTCTATAAAATAAAAAGAAAATCATATCATGAGAAGAAGAAAGAGGCATAAAAGCCCTGAAAACAGAGTATAAAAGCTTCAGGCTGGGACAAAATCAGAAGGTATTAGTAATCGTACATCCAACTTGTGAATGTATAAGTACTTAAGTTACACTTTCTCTAACAACTTAAGCTTTTAGAATAGATGGCGATCAAAATAACTAAAAGGTCAATCTACTCCTCTCACCTCCCTGGCCTCCAAAGAGAAAAAAAAGGAGGATTCATAACAATCTTGTACTCCAACTTCATATATTTTTGTGTAAATCTCTAAAATATCTTCACTTCTTTGCTCCATGGTAACCAATCTCTGTGGTTAACCTCCACATCAAACCGACAAAACTTCCAAGACACAGGAACTTTAAGAAAACAATTACACATGAAAATCCCATGCTCATGAAGTGAAACACTAGATGGTCTTACCTCCTTTTTTCCTATCCCATGCTCAGGAATATCTGATGCTCAGAGGAATGTAGAAAATTTCAACATATTTCCTATGAAAAAAGAACCCTCAGATGCAAACAACGAACAAGTCAAAGCAGTCTCCCATGGTTAACATTTTAAATGAAGAGAATCACAAATATTTGAAGAATCTTCCAACTAGTCATCGTCCTCAGAATCTGTGTTTGGGTAGAGAGAAAGTCAGTAGCTGTTACAAAGTTAACAAAAATGAAAAGGTAATAAAGGACAAAGAATGCAGAATAAAGTCACTTGTATCATTAACAGAATTATTATCATACACCATAGCTAAGAAGCATGGACACGGATACGATACAACACGGACAAGTTGATACGAAATTTTTCAAAAAAATAGAAGAAGGATACGTTGGAAGACACGTTAAATATTAAGTATTTATTTTTTATATATATGATCATATGATGAAATAAATATACATTAATAATAATTATTCAATTAATCCTTTTTATAATTCTAACATTTAACATCACGAAATCATCGAATAAAGAATCAAATATCGGGTCGATGCATACAACATCCATGATCTAACAATCAATGACTATTACAACCTCAATAATAAAAAATATCTCACTTCATAACCTTAATTTTTATTTAATTTGAAAGAACCCCCATTTCATAACTCTATTTTTAATCATATTACTTTCATACAAAAGGTGTGCCCCATTTTGTATATAATTTTATAATCGTGCACAAAATTATGCTTATATCGGTGTCCTATGTTCATGTAGTGATTATAACTGTTTTTATAGTATATCTTTCACAAATATCTCTTTGAAATTACAAAATTAACTTCCTTATTTTAAAGTTTGTGGATAAGTTTCCAAAAGTTTGAAGGAAAAAAAGAAAAAATAAAACGTGTCTCCAAACATGTCCCCAATGTGTCGATCGCGTATTCCGAGTGTGTTGGTCACATATCCAAAACGTGTCCGAAAAAATTAATAGTAATAAAAAAAATCGGACACTCATTTTAGCCAGCGACCCAGATGTGTCCAACACCGAAAGTGTTTGTGCTTCCTAGCATCATACTGATATTAATCAAAACAAAATCTACGATTTCAGAAGAATTTCGGTTCGGTACCCACATTTTTTGTGTACCGTATACCCATTGTTAGATATGGTCCAAGCAACCCCTATGTTGTTTTTTGTGTTGCAATCACCGAAGAACACATGTTATAAATCAATAATGAGGGAATATGGCATCCTTACGCTCCGGAAAGTGGATCTTCAAAAAGAAAAATGCACCTCCCATCGCATTCCATGTCCCGCTGAATGCAATTGAATATTTGATTGGGATAACGAATTAACTTAAATGCTTAAGGAGCACGCTGTTGACATTTCTCTTTGTTTTTACTTGGTATCTTTTCCTTTTCTATTTCTGAAGCGAAAAAGAAACAGCCTCCTTTTTCAGATGAACATACACGTGCACACAAGCATGTGAGCAAGAACACACATCGTTTCAAGAATCTGGGCATAATATCGTTAACAGGCACTGAATTTGCCTGAAAATGAAAATATAGATACGACATAAAAGATGCTTACCGGATCGGATATCTTCTCCAACTTTCCCTCTGTTTTTCAGCTGTCTCATGATCATTGAGTATATGAGAATCCACCAGTATATGTGGAACACAAGTAGAGTCAATAACATCGTATTGAAAATATAGTATAATGACATATGATAAACCTCCGAGGGCCTCAAGAACTGACAGAGATGATAGCTGAGAAATGCAAACTGCATCAATAAATATGGGAAAGGAAATAATCTATAGTAATGGTTGGTAAAATAAAATATTATTCGGAGGACCAACCTCGAGGATTTTATGATCCAAAATGGAAAGAATATCAACCTCAGTATAAGCCATGATAAAGCAAACAATCCAAAGAATATGCTTGCCCCAAGCTCCTTCTCAGAATATTTGAAAACCTTAGCTGCTTCAAGAAATACATCACTTGCATCATGCAGTGCAAGAATAACTGACCCTATCCGGAAGAAGCTGCGTCAAAATGAAAAATTAATTACCAACAGGATATCCATAAATTTTTTAACAACTTCATTTAAATATTTATCAACAATTCAAACCTAATCTTAACAAAACAAAAAAATTGGAGGATCAATGTCCATAGCAGCATTCTTCTGGCTGAGTTTTCTCTGTAAAGATCTACCCACACTATGATAGATGCAAACAAGTTTGCCTCCTAGAAGTCCCACTAGAAGTCCTAAAGATTTGCATAGATCATCTAAGTCTTGACTGACATACTAAAGTATCCAACTAGGATTCAAATACATCACAACCAAACAATTCTGAACTGCTAAAGGTGTGGATTGCAACTAAACACCAAAATAAGTTTCCAAGAGATAGAAAATACTAAACTCCTAGAATGAATTAACAAATACTGTCTGAGATCAAGGAAAAAATAAAAACCCTGACCAGAGACGTAGAAGATTGTCCAAAGTCATAGAAAGGACATGTTTGTTTCTAACATATCCACCGATAGCAATTGCCAATATAATTCCCGAAGGATTTGTGTGTGTGCACAGAATCAAAATTATTGAGCAGAGGAGGAGACACTACAAATACTAGACGCCTTGACACACAGTTACCCGAGCGAAGAGAGAAACAGGCAGTTGAATAGGGTTAAAAAGGGAGTTGAGTGATTATTTGGGAAGAAAGGAAGGATACTATTGATATTTTATGAGTAGAGGCAGTTGAGTAGAGTTAAAGAGTGAGTTATGAGTAGTTATTTGGGAAGAATTAAATGGTAACATGGACATTTTTGAAGTGGACAGTAAACCCCCCTCCTATCCCTCTACTGGTAGTATAGATTAAGAGAGGTGAAGTGCTATCTCCGCTATTTTAATTTGACCCACCAAGAAAGCAATGAATAACACTTATTTCATTGCAACTTAAAATTTTCCAGCCTGGTTGAATAATATCAGTACATATTTGTGAATAAGTTCTGGCCTGTGAAACACCTGCGAATTGTACAACCAAGAAGGCAAGTAACAGAGGAGTTGTGGTTCTGGGTCAGTCGCCATATTTATGCTTTCCCACACAAATTCAGGCTTCATGCTACCCCGAATTTGAAAGATTTTGTGGGAGATCCGGGCCTTTTGTTTCTTAGTTTCTTTTTGACTATTAAAAGCCCAGCGAATCAAAATAAACAATCACAACTCAACAAAAACAATTAAAACATGTTCCACATTTGTTCAAAAGAACCTTGGTTGACAGAAGCATTTGACTTATGTAGACAAACCAAAAAGCATCAATGCTAGCCCAACCCTTGTACATATGATCAAATGATGCATATGGAGTGAAGAAAATAGGAAGTCTAAACAATTACATGCGTCTTCCCCAATAAAATCTCCAAAAAGAATAATATCAAAATGATATTTACCTCATAGCCAAAATATACAGGGTGCACAAGAAGGTCTGATTAATTAACAGAAGCATTTTAAATTAAGATCATAGGATGACTATTAACTAGCTCAAAGCAGAACAAAAACATCTATATGAGTTTAAAAAGTACCTTGTAATGTACGAGTACCCAATCAGGAAAACAGTGATTATATGATGAGACATCATTACCGAGAAATCTTTCCTTCGAGTTTCCCATGTAAGAAGCGCAGTGATGCTATAGAGATAGAACCCACATTGGCACATATAGATCAGTTTTAGGGGGAGCCTGAAATGACAAATGCAACTGGTCATTTCAACTCCATCAATCTAGAGGTTAGAACTCAAATGGATTAAAACTTAAAAGCCATGCTTGAATTTAAGTTCCGGTGTGGGAGATTCTTTGCAGCTATGCAGGAATATCAGAAATAAGAACTCAAATGAATTAAAACTTAAAAGCCATGCTTGAATTTAAGTTCTGGTGTGGGAGATTCTTTGCAGCTATGCATGAATATCAGAAATAAGCGCAAATCAAAACATGTTCCCCATGCATGAGAGCAAAGGAAGTCAAAGATAAAATCCTCTCCAAAGATCACAATTTTTGTGGTGTACAATCCACGGACCTAAGTTAGAACATTTTTCCCACTGCAATAATTGCATTTCAGGCCAGGAAAGCTAAAACAGCATCCCATCAAGGACCTCGCCATTTCTCGATCAACGCAATTATACGGACTATTTAAGAAAGCAATTGTTTCGCCAATATCTTCTTCAGGAAAAGGGGAAAGAATATCTTACATTTGGGGAGAAGAAACACAGATAAGAACGGATGCAAGAGGGACGAAATCATGAAATCACCGACACAATAGCAGACCATATCTGAGAGCTCGTGGAGTAATAATTGGACCGATGACTCGAATGTCATATTCACAATCATTCACCATGCATCCCATGATCAAGGCATATACTTCCAATGGACACTACAGTTTTTAAGTTCTAATGTTTCTCTAAAACCAATATAATTTAATATTATTTTCCGTGACCGTGACACATGGACACATGACAAGAGCCTCTTACGTAAAGTCATAGATAAATATAGAATGAAGAGACGTAAGCAGCACCACATCAATCAGAAAGTTCAAGCATCAGAATGCTGATGTTTCTTGTAAATTAAGATCATGCTGTCAAGGATAAGCAGGTAATTACTAAACATTGCTTTATGTTACTCTAGACATCCAATTACCCAATAATGAGGTTTTTACCAAACACATAAGTTGGACAAGTTTGTGAAAACAGCCTCTCTGCTTGCCTATGTACAGCTAACCCTCCCCAGACCCCGCAATGGCGGGAGCCTCGTGCAGTGGGTACGCCATTGTTTTTATAGTTGGACAAGTTCAAACGGATGTATTACTCACTTCAACTCTTGATTCGGCCAGCCTCTGAAATACTCCATATCTCTGAACCACGGTGCGTGGTAGATTATTGTTAAAATACATGCTTCAACAGTGGCATAGTATGTTAACTTCCACATAGACTCCGAACATTTTACAATCTTTCCTCTTGTAGCTTCATTTTTCTTCAGTGGAATGGCTCCATTGCTCAACAACCATATGGCCAGCCTCTGAAAAAGATGTCAAGCTTTATAAGGAAGTTGTATAATCTTTACAACAGGACAAACTATATTTCTAAATTATAAGGAATGAAATTAAAACTGGACTATTGCTTTCCCATATAGGTGCTTTTCCCTTTTCTCTTTGAGTAAAGTACATAATAAATTCAAATCTTTGTATTTTTGCTCCAGTGATTTCAACAAAGGTGTATAACTAGGTCCATTGCTTAACATAGGGTGGAAAGCATCAATAACGATAAAAATCAAGGGCCCATTAGGAATTGAAAAAAGAAACATTCTGATAAGTAAAATTCATCATAAGGTACAAAAAATGGGGGTGCAATCCATGTACATGCGAGATTTTTAAGAACAAAACCATCATCAAATGGCCAAACTTCATCCAATGAGTTTCACATTATTTTGATGCCGATGCAGTTGCATCACTACATACTATAGTCTACAATCCTTCAATTACACAACATTTCATTAGTCATTAAATGGTATTAAAAAAGGCAATGTCAGTGTTGTGAAAAGCTCACCTAGGCGAGAAGTGAAGCGAGGCGAGGGTGGCTCGCCTTGAACAACCCAGGCGAAGCAGACATGACTAAAGCGATGGAAAAGCGGGAAAAGCGAGCGCCTCTCGCTTAAGCGAAAAGCGACGCCTTAGTTAAGTTTTTCAAGTTGTTTTATTTTTTTAATATGGACCGTTGGATTGTTTGATTTTTATTATGAACCGTTGGATTGAGGCAATTGGAACAAAATTGTGATATGCCCATACACTCAATTGCCCCCTTATCCCAATATATTCAACACCCAAACCCTAATTTTGCCTAAAGGTCAGAGGATTGCTGCTATTGCTCCTTCCTCGCTGCTCCCACAGGTTTGCCCCTCTCTTCTGTTTCCCTTCTTCTTCTCTATTTCTCTTCTTCTTTTAATTCTTTTTCTTCTTCTTCGACAGAAAGCTTTGCATCTGTTGCTTCTGTCTTCTTCTTTGACAAAAAACACCACACACAGGTACCTACTTTTTCTCTATTTCTCTCCTCCTTCTCCTTTTCTTTTTCTACTTTTTTAATTCTTCTTTGACAGAAAATGCTGGTACCTTGCTGCATCTCCTACTTATACTGTTGCTTCTGTCTTCTTCTTCGACAACAGAGATATGTTCTCTTCTCTCCTCTTCTCTTCTTCTGTTGATTCTTCTTCTGGTTCTGGTTCTGTTTCTTTGTTTCTGTTTCTGCTTCTGCTGCTTCTTCTCTTCTTCTGTTTCTGGTTCTGCTTCTCTACTTCTGTTTTTGCTTCTCTGATGATGATTTTGTTTAATGCTGATTTTGTTGATTCTGTTCTTTTCTGTAATGCTGATTCTGCTTTTTTTCCGCCTCTAATTTGATGCTGATTTTTTGTACTGCTTCTAATTTGATGCTGATTTTCTCTGCTTAATACTGATTTTGCTGATTCTGTCGATCTTTGCTTCTGCAGATTTTCTAGAATGCTTAATGCTGATTTTTTATATTGCTTTTGCTTATTTTCTGTACTGCTTATTTCTGTTGATTCTGATTTTCTGTAATACTGATTTTGCTGATAATAGTTCTGATTTTCTAAATTTAAATGTTTAAGCTATGACTGTCATTAAGATTTGAGATATTATTAGTGTTTGTTTAAATTTAAATGTTTATGGTTTTGCTTGTATTAAAATATTTAATATTTGTAAAATTAGAACTTGGATATTTAGAAGTAATTATACTAAAATATTTACTTTTTTTTTTTTAACTGTTCGCTTAGCTTTGATGAAACGTTTCGCTTCGCTTCTCACCTAGGCTTTAGGAGCCTTGGTCACTTCGGTTCGCTTTATGCTTTAAATAACATTGGGCAATGTCAAATCAATAATAAGACCAAGGAAAAGCTACATCATCATCAGGGCCGGCTCAGAGGGTAAGCCACTTAAACCTCCACCTAGGACCCCCAAAAAAGAGGGCCCTAATTTTATTTGTAGTCTTTATTAAGTAGTTTTATTTGGCCCAATAAAATTCAGGATTAATAACGCCTATACATAGCAAAGTCCATAGTGAAAAGAAGAGGGTCCAACACTTCTCTCTTTTCATTAAAGGCCCTATTTATAATTTTCACTGAGGGCCCCAATTTTCATTGGGCCGCCCTGATCATCATCATGTGGTGCAAGTATGTAATAACAAAAAAGAAAAAAAGAAAATCCTTCTAGTCATTTGCTTAAGCTAGCAATAACGACAGCATATTAAAAAACTCTGAAATCGACTATATTATTGAATAAATCTTATGTGTCTCTCCATCTCTTTTGCCACACTCTAATTTCTGTGCATGTCTGCATTATTTTATAATTCTTATATAGCTAGCTAAGTAAGCAATGAAGATTTGCAAAGACAGTAACAACTTTCCAACAAGCTTTCTTCATAAAACTCACTAAAAGCACAAACAAACATAGAACAAACAGTAATAATGCATCTAACAAGAGTGATGCATCATTTATATAACAAGAACCTTACACGAAATACGAATCTATCAAGGAAGAACCTGGCGGCAACGAAACCGAAGGCGAAACAAACCGCGACGATGAAATGCGAAGCGCTCGGAACACCATTGTTGCTCCAGACCGAGCCGTCCATGAGAGGATTTCACAGAGACGCATCAATCAAGCGATCAATCCACATCTAACGTTCTGTTATCGATTCGAACAAAATTACAGATGGGACACAACATGGCCGCGTTCATCGATAAAGATTTTCCCTAATTTCATGCGTGATTGTGCGAACGAGAGTTTCAGAGAGAGAGAGAGAGAGAGTGAAAAGAGAGAGGGAAAAATTAAGAGAGAGAGTTGAAAATAAATGAACGGTGGAGCTGTATACGGGCATGGCGGCGCGGCTGGCGTATTTACATTCGCATTTTGTAACAGAAACAGTGGGCTTGTGGGTCTCGTACACCGTTTTACGTGAATATTTTAATTGCATTATTTTATTTTTTGAAATATTAAATATCTATATAATAAAGTAGAGCGAATTTTGAATCTAAAAGACAAAGAGAGGTCCAGATCGTTTTGAGACAAAATTTAAAAGACAAAGAGAGGTCCAGATCGTTTTGAAATAAGAGACGGTTCAAATCATCTCAAAAATTTTGATCAAATGATTTACGATTAGTTCTAAATTTTTTTTTCCCGCCCATGAAGAAGCCTATCTCTCGCCAGTCTCTCTCTCTCACGCCACTGCCTCTCACTTCTGCCTGTCTCTCTCACGCCTCTCTCTCTCTCACGCTTCTCTCTCTCCCAATCTATCACGCCTCTCTCTCTCACGCATCTCTACCCCATTCTCTAATTTTTAATCTAATCCTTCTTTCTTCTCTCTCCACTTTCTCTTCTCTCTCTATTTGCTCGAGTAGCCACCCAACACTCTCACGTCGCCCAACAACCCACCACCATGGAGCGCAGGTTTGCTCTCTCTCTTCCCCTCTTCTCTCTCTCTTTTTTTTTTTTTTTGTCTTCTCTGCAGCAACCACGCACATCAACACACGCACCCAGCACAAATACATGGTGGAGAAGGGGAAGAAAGGGGACACCCTCTTCTCTCTCATATCTCTCTCGATACCACACCCCAGCCACCACCAGCCAGTCCCCAAGATGACGCCACCGGAGCCACCAACGAGGTACTCTTCTTTACTCTTCGTCTCCACCAACGAGGTACTCTTCCTCCCTCTATATGCTTCACCAAACATTATCATTTGCGCCTATAAGTTGTTTGATCAAATGCCCAAATGTTCGTTTTTCTCACATGCACACACACATATACCATTTATTTTTTTTCATCAGCACATGCAGATTTGCTCAGGTTTGAAGTCCATTGGGCTATCTTAGTGACTAAAAAACAGATTTTTTCTTGGTTTGTTGTCTTGGGTTTTTGTTTTTATGGGTTTGTGTGTTTTTAGTGGATTTTGTCATCCAAAAAAAATCTTACTTTATCCTTTGTTGTTTTGATGGTGATGGGTTCAAACCTCTTAGCAGTCAACTATTTTCGTGGGTACAGAAGTAGTCTACCAAAGAAGTGAATAGTGACACTGATGCCACCTCTCACTCCCACCCATCAGCGATATCGCAAGTATTGCCAGTTAAATTTCGTTACTTTCTGGATTTAGTTATTTTGGTTTATTGCTAATTTTAAATACATTTTCTATGCCATGATTTGATTATTGTGCCAATTTTAATTCATTGTCTCTGTACTTTCTGATTTAATATAGAGAAAAAGTCTCATCTTCCATGCAATCGATGGTGCTGAAAGAATCAACAGACTAAGAATGGTGGTTCAATTGTCGACTCTCAAAAGGTAAAAAGGGGTGAGTGTCTCTTTTTCCCTTTTTGTGCTCTGTTTTTTAGTTTTACTCTGTGTCTAAAGAGAGATCTTTTAGTTCCGCCATGAATCGAGCCTACCTCTCCGCTAGAGCCACTTTTGTTCTCAAAAAGGTCCTTCTTCATGTCTCCCTCTATCCCTTTGTTTTAGCTTGCTGAACAGTTTAGTTAGTGAAAAATCTGAGTGAGTGAATGAATGATGAGTGAGAGAGAAAGAGAGAGAGAAAATAAAAGTTATTAAATGTCAAACAAAGTACTGTCATTTGTCGGCTAAAATTATGTTCATCTTTTCTCTTAGTTCTTGGCCTATAGCATTCAACTTATATGTGTGTATCAATAATTCACTCCAGTTCACCCTATAATAGTTTTATTAAGTAAAATCATTTTGTTAGTGCACACCATCCATATTCCTTGAAGCCATCCAATTGTATGTTATACTTAAAATTAAATCTTAGATCAAGAGGTTTAATTTTTCGTTGGATCTTTGATATTATTGTATAAGTTTGTGGTTTTATTTTGTCACTTTTTGTTTGACATATGTGCGGCATCCAAATGCTTTTTCTCGTATAGGTGTATATTCTTAGATGATAGTTTTGACTCTTAGTTCTAGCATTTTTTGGGTAATTCTTTCTATGCGTATGCACATGTCAATGCTTTGTTCGTAGTTGAGATTTATGCAATTGATGTTGTCTAGGTAAAGTAACGTGATGGATTTTTGGTTGTCCACACCCACTACGCACATATATAGTTTGTTTGATGAAATGTCTCAGGTGTTAGATTGTATTTTAATATCTATTTCTTTGTTTCTTTTCTTTGATCAAACTACAAACTCATAAACATAGTACTGCCATGAACAGATTTGATGATTTTAATTAAGTGAATGCAAATGGATATGAGTAGGTATATCCTCTGTTACGTGTAGTCATGGCTATTTGCAGAATGCAGTTGATCCACATCTCCAAAAACCTTGAAGTCAAGTGCATATGTATCTTATTTTTTAATCAGAAGGTGTGTATGTATCTGGACAATACTTTTTCGTCATTGGTCCAACCAATAGATGTATTTTGTATTTTGCAAATTGATATGCCTTTTGTATTTGCTTGATGTTTTATTGAATTTTTTTGATGAAATAAGTAAGTTGTTTTTTTTATAAAATTTGTACAGTACCTATAGCAGGTTTTCTTTCTCACAATTTTGCTTTGCTTTTATGTTTATCTTTGAGTGTTGCTCTTGCAAATGGTATGAATTAGAAAGATTTAGCTCGCAAATAATTGCCTGTGCATTAAGGCAATTATTTGCGATTTCCTTTCCATAGAATTAATTTCTTTAGGTGTTCTGAAAATATTTGTTGTCTGGGATTGTTAGAGACCAATTGTGGAATGTGGTGGCACACACAAGTTACTCTTTGCCACACCATAGCCCCACCCTGCACGTGAAGTGTTTGTTGAAATTTATGAGAGCACCTCCTCCTCAATCATTGCCCATTTTAATGTCATTTTAAGAATGCTTTGGTATGTTTACTTTTTGAGTGCTCTGTTTTGCATGAAACTCTTATTCTCTAACTTAGATTATGGATTTCCAATCAAGACATCAAGGTAATTGAGTATACATTTAATCATTGGGTGAATCATTGTTTAATTGGTGAATAGCACTTACTATTTAGTTCATTATTAATCTGTTGGGTCAAGCAAATATACACATTCACAGCAAAAAAGAAAAAAAGAAAAAGAAAGAAGTAAAGATACACACAGCCTACATTCAAATACAAAGGAGAAGAGGAGTTGTTAAATTCATAGGAGCCGAATGACTGTGGTTTATTGAATATTTCTAACAGTGTTCTTGCTCAATTTTGTAGCATCCCGAAATACCATTGTACTCATTAGATTGAACTGATTTAGATTTTATATTTTCTTGAACACATGGAAAGCAATTTGTCCAATAAAATATCTTTTTCATTCATGTATATTTAGTATTCTAAATTTATATTCATTTACAATTTTTTTCCTCTTTCTCATGTAAGATAGTTTGGTGGTTCTTGATCCTTAATTTATAGACTTTTACATGGCACTGTTGTAGCAAAAGTAGAAGTTGTTATTTTGGGTTGAAATGCATTCAATCTTTTTTTTGTTTTAACACTTGGGTTTCGATTTGATGATTTTGTTCTTTGTAATGCTAGGTTTGATTTATTTATGTTGGTTGGAGGTGCTGCTAGGTGGTGTTGATGATTTTGAAAGAGGTGTCTGACAGATCATGAAAAATTGGTATTGGAATTAATGAATAATGTGCACATTTTTGGTACTTGAATTGGTTTAGCTTTTTTGTACTCTAATTAACCCTTTTGTTGCATGAACTCATATAGATCATCAGTTCAGACAGTACTTTGTGATTAGATTTTGCTTGGGCTGTTTAACAATAGTTACAACCCCTATTGGTAGTTATTTATCTTTCATGGATTAATCTATTAGATGAAATGGGGCATGAATCTTAACCCAGTTACATATCTATGGCAGCGAGGTGACACATTGACGACCTCCTCCCCTCAATCGCTTAATACCCTATTATCCTCTCTCTCCAAAAAACTAAAGGTATGGCCTTCTCTATTGCTTATTTTGTTTTAATAGTTTTTATTTTGTCAAAATATTTTTTTATTTCTTTGATTTGGTTTTGGAAGATAATGAGATATGTGATTGAGAACGAGGGGTCTGAAACGTAGCAGTTTGAGTTGGTTGTGGAAAACAATGATAGGTGATGAACAGTGAGTTTTTTATGCTTTGTCTATTTGCTATTTATTTAGCCTACCCTGATTCCCCATCCCGGCTCCTTATTGTTTTTTCTTTTCATCTAATGAATGCATGATTTTTTTTTCCATCATCTAGGTGTCTGTTGGGAAATTGAACCAGTTAAGGACATGGATCCTTTGGGTTACACAAGCTCTTACTGCACACCAATATAGTGGGTATGCACCATTATGGGTAGTTAAGAATAGTTTTGTTAGTCCTACATATTTACTTATGAGTATGCACAAGTAAATCCTCTGTTTGTTATTGTGCAGGGTAGTCGTGGGGATTCACATAATGTAGTTTGTGCACAACATCCGACCCTAAAGTCTGGTGCACAATGTTACTTGACTGGGACATAATTTTTGCTTTCAAAGAGTTGCACATGGTAGCTTACATTTGAATGTATTATACTGTTGTTGTTGCTAGGTGAATGGGTGTGCTAATTTTTCTAATTGTACAAGTTAAAATATTTACGCATTCAATTAGATTTTTCTATGTAATTTTTGTTTGTGGAATAGGTGGTCGGTTCAAATATATATGTTATCCACAATAATATTTTTCATATATTATTTTTGTAGCGGTCTTTTAATTTGTATGCCTTTTAATTTTGACTTTTTTTTTTGTTACGTAGTGCCTTCAGGCACGGGCAATTACTAGTAATTTTATATGGTTCCTTATCTAAATTATTAATAATTTTTTATTATAAACTTGTTACGTAATATTTAAATACTAGTTATTTTTCATACCTGAAGACACGTAGTAATAAAAAAAATGATCAACAATAAATATATTTATATTCACACTCAAAATCAAATTACAAAGATAGAGAAAAGATAAATAAATTTAAGCATCCAGTTGTAGTTGAGGCGAGCAGTGGTAGTGGTGGTGGACGGCAATAGTGATAGTTGTGATGGGTGACGACAATCGGTTGTAATGGTGGTAACAGTGGGGACAATGGTGATGGTGGTGGTAGGATGGTGGAGGTGGTGGTAGTAGAGATGATAGTGGGACAGTGGCGATAGGGGTAAGGTGGTGACAGTGGCAGTGGTGGTGGAGTGGTGTAGTGGTGGTGACGACGGTGGTGGTGGTGGGGCGATGGGGGGTGGTGGTAAGGTGGCGGTAGCAATGGTGGGGCGGTGGGTGTGGTGGTGATGGTGGGATGACGACAATGGTAGTTGTTGTGGCAGAGGTGGTAGTGGGGTAGCGACGACGACGATGGTAGTGGTGGTGGTAGGGTGACGGTGGGGGGTGGGTAGTTCCAAACACTATTTTTTTTTTTAAATATTTATGAGAAATTATAAATCCTATAAACACTTTTAAAAAGTTACCACAAATACACCTTTATAGGCTTATTTTCGCTATTAAATTTGGGGTGTTAATATTAACCGTCAGATTAATTTTAAAATAAAATTTAAAGAGATCTCGACCGCGAAAAACAAAATTCATTTGTTTATCTTTTGAGATTTAAATTGTATTGTACTTTATTATATAGATAGATAAAAAATAATTTAGATAACTCTTGACTAAATTTTTATCTAAATTTTGCTCAAATAGCTATCCAAATTATACAATTTTGATCATGCGTTATCCAAATTTCGGTCAAGAGTTACATTTATTACACATTTTTGTCAAGAACTACCCAAATTATTGTTTATCTATATTTAGATATCACGTGACAAGTTTATGATAAAAAATTGTTAACAATTTGAATGTTATCTATTTGAGGGACCACATAGAAACATATTTAATAATTCAGAGACCAAAATAATATAATTAAAATATTGGGGACCAAAATGTGACAAATTCTATATTTTAGGGACCTTTAATACAATTAACTCAAACTTTTAAGACCGTTGATGTTAAAGGAATTATTTATAATTTGTCCTTCATAGTGAATTTTTTTAGTATTCTATTATTACGTTAAAAAAATTATGCAATTAAAGCAAATTCCTCTTTGAAATAGAACAAATTAGACAGCGACTTGGATGAAAGATGTCAAGGTCAAATGCCTCGTTAATTCCATTGTGCCAGTAAACTAATAAAAAAATATCACTTTTAAACTAATCTATTTGGGTTACCTTTAAATTTTTATGCATGTAGATACATTGGTGAAAACAGATTTTTCCTTTGTTGTATTCAAACATTTGTCTTCGTATGTTGTTTTGTTTGTTCTTTTTTTCTTTTTTGTTGATAAAAAAAGGGGTAGGGATAAAGAAGAGCGTCCACCACCCCGTTAGGTCCTCACCGGTGGGATCATAAGGCCCCTGACCACGCCTGAAACACTTCTCGGAACCAAACCTAGCTAGACTAACATAACGGCTAATCATCGAACCCTAATGGAGACTCTACGACTCGAACTCTCAACCTCTGGGTGAAGAGTAAGACCAGTACTACCACCACTAGACCACCATTAGACCACCATACTCGGTGGTTGTTTAGTTTGTTCTTGTTAGCTTGGAAAATGGGAAAAATGTGGTTTTTTCAAGTCAGTTTGTCATCGTTGTTGTCTTGAGGTGTGTCTGAACGATCCATGAAAATTAGTATATGCTTTATATTGCATTAAAAAGTGAACTTTCATCCTCCAAAATGAAAATATTACTTAAAACAGGCTCGTCCATTTCATGAACAATTGGAGCACAATCTAATAAAATACTCAATTAAACATGAAGACTTGAGCCTACTGGCTACTAGCTCATATTAGTGGTTTACCAAAAACATTACTCTGAATGCCCGAAAAATCTATTTGAATGTCCAGAAATTGTCCAAATGCACTGTTAGATTAATGGATTCTTGATTATACATCGGATTTTAAACCAGATACCTGCTGATCCTTGTATTCTTCGACATGACTCGTCTCGCCCACTTGTTGAGCTCTTCAAGCTTTTCGGTACATATGCTGATATATTATATCTGCACTTTAGCTCAAAAGGTGATAAAGGCTAATCTACAGCTTGTATCAGGGTTGCGTTGACTGAAGTCGATATTTTTTCCAATACTTAAATACTCTACTCCGGTTGTTGAAGATCAGGAGCTTGGGGATTGTGGAATGTGGCACTCCAATTGCCGCCAAAAAGAAAATTCAGCTATAAGGAGACAAAGAAGTCGACAGACAATTTCAGCACCATGATTGGTCAAGTGGGATACGGAACCTTGTTCGAAGCTGAGTTTAGTGATGGACTAGTGGAAGCAGTGAAGCAGCAGATGAACATAGTCTCAGAGCAGGTAGAGGATGGCAGAGAAATACAACTTCTTGCTAGACAGTATCACTGTCACCTTGTTGCTCATACTCGCATTCAAGTTCGGCTGTTTGACAAAAGAACTGAGTTTTTATCCGCCATAGTTATGCTTGAACGGCTCTTTTATTTGCTGTCCTATTTTCTCTTAGCACATTTTGTTCCATCTCCCAGTTCTATGTTTACATAGGCAAGGTCATTGATAATCTCAACCATGGGATTTTGACATTTTGTCTCCAAGTCCTTATTGTACAAGGCAGAATCATCCACGTAACAATCAGCCGATTGGGCAGTAGGAGCTGACACTGAACCATGCCACCTAGGTGCCGGCCAGCCTCGACATATGAACATCCTAAGAGATATAGCCACAGACAAGCCAAATCTTCTCAATTGGTTTCATCAACACAGCTCCATGGTTTTGGACTGATGGTGAGTTAAACTGCCTATACATATGAGATCCTCTGAGGTTCTAGACAACAGATTCAAGCTTTTCTGCCAACAATGGAAAAGTTCAATTCACCCTGTCTGCTCTTCTCTCTCTTCTTCTGCATCTTAATTGCCATGACACTCTCTGTACCAAATGATCATCGAACCTACATCATTCATATGGACAAATCAGCAATGCCAGCACCCTTCTCGACCCACCACAGCTGGTACATGTCAACAATTTCATCGCTCTCAACAGCTGATGGCAACGCTCTCCCCACACATCTCTACACCTACAATCATGTGATCCATGGCTTCAGTGCAGTTCTTTCGCGATCCCACCTCGATCAGCTGGAGAAAATGTCAGGTCATCTTGCCACTTATGAAGAGTCATTTGGCCAGCTTCACATAACCCATACACCTGAATTTTTAGGCCTGCAGAAAAATGTAGGACTTTGGCCTATTTCCGGGTTTGGTGATGACATGATTATTGGTATTGTTGATTCCGGTGTATGGCCGGAAAGTGAGAGCTTTAATGACGATGGCATGCCTCCTGTGCCAGCACGCTGGCGTGGAGCTTGCGAATCTGGAGTCGAGTTCAACTCTTCTCATTGTAATAAAAAACTCATTGGGGCACGTTCATTCAGCAAAGGGGTGAAGCAGGGGGGGTTAAACATATCAAAACCTGATGACTACGATTCTCCAAGGGACTATGAAGGTCATGGGACACACACATCTTCAACTGCTGCCGGAAGCCACGTTCCATTTGCCAATTATTTTGGGTATGCCAACGGAACGGCTATTGGTGTTGCACCAAAAGCTCGGTTGGCAATGTACAAAGTACTATTTTCTAACGGCTCCTATGATGGAACAGCAAGTGACACATTGGCTGGCATGGATCAAGCCATTGAGGATGGTGTAGATCTCATGTCTTTGTCATTGGGATTCATAGAGACGCCATTTTATGAGAATCCAATTGCATTGGGAGCTTTTGCAGCGATGGAGAAAGGGATTTTTGTCGCGTGTTCAGCTGGTAATGGTGGCCCTCATGCTTACACTATCCACAACGGAGCTCCTTGGATCACTACAGTTGGTGCTGGAACCATAGACCGCGATTTTGCAGCTCATGTCACACTTGGTGATGGTGCAATCACAGTTACCGGAAAATCTGTCTACCCGGAAAATCTGTTAGTTGATAGGGTCCCTTTATACTTTGGTCATGGAAATAGAAGTAAGGAAATCTGTGACTTCTATGCACTTGACCCCAAAGATGTTGAAGGTAAGTATATTTTCTGTGACTTCAACGACCAGGTATCGGTGTTTCAACAGTTGTATGATATGTATAGTACTGGAGCTGCTGGAGCTATCTTCAGTTCGGACTCCGGACAATTTCTCCGACCCAATGACTTCGACATGCCATTCGTGACAGTGATCCCCGAAGTTGGAGACTTGGTGAAGGAATATATAATAAAAACCAAAAATCCAACCGTGAGTATCGAGTTCGTGATAACATTGTTGGGTACTAAGCCGGCACCTCAGGTGGCGGATTTTTCATCACGAGGGCCTGATCGGAGTGCTCCATGGATCCTGAAACCTGACATATTGGCTCCAGGAGTTGATATATTGGCTGCATGGGCACCAAACAGGAAGGGAGCTCCAATTCGAGATGACTATCTGCTTACAGATTATAACATTGTGTCTGGCACATCTATGGCATCCCCACATGTAGTAGGCATAGCTGCGTTACTGAAAGCCACGCACCGTGATTGGAGCCCAGCCGCTATCCGATCTGCAATGATGACCACGGCTGACATTCTCGACAATGTAAATGGTCCAATTATTGATATGATCACTGGGGTTGCCGGCACTCCTCTTGACTTTGGTGGCGGGCACGTCAACCCTAACAAGGCCATGGATCCCGGTCTCGTGTATGATATACAGGTGGAAGACTATATCAATTTCTTGTGTGGGTTGAACTATACAAGAAAACAAATAAGCATTATCACAAGAAGAACTGAATTCTCATGTAAGCAAGCCACTCTCGATCTTAACTATCCTTCGTTTATTGTCATCTTGAACAACACTAATACAACTAGTTATACCTTCAAGAGGGTACTGACCAACGTAGTTGATTCAAGTTCTGTCTATCGTGCGGTGGTGACAGCTCCATCAGGTATGAAAGTTGTTGTCCAGCCAGCAACAATCTCCTTCCTGAAGAAGAGCAGCACAACCAATTTCAGTTTGACAGTCGACATTGATTTGGGTCTTCGCCCACAGAGTGATTACATTGGCAATTATGGGTACTTAAGCTGGCATGAGGAAAATGGAAAACATGTCGTGACAAGTCCTATAGTGTCTGCATTTGCACCTTAAGCGACGATAGATCTAGAGAGGGCAGAGGGGTCCCTTAATTTTATGATTATACAATATCAAGAGTTTGCCTTTCTTTTTTAACTTCCCTAAAGGAGCCCAAAAAGATCTATCTGAAGAACTCGTCTCCAAAACCACAATCTTGGATTCATCTCTAGCCATATTAGTCAAGTTATGGTTGAGATCAGGATACTTGATGCATTTGCCTTGTAAGGCTCTGAGAAATCAATAAAGGGTTATACCTTTATCAAATATTCAAGGTCCAGGCTATCAATGCTTTACTCTTTTCTTCTTTTTAACAATCAATATGAATTCCTTGTACTTTATATTCATCACATAGGAAAAAATATTACATCAGCTTGTCCCCAGAATTGTTTGGGGACTCCTTTGACAAGATCAGCTTCCAAGAGTTGTGACACTTATGAGAGGGTGTACCCAGGGGGAGAGAAGGAAGGGCAAGACCTTCAATTAAGCAGGTCTTCTGAGTACTAACTGTACTTGCATCGTATGAAATTAAACGTTGTATGCCAACCCTCAGACCTTAATAAATCGTTAATCAATTAACAGGGATAAAAAATGGGATGAACTTGCATAACTAAATGCATCAATGAATGGTCACAACTTTAGCTATTACTTGAGGTCGGGTTAGACTCCCCTCTAATTATCAAATGATTGGAGGATCCTCCAATCCACTTTGAATTGGTTGGACCGTTGAAGTTATGGGGTGGTGATTGGAGTTATGGGATGGGGGTGGGGAGCTAGTTTTGTGTGTGCATGTGTGAAACTGTGATCTGAGGGGTTTGATCAATGCCTGCATCTTGGGAGTGGGGGAAGGTCTGGGTCTCAGGTTTAGGGGGCATGGGTGACGTTGGGGGAGAAGAGGGGTGCGGGTTGGATGGTGGTGAGGGAAAGAGAAGGGTAACGGCAACGACGGTTTAATTCATGGTTGGCATAAGTGGTTTGATTAATGGTGGTGGTTCTAATGAATTACTGAAAGATGGACAGGATGAATGGAGAGAGAGAGATGGAAGTGACACCCAGGGTATTATAATCATCGAGTTATTTCCATTGCAAAAATGAGTCTGAAGTCACTAAAAAAATGAGTGTACATTAATTACATACCTGAGAGGATCTCATCGTGATTTGGACTGGGAAATGATCATAATTATTCCCACAGAAATCCTCGAGCAGAAGAGTTTGGCCTATTAGTTTAACAATAGGATAGTTAGTTCAGCAGTTGCAGAGGATGTAACCAAGTATGCCAGTGATGTAGAAATGAATTAGGTGCATGGACTTCTCACCAGGAAGGATACAGCTGGATGCTTCACAACCAACACCATCCCTCATAGAGCCTCTACCACTGCATGATAAACTGAGGCACCATTTACCACATATATCGATATCCTTATGAAGGCGTAGCTAGTTGTGTTGTTGGTAAGGAGAACTATAAAAAAAGGGTAATTAGAGTCGAGGCTGGCTTGGTTACGGATGAAGTTCAACCCCCTAATATTGGTCTTAACCTGCTTCCTTAAGTAGTTCATTCCACAGAAATAATTGACATAGTCCTCCGTCTATATACATCATAGGCAAGACCTGATTCCATGGCATTGTGAGGATGGGTGTCCAGCCCAAAACGAACATTACAGACCCAGGGTAAGATAACGATGGGTGCATTACCACTTTGGACCACATTAAACGTGTGGTGATCTTCATACTTTCCACTCCTGTGTTGGGTGCCGATGCAGCTGAAATATCAACTGGAGTAAATTATTAGGCCTCAATGTCCGGGGAGTCTTGCAATCAGATCATCGCCATGAGAAACTAGCAGCCACATGGGCAGGCTAATTGACCAACACTGTTTAGGAACCTAGTCTTTGATTAAATCTCCATCTTTTGGGGTTACTGCATGTATGGCATGTATTTTGGCCAGAGCGATATAGCGAAGTCTATACTTATGATAGCTCCAGCAGCTCCTGCTCTCTCTATTTCAAACGATTCAATCCCCAAAATTTGGCCTGAGAAGTCACAAAAACAAACTTCAATGCAGCATGTTTCTGTTCAAGAGAATGATCTTAAACAATCTTCACAAAGTTATTTGCGGCAATTTCCATGGGCCAGCGTATGAACCTTAGTGACCAACAACTCTTCTAGATATAATATGATTTTCTTGTAATGGTCAGGACTCCAATATCAAGCATCATGTAAACAGCACAATCCCAACCAATTGTCCCGGCACCAATAGCTGTGATCCAAAGAGATCCACTAAGAACAGTGAAATTATGAGGACCACCATTTCCATATCGCAAACAATTATCATGGCATTGACAGCTGTGATCCAAGGAGCTCCAATAAGAAAGTGAAACTATGAGGACCACCATTTCCATTTGAACAAGCAACAAATAGGCCTTTCTCAGTAGAGCTGCAAAAGCTCCAACTGCAACTGGATTTTCATCAAAAGACAACGCTGAACATATTTACAGCAGGAAATCAAACCAACCCCATCCTCACTGGCTTGATCCATGCCAGCTAAAGTGTCTGTGGCAGCCAAATCAGACATGTCGTTGAGGAAAGTAATTTCTACATGGAACCCGGGCCTTTGGTGCAATCCAAGTTGTTGTTCCCTTCCCATAACCAAAATAATTTGAATCTTACAGCAGGCTTCCTTTTCCAAAACAAATACAGAAATAAAGCTACATTTTTAGTAGTTTGATTGAGCATGCACAACTTAAAATGAAAATACTAAGAGAAAAACCTTTTTTGCTGTTTAATTGAGCATAGAACAATGTAACTTATATTCATGAATACAACTTCTTAATGCAACTTAATTTGAAGAAAGATCTCCCACTTTCTGTTGAACAGTTACAGTGACTCTAGCATGAGTCTTGGAAAATTCAGGATTAACCTACAAAACTATGTTAGAGGCAAAACAATAAACATACATGCTCCAAGCATTTTCTTACCAAGTTTTGTGAAACTCTGAGGGAAAATGAAGAAAAAAGATGACAGGAGAGGGACAGGTATACCTCGATTGTCAGATCCTAGTTAAGTTAAGCCAGTACAAATTTCAAAACAGTAGTCACCAGTTTTTCTAGCCCCCAACAGCAGCTAGGAACTTCCTTTTGTTTACTGGTTCCTCTCGCAAGACCACAACATCTCTCACCTTTTCTAACAACTCCTCCAGCTCATTCACACCAAACCTCCGATAGTCCAGTGGTTTCTTGTACCGTTGCTGATATATTGCATCAAAGAAACCCAGAAAAATCCCACAAGAATAGCTCACTAAAATCTCTTGAAGTTCATACTTGAACTCTTCAAGGCTTTGGTCACTAATTTCAGATTGAGCAGTTATCCCCAAATCAGTCTTTCCTCCATTCTTCCTCTCATCTTGGTCGTCTACAACCACCCGTTCGTCATCTGAGAACTCATCTGAAGATCTACCCCCTGTTGTAATATCAATATACTCTTCCTGAGTCCCCTTTCCTTTTCTATCCTTCTTTGCAAGAACTAATGGAGGAGCACTAGGGCTCGGTCTAGAGTTCCGGAGGTATACAATTTTCCTATTGCCTTTCCCCTCGACTGTCATGGCATCAACCATCTTCTTGAGAAGATTGACAAGCTTTAATGCCCCATATTCTGAAATATAAAGAGGCCTCCCATATACCTTCTGGTAATCAGCAGGAACACGATTAAGAGGCAGACATCCTCCAGACAATTCAAGCAACTTTACAAGCTGCCCCTTCAAACCATTTAAGTCTCCAGGCTGTACCCACCTCAAGTCATCCTGATCACAAGAAACAACAGGTCCTCCCGAAACTTCATTCAATCTCAAAGTTTTAGGAAAACAAGGTATAGAAATCGAAGTACTATTGTATTCAGATACAGACTGTGATATCATTGAAAGATCCCTCGAGTTGTAATAGCTTCGTGAGATTCCTCTATAAACAATTGCTTCTTCTTCGTTCTGACCATCTGGGTTGTCATTGAACTGGCATCCCATCAAAAACCCAGCAAAATCAAGTGGATCTCCAGGAGTAGGAGTTAAATTCTTAGCAGGGGGCACAAAGCTTTCTCCACGGGCAACACTAGGCCAGTCCCAGACAAACCTACCTGCATTACTCAAGGCAGATGAAACACCCACCCCCAACGGAATGACAAGAATCACAGTATAACCACGTTGGCCAAGTATGTGAAGTGCTGGAGCAAAATCAACATCCCCTGAGATCAGCATGATGGAAGAAGGTGGAGGGTTGTCAAGAGCAAAAAGAAACATATCAACCAAGATTGCCTTGTCAGCAGCATCCTTCCTACCATTTGGGACATCTATGAGTTTGACACCAGTTCTCTGGCAGCCCTCCCTTAGTCGCCTGGGGAATGCATTAAAATCCCCATATGCGGAGAACATTTTAACAGCTCCTTTAATTATAGGATGGACCCGCAACGCCATTCTGATGTTTCCAGCCACATCTTCTGGGTGTACATCACTCGGAACAGGGCAGTTCTCAATGTCCCAGAGAATCACAACAGGACCATGCGAGAAGTTTCGGTTCAACTGCAAAGAAGGTTGCGATGAATTCGCACTTGAAGTTGCCTTCTGTTTCTCACTTTGTTCTGAGGGTTCTGCAGACAATATCAAAGCTGATGCATTTGGATTTCCCATCACCGTCTCATTAAAGCTCAGAGGGCCCTGCAGATGGTCAAGAGAAAGAATAATAAGCAACCACAGAGCAAGAATATTCAGAGAATTGACCAACTTTACATCCATGTTCTACCCAACTGGTTCGCAAAATTAAGATCCTGCAAGGAAAAATTGACGACAACCATGATTGCATCTTACATATACAATTTAGGATATATAAATCATAGTGCCATCCAACTTTTAATTCCTGCATTTGGTCAATTTGCCATTCCCCCACAACTCACAAGCATACAAACAACTTAACAATCATATTATTTATCAGATCAATAAGGTGCCAAACAATATTCAAATCTTGTCACCTTAAAGTCAGGGCAAGGATGCCAGCAAGAGAAGAAACGGTTTAAAATTTACTAGTTCACTTGGTCAAAACTCTGCAAATCATATCCATATATACAGTGTACCTTAATTCACATTAGCAGCTGCCATAAGTGGACAATAGAGGGAATAAACACTCCATAGGCAAAATAATTCAGACAAGAAGAAAACTTGACAAAAGGCTTCATTTAGTCAGACGCAAGCAACGAGAAAGTCACTAGTGTTTTTTTAGATTAAAACCTGGTGATGACTCTTCACACCGGTATCCTAGTAAATCTTCACACATCTAGCTAAGCCATCGAACTAGTAAGCCTCTCAATATATTTTTCTTTTTTTTTGGATAAGAAATAGACTTTTATTAATAAATCAAATAAAGTTACATTATTCTAGAAAAGATGGACACATCGTCCAACACTATAACAATCAAAAAAACAAACAGTGCATAGCACTACATAACCCTCATAATCTCATTATATCCACCTGATGTTCTCCAACTTGATATAATACAAAAGCGAGGAACATTCTCAAACATCGAACTAATAAACCTCTTAATAATGAAAAATCGACACTGTATGTCCCACAGAAATAATGATGGTCTACCCTTCAGTATCTATCCAATTTCATGTACACCAAGGGACTATACAGCTATCCATCACATCCCAGATCATCAAAGGTCAACAAATAAACAAAGAACTTAAAGCTATAGTGGGATTGAAGCTAGCAAACCACTCTGAATTAAATACCATTTATAATAACATCATTAAGCGATCACATCCTTTACATTACTCAAAGTTGTGGCGGATTTCAAAATCAAAGGCTCCATATCACACAAAAACTACAATTTTATGGGTTTTTTTTTGGTTTTTAGGGGGGGGGGGGGGGGGGGGTGCGAGATTACAACTAGAAGGAAGTAAACATGGAGTTATGAACCAAAATAGAGATTAGGAAATTTCTTCAAAGCCAACAAAAAAAAAAAAAACAGAGAGAGAAACCTATGCTCCAATACTTCTACACATTCAACTAACAACAAAAAGTCATCAAAAAATAAGAACTGATCAAAGATAAAGACAGAAATCGAAAAGATAATTCTATGCCTAAAAAAAGAAATACAATTGTTTACTCTCAAAATCTCCAACGGTTATGAAAGAGTGTGAGAGTCCATACTTGAAGGAGTGGTTAAGAGGTCGTCCTTGTTTGGATCTTAAAATCCAAAAATACGCCAAACAAGAATATAAAAGATACGAAAGTAAAACATAAAAAGAACACATACAGTTCAAGACCCAAAAAGAAATAAGAAAGACAAAGCCCCCTAGCACCGATAGAGATTACACACTTCATACGAATCCAAGAAAAGAACTAGTAATTGAATGATCAAGAAATCTAGAGATACTCATACGATCGTTCTGCTTTTGAATCGAGAATCACAATAACCAATTAGCGAAAGAGATTTAACTGCCTACATATACATTATGAACCTGCCTGAAGAAGGCTTTTCTTTTCTTTTGAGTTCTGCGGACTGAGGATTTTAGCGCGAAGAGAGAGCGAGAGAGAGAAGGTAACAGCTCAGGACTCGTAAATGAATGGGAGAGGCCTTGGTTTTAAAACAGATCTACGAGACTACAGCGGACTGTTTCTCAATTACCCAAACCGACAGTGATTTTTTTAAACAATAACGGGCGGTCCGCGGTCGCATTGCGACAGTAGGAAGATATTTGGACCCATCAATTTTTTTACGTTACTTTTGCCCAAAACAACATAAATAGCTGCTCCCCGTTTGGCCCGGACTTTTTCGTCAGCTTTGCTTTTGACCTAAAAAAAAGTATTTTGAAAAGCTATTTTTATTGGCTTTTAGGAGACTTTTTTGGCGGGTCTCACTTAAAATTTTAATTTATTATATTCATAAAATATTCTTAATTACATAAAAAAAATTAAAATTCATATTTTAGGGATTATTATGCACAATTTATATATACATGTAATTATTTTTTTAACACAAAAGCCAAAAAAAACTAAAAAATCTCGCCAAACGGATTTTTCCAATTTTAGCAACTTTTTTAAGAACATCATAAATGATTCCAAGAACTATTTTAGAAGTTGACTTTTTCATTACATTTTCAAATATATGTTTTATACCCACAAAAGTCAACTCCAAACAGGCTAATAGATTTTTAGTGGATAAATGAGAGTTGGATCAATGAGTTGAGATTCAATTTTTTTAATTATTTTATATACTATACCAATGTAATTGGCTTAGATGAGCTCAAAAACTCCATCTCAATTTTCTTAAATTTTTTATTTTTTATTTTTTAAAATAAAAAATACTACTTTGACTTAAAATGTTGACTTATCAATTACAAAGGTTAGATAGATAGTAGGTCTCAATAGGGACTTATAGTTAAATTAATGATAATAATCGATTAAGTCGGCATATTAAGTCCAAGTAGCTTTGCTCTTTTAAAATTTTAAAATTTGATTTTGACTTTATATTATTAAATTTTTTTATTAACTTAATTCTTAATTAATAGGATAATTCCTAAAATTTATTTACTGTCCCAAGTTTCTCTTCTATTATCTCTCCCTTTCTTCTCTCTCTCTCTCTCACATAGTCTCTCTCCTCTAGAAACTTTCCAGTACTATTTTTTTTAATATTAAATAAACTTAGCTTGATGTTTGGCCTTTTTTTGAATGACTTAATTTCTAATTAATAAGATAATACTTAAAATTCCTCAATGTCCCAGTTTCTCTTTAAATCTATATTTACTACATATTATATAAATCAATGTAAGAGAAATAGTGTTTATGAAACTTTCCTTCATCAAGATTTAACATTTTAATCTCAAATTACTTAATAATAGTGCATAATCATTACTTATGACTTAAGTAACTACTCCCTTAAAAATTATTTTATTTTATCTTTCTTAATTTAGCAAAGTAATGTGTAATTTTTTAAAAATATTGCTGCCAGAAATAGAGTTGGGATGAAGGGTGACAATAGGGGGTTGGGGGTAGCGGTGGCAGTGGCGATAAATATGATAAAATTATGATGAGAAGGATTAAAATTTAGAAAATTTGTAACCACATTTCTTATAATTTACTATATTTTTAAAGACACCTCTTTATTATCAAAAACATTATTGATACACTTTTTAGTTTATATTGAAACATCACTGACACTTTTTTGCTCACTACTATTTCTAACAAAAAAATTTATCTAAAATATAAAAAATATCCCTTTATGAACCAAAAATAATTTTTCTACATAAAATTCAAACCGATTAAATTTTATTTTTCTATATATTAAAATTCGTTTTTTTACATATTAAAATTCAACTCGAGCTGATTAATTTTTTTTTTTTTTTACGTATTAAAGTTCGAACCTATTAATTTTTTTTCGCGTATTAAAATTTGAGTCGATTTGAACTTTACCTGAAGTGTTAGCCGCCGATTAAAATTCGCTTAAAG